>CM062291.1:250779135-251241762 GCA_031216915.1 Pictodentalium vernedei
TGCTACAAGGTAAGTTGCCACTTAGAAGAGAAGAAAGACAAACCTCAAAACCTGCACATAAAAGTAAAAAAACATCAAAACCTGCACACAAACGTCAAAATAAGTCCAAAATTTGATTCAAAGGGTTAAAATTAAGACAAAATACCCTGGAAAAGAGTTAAATGTTATCGTGAACCCCCACAGCAATATGCAAAGAAGAAAAATTTTTTTTTAAAAGCACAAAATCCAAACCTGCAAACAAAAGAAGTCCAAAATTGAAGTAATTAAGCAGGAAAAGGGTTAAAGAATACAACGTAGCCCTAAGATGCATGTTTACATACAATAGAAAGCATGGACATATGCTACAAGGTAAATCTACACTTGGAAGAAAGGAAAAAAAGATCCATGAAAACCTGCACGCAAACGTCAAAATAAGTCTAAAAATCTATTCAAAGGGTTAAAAATTTTTTTTAAATGCACTGGAAAGATATCAATGTTATAATAACCACCACTGCAATATGCAGTGAGGTCAACCTCACTTGAAATTGTTTTTTGTATCACAACCTGTACATAAAAGTAAGAAACTGTAAGCCTAAGTCCAAAAGCTGTACATAAAAGTCCAAAAATGAAGTAATTCAGCAGGAAAAGGGTTAAATAATACAAACATAGCCCTAAGATGCATGTTTACATACAATAGAAAGCATGGACATATGCAGCAAGGTAAATCTCCACTTGGAAGAAAGGAAAAAAAAAACATCAAAACCTGCACGCAAACATCAAAATAAGTCTAAAATTTGATTCAAAGGGTTAAAATTAAGACAAAATACCCTGGAAAAGAGTTAAATGTTATAGTGAACCACCATAGCAATATGCAGAAACTAAAAAAAAATTTAAAAAGCCAAAAAATCAAAACCTGTACACAAAAGTTCCAAATATTTGAGAGCGGACGCCGATGCCGACATGAGGGCTATGCCATAGGCTCACACAACTAACGTTGGTGAGCCAAAAAAAATAAATTAGGGTATTAAATGAATAAAGTTTATCTACTCAGTGTCACATTTTCTCTGTTATTGACTCATCTGGTGGATGAGTAAATAAGGAAGAAAATGTGACAATGAGAACATGATGTGTTCGCCCCTTTACCTGATAGACTGAGTGACGATAGACCCTAAGGTCTACTAGTTCAGTTCCCTCCATCTAAGACAGTTTGATCAGCTTATGCACAAACACAGTAAACCGTTCGGCCGGTTTTCACTGGACCTTGCAGTTTGATTTTTTGGTTTGCAGCAAAGGCCGGAAAAGGACCGGAAAACCGTAAAACTTCTCAGCTCTACCCAGGCCTGAAAATAAGTAGCCTAACATGTGCAGAATGAGGTCCCCAGAACGTCAGTTTGATGATGCTATCCCATACAGTGGGCCAATTTATCCTCTGGATACCTCTTTCTGTTTAGTTTTGAGACCCTGATTCAGATTGAGGTTCACAGAGGGTAAATTTAGTGATGCTACCCTGCTGTGCTGGGTAGCATCACTAAATTGACCTTCTGGGGACCTCATTTTGCAGATGACAGTCTGCTTATTTTCTGGCTTGGCTCTACCCACAATGTATGCCAAAGCCAAGTTTTATCAAAATCAGATTATATTTGTTTCAGTTATTGCATTCACAATGTCATTATTAGACAAAACAGCAAATTTTCAACAAAAAGGGTGTAGCTCTTACAGAATTGACAAACTGTGTATGCAATTATGCATGTTCCAAGTTTCAACATAATCTGATTTTATTTCTTCCAAATTATTGTGTTCACACAATTTGCAGATGAATGAACGGATGCACAGGACCCATTTCTATACACCCCGCCAAAATTTAAGCAAGGGATAAAATGTAACACCCACTGTGGGGGCATTACCTCCCATCAATCAGGTCATAAATATAATTTGTTCAAATGAGAAAAAAATTCGCCAATTTACTTGGAAACTTTCTGTGGACAATACTAAAGAAAAATTCCGACTGCATTTTCCACAATTGTATTTTCTATCTTTGACGGCTTAAAAGAATAATTATATTTAAAAGACATGGCAGTTTCCTGGTAGGTAGATTGCCATATCTATTAAAAAGCTAATTATTCATTTAAATCCTTTATATTCAGAGGCAGAAAATACAATTTTGGAAAATAAGATTGTATAAGTTTATTGTGTGGCCCTGGTGCGCTTTTGATAAAATATTTAAAATGAAATAAAACACAAAGTAGTTAATAGTTATGGTGTGTAATGGCAATGATGTGTACATTTTATCATATTTTATAGAATATACAGTACTTATACAACATGCACTGCACTTAAAGCAAGTTAGATTACCAAAAGAGAACCATTGATTTTTGTGTGAATCTTCTTCCCATAGATATCACTAAAAATTGCGTTGAGTTTAGATCACACCTGGCAAAAACTCATATTCCAAGAATATACATTTGACTTACAAGCACAGGTGATTGACCCTTAGATCATTAACAACCCTAATAATTAATTTTATAGCAAAAATAATAGAATACCCCTTTATTAGATATATCTTTTGCACTTGGTTGGCACAAGGATTTCCCAGATGAGGGTGCTTGTACTCACTCCCTGATGTGGGGGCTAGTGTATGCCCTAAAAACCCCACAATAAAGGAGGCAATTTCCCTGATGCAGGTGCTAGACATCCCCAACAAAGGGTTTTAGTCTCCCAACTGCTACTCTACCAAGAGCTCCTCCCCCCCTGCACCACCTCAATTTTACACTGAAAAATACAGACACTAAAGGTGTATTTTATTATTTCCAAGCATCAGTAAGATAAAAAAAATCCTTTTGGGTAACTCTGGGTTAAACACAAATGTTCATTACCTGGAACTTTTCTTGTGATTTTGTTTTGTTTTTCATGGAATGCACTTGACAGCTGTTTTAGTTCTAATTTATTCTTCATTTTCAGTACTCAAACTATTATTTATTATACTCTAAACGATAGATTATCGAAGAAATTGTGGAAAGATAGAAATCGTATCCCCCACTGTGAAGTTTTCATGGTATAAAAAAAAATAGCGGCTTTCAAAGGATCACTTCAAGGTGAATACGAGTCAAATTGTCACTGGAAATGATCAATTTGTTCTAAAAACATGTAACGAAAAGTAAATCTAGTGTTTTTGAGTGGATACCGATCATTTCCAGCAATAATTCAACATGTATTCACCTTGAATTGATGCATGAAACCTGCTAGTCCAAACATGGCCTGAAAGTCTGTAATATAAGTTTTTGGTTTGGTACGTCCTTTGAAAGGACGTACCAAACAAAAAACTTAATTTACAGACTTTCTTCAGGCCATGTTTGGACGAGAAACCCGCTAGTTGAATCAGATTGCAAGATGCTATCTGTTCTGAGTATCATTCAAATCACTTCCACATTTCAAAGATTCAATGTGCTGTTTACTTTCATGAACAAGTGGAATTATCAGATTCTTATAAAAAGCGTGTAATAAAAAGAAAATCTAGTGTTTTTGAGTGGATACTGAAAATCATCTCACTTGTGACCGAGGCAAATGGCAAAATAAACATTTGTCTCAGTCACTCATGAGATAATTTTTGGTATCCACTCAAAACACTAGATATCCTCTATTTATGATGGCTAACCTTTCAAGCTCATCAGAAAATATCTGGAAGGTGCTACTGTTTCAAGTCATTTTGAATGGGAATTGGAAGCATTGCACATTTTCTACAGCCAATGTTTATTTTTTAATGTTACCTTGATATCCTGTTCATACTGCTTAGAAATAGTGCTATTTCAGTAACAATTTCCAACATTCAAAACCTTTTCTGTGGCCTAAGTGTCACTATGTCACCTTTACAACATATGCAGCATATGCAAAATGACACCATTTCCATAACTTTCATGCCATCATGCATCATCACCAGTATGACACCACTTCCTCTCCAAAACTTTGGCCAATACCCATACATGATATTCTATTTATGCCATGACAGCTAGGTATAATTTCACCATTTTAAGGTGAAATTATGTCATTCTTGGACACTGGTGTGCCAGTATATATTAAGGCATGACATATGAGAAAATTACATGGATGCCATAATGAGCCAAACTTAGGTTGCAATATTCCAGAGTTGGGTCATATAAGGGAGAATATTTACCCTACATGGCAAACTTATGCCACAACACTGCTGTAATAAATTTTTCAAGTGATGATCTATGCTTTCATACAAATTCTTCTAATTATTTTGTGTTGTACCTCCCAGTTCTCAAAACTAATGTTGTTGTCGATGAACTCTGTAGTTTCAGATAGTGAAGGATTTTCACGGTAAGGTGACATTATTGTGACAGATTTTTTTTCAGTTCAGTCTTGACTGCCTATATAAGCAGCCAAATCCTGAGTGAAGCCATTGGTAAGCTTAGGCATTGCAGGAAAAATTTAGATGAAATTGTTTAGTTCATTGAGGGTTTACCCTCAAAGTACTTTCTGTAATTTCACAAAAAAAAAAAAATAAGACACAGCTGTTGCAGAACAGATATAACTTGATGTAATGATAAATTAAAGAAGAATCAAAATCAATAAACAATTAACTTGGAATCACATATTTGGACTTTATTTAGAAATGTATGTACAACTTAAAGGCTTTGTATTCTGTAGGAGTGATTCATATTATATTTGAAGTAAAGTATTTTGTCTGTATGGGTTTACCTTTTAACAATTTATGGGAGTGCCTGTAGGCCCTCTCATTTTTTTTGCCAAAATTCTTCAATCTGATACTTGGCAAATTGTTTTGATAATAAGTATATTATACATCCAAATGAGGGTTGTGCAGCATAAAACTTGAATGAATGACTGTCTACTACTAAATTCGCTGCTATAGGAAAAGATTTAAGTGATTCCTGGAACTCAGATACTACTGCATTTGTAGAATAAGGGTTCACATTGCTGATGCAGGGTCGAGTTTTCGTGGCTAACGCAACGGTGGCTATGAACCAAAAAAAAATGGACCGATCCCATTTTTGAAACTGATCAAGAAAATGTTCCCGGAAACCCACATAACAAAAATGAATTGGATAGGTTGACGTTTGTTCAAGTTATCGTGCTGTCAAGCACAAAATTTGCAAAAAATGACAAAGTCAGCCCAATAATTTTGCTGTCGTATATTGGACAGAGCCCATTTTTGAACTTGACTGAGATAATCTTTTTAGAAAACCATGTAACAAAAATGAATCAAATCAGTTGATGTTTGTTTAATTTATCATGCTATCAAGCACAAAATTTGCAAAATATGACCAAGTCAACCCAATAATTCTGCTGCCGTATATTGGCGTGAGCCTGTTTTTGAACTCCATCAAAACATTGTTCCTTGAAACCACTGTGCCAAATATCAGTCAAATCAGTTGATGTTTGTTGAAGATATCGCCCTATCAAGCTCAAAATTAGTTAATTTTAACAAAGGGCCATAACTCTGCTGAAAACCGTATATTGGACCGAGCCTGTTTTCGATCTTGATCAAGACACTGTTCCTTAACTGGTAGAGTGCTGGAAGCCCATATTTGGGCTTTACTCTGAAGTGTCAGTACCAGCACTTAAAGGCTTCATATTTCGTGGATGTTCATACCACCTTTGAAGTGAAATTATTTAGTATGTAAGGATTTGCCATGTTACAATTTATGGGAGAGTGCCTATTGGCACTCTCCCATAAATTGTAACAAGGCAAACATATGTGAACAAATTTTTGATGACCAAAAATAATTCAGCACTCTACCAGTTAAAACCCATGTGCCAAATATCAGTAAAATCATTTGACGTTTGTGGAAGTAATTGGACTATCAAGCTCAAAATTAGTCGATTTTAACAGAGGACCATAACTCTTGTGAAAAAGCATGGACACGCCCTACTTCAAGTCATCAGGTGTTGAGCATACATATCAAGTCACATACCAAATATTATCGAAATTCGTCTAGAAACAAGTTATAAGCAAAAAGGGCTGCCCGGCGCTCGCAATACCAATAGTCAAGTTTTTTTTATAAACTCGACTAAAAACTGTAAATGGAGTCAAATTTTACAATTTTAATATCAGGGCTTATATTTCATCTAAATTTAGGAGAGTCCATCATACCTGCTATGAGTGTCCCAGGATCCCATGAGGCCACCATGGTTGAACCCCTGTTGTATACTGATATCACATGTTAACCCTTTACCCAACAGAGCTTTTTTCATTTTTACAACATCAACTGATTTTTAAAAAAATAACATTTACAAATAAAAACATTATAAATATGGATGTCATTGGAACCGGCTCATTGAGCCGGTTCTAGTGACAGCCATATTTGTACAATTTTATAGACAAAGTGGCGGATAGTTCAGGCAATGTTAGCCTTGTATTGGTTAATTTGCGGCCACTTTGTTATGTAAAGGGTTAACTGACTCAAATCTTTTCGCGCGAATCATAAAAGAGGTGCAGCAAGAATCTAATGGATTCTCGCTGGTTTTGTTGCGCGAATCTTTGCATGAAATGACTCTTGGATTCTCGTCGAAATATAAGCCCTGTATATTGAAGAATGCCTTCTAGCAATCCCCAATAAAGTATAAGACAATGTTTCTGTGAATAAAATACATATCAAAAGTAACATAATAATTGGTTTGATCACATGATACATTCCACAGGGTTCGTAAACATGTGTTAGGAAAAATCGCATGACTGGTGGAGATGGGAGAATAGGGTAGATGGGGAGATATGGAAAAGGGGAATTCACTGCTGTCCCAAGCCACCAGTCAAATTCTGTGAGGAATGTAATGCTGTTATGGCTTGTGACCAGTCTAGCTCTTAAATAGTCTATTGCTTTTGTTGTAGTTTCAATTGACAGGAATGTTTCAGATGGTTCACATTTCTAATCAACTGGAATATTCAAAATGGTTGAATCTGAAATTACCCTAAAAGTTCATTCTCTCTGAATCAATGCAAGAAGTGTTCCTCAATCAACAATTGATTTGATTGAATCTTTAATGACATTACAAAACTGTTAGACATGTCTGTAAACAAAATACTTATGAATGGAGATTCACCATGGCTCCAGTTTTATGATTATGCTGCATACACTACATGGAGAAAGGATTGTTACTAAATCACTCATGGGGTGGTGTCTCAGACAAAAATTCCTTATTTGGGAAAAAGCATTAGAATGACGAGCAACGTTTCAGCCAAGGGACCTCTGGCTTAAACCTGGAGGTCCCTTGGCTAAAACTAAGCTTGTCCTTTTCATGTATTACCACATGAACCGAATATTATTGTCTGGGTGGAAATTTTACTTCACAAGTGTTTTAGTGGTAATTCACTCTCCGTGTACTGTAGCTCAACCAATTGTTAATATCTTGATGTTTTCAAGGCAAAATAAATGTTTACTGCTTAGAATATTTATAACTGAGGCATGAAAGAATATCTGATATGCAAATAAAGGGAGGTCATATTAAATCAATGGTGGTCTGCGAGAAAACTCCACAAAAAGTGGGTAAACAAACAGCCAATAACAGCATTGGATTCCTCACAGAATTAGACTGGTGACCTAAGAGCTTGATCAAGTCCTATTTATTTTTACAAGTTTGCAATGTATATTCCCTTTTGTATATATACTGTAACTGCAAAATCAGACAGGCAGTTTTGACAGGGTTGAGAAAGTTGCGATGTGTTTGAATGTCTCATTTCATTTTCTGCCCCAACAACATTCTCACATGTAACAAGGATGTGCAAGACAACATTGAATCTCAGATGCCAGTATTCTTTGTTTTTCCTCAACTAGGTCTTAATTTTATTTTACGATACAAATCAACTGACGTTGTATGTGTATAACAACCAGATAGTTATCTGACAGAGGGACTGAAGGTTTTTATGCTCACAGTACTTTAAAAGAGCGATGACTGCAGCTTTGCCTGTGTAAATTATCAAATATTTGGTTACAAAGTTAACTCCCTTGTATTTATTAACAAACTGCACAAGTTATTTTTTAAAGAGAATGTCATTGTAGGGTCCTGCGAATATTCAATATTTGAAAAGCAATTTAATTCAAAATGAATATTTGGGGAGAATTGGAGAGCCGAACAGTGAATTTTTGAATATGTTTAGTGAAAGCAATGGAAAAAGTCTGAAGTTTTTTAACGACAACAGCAAAATCAGAAAATCTTGCTGTTCAAGCCAAACAAAATGAGTATTTTTAATATGAATATCCATTGTATTTCATGACGGTGCCATTAACATTGGTTAGTGGTATTGGGTCAGCGTACAATACCTGAATTTTATTTATTTATTTTATTGGTGTTTAAGGTCACATATCTCTGCACAATGGCTAACCAGGACCGTGACAGTTTTACGGGTGGAGGAAGCCGGAGTACCCGGAGAGAACCACCGAGCAACGGCGAGCAACTGTCAGCTCCCCAACATACCAACTCCACACAAACAGGGTTAGCATTGGTTGAAGACAGGTGCACCATCGACGTGCAGTACGCCTTAGTACACAGAGTCACCGTGCCCCCACGTAGGCAATGGGACAATACCTGAATAACATGGTAAAGAAGGTCCTTATGTGAATGATAGCGATGGTAGTGTCACATTTATATTTAATGTCACTCAAGTGTTCTTTTCATGTATATTGAAGTGAGTGATGGCTGAGTGCTAGAAGCCACTCTCAGGGCTTTCAAAACTAGAGTAATGTCACGCATAGAGCCTGACTCTCCCAGCAATGACAAAGCTTATACACAAAACATTAACATTTTTTAGTAAATTTTGTTTCTTAACATACCTACCACAATTGTTTACAATTGGGTGTAATGTAAGTGCAAGCCCTACTTCGGAACTAACTCAAGCTAATAAACTTTTCCAAATCAGTTGGAAAAGTGGAAGAGTGCAAAAACCCGAAAAAAAAAGATCGAAAAGGGGTCGAGCGAGACAGGCGCTCGACATTACAGGTACTCGCTCTGCACACCTCTTGCATTTACCAGGCGCATGTGCAATAACTGTGATGTCAATTCCGAATTTCTGCCAACGAGAAGTTTGTGATTTAGCGGGGAGGCAACGATATCAAAGATATCCCCAAGGAGGGTGTGCCTCCGGTAAACAATTGTGGTAGGTATGTTAAACAAAATTTACTAAAATATTTTAATTTCTTCTCAACCTACTCACAATTGTTTACAACTGGCTGAATAAACAATAGGAGGAGGCGAATCACATAACCAATACCAATAAGCGCAGCAGAAAGAAGTGCAACGAGGGCAGAGAATGACAGCGAAACCTGTAAAAGAAGAAAGAATGAAGCACCTGAAAAGAACAAGGCTGAGCGATGCACAAGCCTGAAAATACATATTGACAAGGGTGCACAACAGCCTGAGCAGCAACAAGAGGACCTAAAGAAAAAAAGTCCTCAGATTGCTGCTGTAGGTGGCGGAGATAAAAGGAGGAGAAAGTAGAAGCATTCCTCCAGTAAGCCGCATTCATAACATCCCTGAGCAAAACATAATTGGAGAATACCCAGGATGTAGAAATGGCACGAACCTCATGAGCATTAAACCGGTTCAAAACAAGATATGAAGCAGACAAACTGGATTAAGCCAGCTTGATTGTGAGACAGATCCATCTGAAAATAGAATGGGAAGAAACAGACAGCCTTCCAGGAATGAGAGGAATCTCTTCCGACCCCTCCGAATGAACTGTGTGCGATTAATATAAGTCTTGATCGCAAAAACAGGACAAAGAGGCCTCTGGCCATCGACAGCAGGGAGAGCCTGAATGCAGATGGGAGGAGGTACCTAATCAGGAAGTTGATTCTTGGCCAGAAAAGAGCAATCAATAGTGAAGGTTACACTATTAGCCTCATTTCTGAAGAAAGCTGAATCAACAGAAAGCACATGAAGCTCACTGACACGTCTGGTCGAAGCAAACAGCAGAAGGAAAGCAGTCTTATATGTGAGAAAACGCATATCGGTATCAGATAAAGGCTTGAACGGTGCCCCCTCCAAACAATGCAACACCCATGCCAAGTTCCATTTGGGTTTAAGACGTAAAACTCGAGGCCTCTGCAGAGAAAAGTGTTGAATCAGTTTGGAGAGAAAGAGATTATGACCGATGCACTGCTTTCTCACATAAGAGAAAGTATCTGACAGCATAGACCGATAGCCCTTAATAGTAACAGGCTGGAGGCCCTTGGAGTCAAAAAGGTATACCAGAAAATCCACAATTTGAGCGATTGATGGATCATGGCAATCCACATGTTGAGCTGCACACCAGTGGCAGAAAATTTTCCACTTTGCAGCATAAGTCATGCCAGTGGAATGTCGCCGTGATGTAGAAATGCACTCCCCTGCTCATCTCGAAAAACCTCTACATTGGAGACAGGACCTGATAAAAGACAGGCATGAAGGGACAGGCTTGCCAGGTTGTGATACTTCCTGGGCTGACCCTGGGAAAGAAGATCGTGGCATAGAGGTAGGCGAATTGGCCGATCTGCCAACAGAGGCCGCAACAGATTGAAACACACCCTCTGTGGAGGCAGGGGTGCGATCAGAATGACCCTGCAACTGCAAGCGCGAATCTTCGCCAACACCTGAGGAAGAATCGGTGCAGGAGGGAAGGCATAGTCGATCCAACCCATCCAGACCAGAGACAGAGCATCTACCACAAAGGCTAGTAGATCCGGACAAGGGGAGACAAAGGTCTCTACCTGATGATTCCAGCGAGTGGCAAAAAGGTCGACAAGAGGACGACCCCAATGCTCGCAAATCGAAATCGACTGAAACACTGACAGATGCATCATCCATTCGGTGGGAAGGACACTGCCCCGTCAGGACAGGGAGTCTGCTGGATGTTGAGACGGCCTGGAATGTGCCGAATGGCCACCCGAGCATTTACATCCCGCGCTAACAGCAGAAGATGCGAGAGACGCGATACATGGGAATCGAATGTGTGCCACCTTGATTCCGTATGTAGGCCACCACTGTCGAACTGTCTGAAAGAAGCAGGACTGTGTGGTCCGACAGGTGAGAGATCCATTGCTGAAAACCCAACAGAAGAGAAAGGAGCTCCTTCTGATTGATATGAAGGGCCATCTGCTCGCTGTCCCACTCGACGTGAGTAGACAAACCAAGAGGATCCATGTTGCACCCCAGCCCTGATCGCTGGAATCCGCAGTAAGGATGCAATTGGCCAAAGGAAGATCCAATGGAACACCCTGAGTCAACCAGGGAACATCAGCCCAAGGGCAGAGGTGACAAAGCAAGGACTGAGGAATAGGAAGTTCCAGGTCCAGCAGATCCACATTCGGATGCCAATAATCCAACAGGAAGTGTTGGAGAGGTCGGACAAACAAGCGACCCAGCAGAATGAGATCTGTCACCGAACCGCAAAGGCCCAGCATCCGAAGGAAAGTCCTGGCCGAGACCGAGGAGGATCGGAGCAGGTTCTGAGTCAAGGCAGAAAGGATCACCTCCCGAGCATTGGGAACCAACACCACATTGTGAAAAGTGTAGAAATCCATTCCCAAATGACAAAATTGCCAAGAAGGAAGGAGATCCGACTTCTCTCAATTGACTCTGAAACCCAGTGACGCCAGCAGGCCAAGCAATTGTTGGACATCGGACTCCAGGACTGCAGTGTTGTGGTGCCGCTGGAGGATGTCGTCCAGGTAGGACGACAAAGTCACAGCCGACTGAGTACGGTGAAAAGCGAGCACATGTGACATCAGTCAGGTGAAGGCCCAAGGAGCCAGGTTCAAACCGAACGGGAGAGCTTTGAATTGAAAGACACGACCCCGAAATGAGAACCGAAGACTTGACACCAGGTGAATGGGTACATGGAAATAGGCATCCTTCAGGTCAATACTGGCTGCAAAATCACCCTGATGAATCGACCATCGAACCGACCTGAAAGTATCCATGCTGAAATGAGGTGCTATGATGGACTCGTTCAGGATACTCAGAATGATGACAGGATGAAACTGGCCGTTTTTCTTCAGTGAAAAGGGTGTTCCTGACCACCTCGATCACCCCTTTGGAGAGAAGATTGTCGATCTCCTGCACCAGAAGGTCCCGACAATTAGGATCGGAAGGGACCCGAGTCGGGAGGGGCACCCAAGATAAACAGGGGTGCCGACAGAAGGACAGTCGCAGACCTGATTGGATGACATCGAGGACCCACGGGTCCGATGTTATCTCTGTCAAACGGTCGAAAAAAAAGCAGTGACAATCTTCCCCCGACTGGAGGCAAATCGAGGTGAGAACCTTCATTTGCGGCCTCGACGAGGGCCCCCCAAGAGGAGAAACCACCCCATCGGGAAGCAAGAGTCCTCAGACTTTTCCTCCCTGAGGCTGCCAGCGAGCTTGGCTGTGTCGGCGCTTCTTCTGAGCAGAAGGAGCGGATGGAGCCGCAGGTGTGGCCAACATAGCTGGGCACTTGGCGGGCCTGGAACGACAACCACCCGCAGCAGCAGGTTGGTCCAGTTGCCATAACAAAAGCTAGTCCTTCGAATGATGAAGAACCTCACCACGGACAGCTCCCACTGAACCATGCAACAGCTGAGGTCCAACCAAAGAGGCAGACCTCAGAACAGCACTCTGTTCAGAAGGAAGGGATAGAGAAGTATCCAATACTGCATCCCGGCGTGCAAGCTCCAAATTAGCCATGTTGCTGGTGTGAGCATGTGTCAGGTTCATAAGAGCCTACGACAAAACACGCAAAGGCGCCTAAGCATCATCAAAGCCCCTGTCGGAAAATAGACAGCCAGGGAAGCGACGACGTGGTCCGCTTGAGATAACATGCCCAGCATCTCTCAGGACAGGCCCACCATAGATTCAATGACCAACATCGGGAGAACTGCCGACTTAGGCTCAGTCAACCCGAGGAAAGATGAATCTTCGTCCACAGTAGTCATCCCTTGGAAGACTGGTGGACAGACGTATTCGTAGACACAAAACCGCGATGGAAGCAGAAAAGCATCAGATCGTGAGAAGAAAGAACCCTTCAGGGCCTTGGAATGCATTTTGGCATCCAGGCCCTGGAAGGACTCAACAACCTGAGCCGATTGCAGAGGGCACAAAACCCCTGAGCGAGAAGGCTCAACAGAGGACCGCGACCGGACGGTCACGGATGGCTGGTCTGGAGGCTGAATGTCTGGCAATAAGCCAAAGACAAAATCTAAAGTCTGCCCGAAGACTGACGAGGGAGGCCCGTCACCTTCAAGCAGATTGTCATCCTCTGTGGCAGAAGAGACGTAGCCCAACTCGGGCTGACCAGCAGAAACCTCCTGTGAATGCTGAACAGCATCCAAAGGACCAGGCAAGGAATCTCTGCAACTGACCAAAGGAGGTTGTGCCTCAGGAGGCACAGGGAAGCCTACTTGAGGGTTGCTAGAAAGCAACCGGGTGAGCGCCAGGACGGCCTGCCTCAGCTCACCCTGAGAATCCGTCGTAGCCGCCGCGCCCAACGGAGTGTCTTCCCAATGGACCCTTCTAGAAGAAGAATCCAAATCCTCAGAAGGGACCGACGACAAACGTCAATCAGCAGATAGAGTAGGGAGACGGAGAGAAGACACTGGAGGACAGTCCCAAGAGTGATGCCCAGGGGCATTCACTGACCTCTGCAAAACAGAAGGCCCTGTCTGCAAATCCTGTAGAGAGACCTTCGGCGTACGTCGATCGGTAGCAGGACCTGGGACATGATGAGAAGACACTGGAGGATTGTCCCAAGAATGACATGAACCTGCCATTGGCCTCTGCGTGACAGAAGGCCCCAACTGCCCATCCTCGGAGACCAACGACAAGCATCGCTCGACAGCCAGACTTGGGACACAGTGAGAAATCACCGGATGAAGGTCCCAAGAGTGACATCTAACAGGAGCTGTCACTGGCCTCTGCCAAACAGCAGGCCCTGGATGCCAATGTTCCAGCCCCATCCTGCTAGACGGCTCACCAGTAGGGGAAGGCGGAACAACAAATGATTCGCTCGAGAGACGAGGAATCGCTGCCGAAGCGACCGAGCGTCCCAACTGACCAGGAGCAAACCTAGCTAGATGAGACGGAGCAGCCAGCAAACCTGTACAGCTTCGCTCAGAAGCCATGGAAAACTGGGAGCCCTGTGACACACCAGATACAACCTCGGGCCCCCGAGACTGTATACTATCCCTGAAAGAGATGGCAGAAGCATTATCATGCAAGATAGGAACAGCATGAACAATTTCCTCAGCAACTGCCAATGATGCAGGTGGCAAATCGTAGAGAGTGACCGAGCTGACCTTGGAAAAACTCTCAACGAAAACAGTCGCCTCAAGGGTAACTGCAGGAGCCAAAGGAAGGGAGACTGTAGTCCACACTTCAGGCGTCCCAGCACCAGCACCGCCAACAGTTGCGGAGGAACTTGCTACCATAACAGGTTGCCCTACATCCTGTGTGACAGAGTCACCATATGCACTCTCAGAAATATCTGAAGAGGCATGGCTACCTTTGCCCGAGAACGAGGGGTTCTAGCTCTGGTTAGAACCACCTTGTTCACAGAAGCCCAGAACTTGGAAGACCAAACCCCACAAATACCACAGGGATGGGCCTGAGAACAATTGATGCAAGTGACACAAGTACTGTGAACATCATCAACATGTTTCACCTGCATACACGAAGGACAAGGAATAGTTTTAGGCATTGTCCAAAAAGGTGACAAATCTAGTGGGAAAAATCCCCCCCCCCCCAAAAATCCAAAGAATCAAGCTTCCCACCGACGGAAAACCGATCAACGCGGGTTGTGTATTTGTGCGTGGAAAAAGCAAGATACAAAAAGAGAACACAAGCGAAAATGAGCATTAAATATAATAAAACACAATCAATTTTGAGCTTGAGTAAAGGATACAATCCTCTTGCACAAATAACAATAATCGTAGCGAAATAATCAAGTTGTTCTCGAAGAAAAACAAGCTGAGCAGACCGAGTCACAAAAATTTTGACCATGCATAATGGCGTAAAAAAAGGAATTGACGTCACGGTTGTTGCCCACGCGCTCGGTCAACGCAAGAGGTGTGCAGAGAGAGTACCTGTTATGTCGAGCGCCGGTCTCGCTCGACCCCTTTTTTTGGTGCTTTTGCACTCTTCCACTTTTCCAACTCGTTTGGAAAAGTTTATTCGCTTGAGTTAGTTATGAAGTAGGGCTTACACTTATGCTACAGCCAATTGTAAACAATTGTGAATAGGTTGAGAAGAAATTCTTAACCGTTTACCTAACGAATCTGTCATATCTGCACTCGTGATATACAAAAAATGCTATTAAAATTTGATTTTTTCATTTTTCTTCCCCCAAAACATACCTCATGATCTATTAATAGAAGGAGGAGTCAACTTTGTTTCCGCATATGGTCAGTTTAAATCCTTTAGAATGCATTTTGGACCAAAGAAAAAATGTTGCAAAATTGGCACTGGGAAAGGAGGAGGAGTGGGGAAGGGTGGGGGTAAGGGCTATGGCAGTAAATGCCAATTTTTACATTGTTGCTATGCAGACATATACCAAAAAGAATTGAAATCTGTTAATTATTGTTCAAGTTATGCCGTAAACAAAGTTTGTACAGACAGACATATGGACGGAGCTCTACGCTAAATCCCTCCCTCCTTTACTAGAATAAAAGCCAACATTATCCTCAATCATGTCTCCAATTCTGTCAAATGCAAAAATTTTTTAGTTTACACAGGTTTGTTTTATTACAAATTATAGGAGAATGCCTGTGGGCACTCTCCAATAATTTGAAATAAAATAAATTTTGAATAACAAAATATAATCTAGCCTTCAACCAGTTAAGGTTTAGTGTTGTGATGGAAGCTTTTCTACAGGAAGAGTGCCTGTAATTCTAACTTCAGTTCTTTGGATTTCAGGTTTCGTACTATTATTCTGTAAGTGGTTCTATCCTTATTGCTAATCACAATGACAGGTGTGTTGTCAACCAGTTTTTGGCATTTAGCCCACCTTCCAGTATCGAAAGCTGTGCCCAAAGTGGTTTAAGTACTGCCAATTGAACTAAAGGTCAAGTTGCTCAGAGAACTCCTGGCTACTGACATACTGACCATATTTGTAGTCTCAAGTCATCAAGTTGATAAACAGTGAAAAATGACTAATGAGTACAAGAGGGTCTGAGTGTTCAGAAATCTTGTATATAGCTCATACAGGGTTCCACTGGAAAACCCAACTAGCGAACTATATATCATTCCTTGAGTTCAACAAGGTGCCATCTGCAATGCTAAAGCATTGCAGATGATGCCTTGTTGCACTCAAGGAACAATATAGAGATCAATAAAATGTGATTCCTGACCAATTTTCTGACATCGTGGGGAGGGTTATCTTAAAGACGTATTTTCTTTGAGGTTAAAGGCAAACTGAATTTAAGTACTTTTCAAGAGGAGTGATGTAAAAATCATGCACTTTTCAAAGCTAGAAACAATTTCAAGCACTTTTCAAGGAAGGGGCCAAAATTGAAAGACTTTCCATTTGAGTGGGAACCCTGTCATAGTTTGTCTGACCAGTTTCGTTCTTATTTGAACTTTGTCAGATCATCAGAGGTCAATTAGCATGGCTGAGACTTCTTTTATGGGTTTCCCATATACTGGGTTAGAGGTCACGATTAGTTGACAGCCACATCTTATTTATTGATTGGTTTATGTTTTGTGGCCACAATGCTAGGTGAATTATAGTTGGCAGTCACACACAAATCGGCAGCCATAATTAGTTGTGGTGGCCACACCTTCTTCACTGATCAGTTTACACTTGGCAGCCACAATATTAGGCAGAGTATTTTTTACAGCGATGCCATTTTTCAATAAAGGCATCCCTTGATGATGTAGTTGGAATGTTTTATCAGTTAGGACTTGAGCCATCACAGTCAGAACGACTTATGCTTACATCCCACAAAATCTTTGCGATGCCCATTACCAATATGCTGCATGGGTCATGAACAGAAAAATGTGCACGTTGTCCATATTCCATATTCGATAATTGCTCGATTCAAAATATTATTATTATTATTCAATTTCATCAGAAATGCTATATTTGCAGGACTCTATGTCAGTGACACACTTTTATTTCCAGGACCAATGGCATGTTTGAAATCACAAGATTTGAAGATTTAACCAATCGGGTGTAAAAACAAAATTCTACCAATAGATATTCAGTTGTAATCTCTATACAACTACATTGCTGGAACATCAGCGAAAAACGTTGCCACTCAAACTGCCCTCCAAAGATGGTATCACATCAATCAATGTAATAACTCCTCCCAAGAAATGACATTTGATGAAATGAAAGCTGGTACACTGCAGCGTAACATATTTCACTTCATCAAATAGGGCTGCACGATATTCAAAACTGAATACTGGTATCGGTATTCAAAATAATACCACGGTATACCGGTATATCAAAAACTGATCAGATATATGAACACAAGTACCACAACCGAGAATCAAGGCATCACAGTCTGAATGAATTAGCATGCCTTCAGGATGCGGTTCGAAAAACCTTTACCCCATGCAGACGATATCAAAATTTATTATTTTCAAAATTAGTTTATCAGATTTTCCCCAAACATTTCAACAAAACTATATCATGTGACCCTTCATTGGAATGAGCTCAATGAGATTCCAATGAGGGGTCACATGATATAGTTTTGTTGAAATTTTTTAAAATTATTTTTTCAACGGCTGAATTTGTATATTACGATTCCTTAGATAGAGGGATAATATTATTCATTCAGGGCAACAGAAAAAAAAACTCAAGACAAAAGTCATCTTGAAAATTAAATTGTTGGTAAATAAAAAATGACGATAAACAGATATTTTTGTAATTACACTGGTATTCAATCGATATTGGTTTGAATACCGGTATATATCGGTTTATCGATATACCATGCAGCCGTATCATCAAATGCCATGGCAGTTACTTTACATGAAAACTAATAGCACTACATCAACTTTCCAATCTTGGCACTTGTTTTTTTTTTAACCCTTAAAGGCCTATTTACGACTTTTACAACCTCAGAACAGGTGCCCTTCACATGTCATCAAGATGAGGTCCAGTTGACAATTAACAAATTACCTAAGCAGTGGTTTCTAGTCAAGTCTTGGCTGCCTTAATAGGCAGCCAAGTCTTGACTAGAAATCACTGCTAATCCACTGGATGTGCACTGGCAGTGGTCAGGTGACAATTCAGGTCAACTGTCAAGGCCCTTAAGGGTTAATAGTAACTGAAATATGTTGCAAAAATTCAATTTGCATTGACACGAAAAATGTAAACATTATCAACATACTTATTTTCCACATACACCAAAGTACATTCCTAAAAAGCAAGGCATCGGGAAAACCTTTATTTTGTTGAGTATTGTTCATTAACAGCAACTCCCCCCCCCCCCCTCCCCCCACCTGAGATGGCAGCGGTGGAGATGATACTTTTCAGTATGTGACCAATGAGCATTCCAGCAAGCCAGTTCTATAGAGATCAGTGATCCTAATCAACAAGTTTCAATATATTACATGGTTTGGAAATGGACATGTCAATGTAGGATAAAAAAATGTTGCTTGCTTTTGTCATTTTGAATATGAAAATTTAAAGGTAAATAGAAATTTAAAACATATGAATAGAAATTAAAAAAAATATGACAGATTTCTGAGATTTTACAGTAAAAAGTGTACTCTAGTAAGCAAACACATATTACGTTACTGTTGCAACATCTTGTGATGAAATTATTTTCCATAGACTTTTCAGACCTGGAAGCAAAAATCCCTAACTTTTCCAGAATTCTAAAGAAGCATATCAAGCCCAGCTCTTCATTTTTTTTATGACTATTTCAAATGGATTAAGCACAGCTCCAGTTTATAGCTGTGGGGTAATTTCATTATAAATAGCAAAGAGAAATGAGTTCCAGTGTATTGTAAGTTAATAAAATGAATGGCATTAAAAATTCTAAAATGATTGTTGATGCTACAAAGACCACTACTTTCACCAAACAATTCAGACTGCAATTAGCTCATGTAACATAATAGCTGCAAGATCTTAATCCTTTATCTGACATAATATTCAGTCCATAGAGAACTTCATTCTGATTAGGAGTGTGGTGGTGGTGACATACAGTAACGCATGCTGATAGTACACTTGCCTTCAACAATGCTAAACCTGCTCTTGCTGTGTTAGTACTTCTGCTTCTGCCAGATAATAGCCTACTTCAACTGGCCAAAGATTCAGCTATGTAAAAACTTGGGGTGCAATGATGAATCATGATAGGCTTGAATCCTGATACATTGGTCATGATATAATACATATTGCTGTGCACTATGTATTGCGATTTGATGAATATAAACAAGGTACAATGCCACTGGTATTCCCAACCAACTAAGACAGTCATGTTGAAAAAAGCAAAAAAGGGCCCATAACTCTAGAAAAAAAATGGACAAAACCTGTTACTTGTGAATATCCTTACCCCATTGCTGGGAATATCGTTTTGGGGGATAATAATATTAGGCAAGACAACTTCTTGGATTTTTAAGTCTGTTGAAGTGAAAGTTGTTATTTGAATATGAACTCTGACAGTGATGAATATGTGATTAGAAGGATTATTCAATTAACAAAAAATTTGTTAAATTCCGTCTATTTTGCAGAATATATTTAATTTGATTAATTCTTTATATCTTGTTTGACAGAGCTCCAGTTGAAAGTGTTGTTAAAGTCCAATAAACAAACAAACTCGACTGCAGGATAGTACTTGCAAAACAATTTATTGAATAGCTAAAAATTTTCATATTTTCCTCAAAAACATAGCTTATGGAACCTCACTGGAATGAGCTCAACAAGCTCACTCCAATAAGGGGGTCAAAAATTAGGTTTTTAAAACAAAAGTGGAAAAAGAAATAAAATTTTAAATGTGATTTTTGTGATAGTTGGTATATATTTTACATTTGGTAAAAGGGTAATATTATTTTTTCAGCAAATTACATAAGTTCTTACCTTAAGGATCTCCAAAGTGATGAACCAAGTGGAAAGGCAGGAATATCCCTTGGCTTCTCCCATGCCCAATAGTATGAGGCAAATGCCCCAGCTAATACCATCTGCCCAAGAGCAATGACAAAGTTCATTGTCCACAAGAACATAAATATCATAAATGCCAGCATGTAATATATGTAGCTGAAATGAAGCAAAACAGTCAGGTTAAGAGACAGGGTTGCCAGCAATTTCAAGCACTATTTAAACTTTTTTCAAAGACTTGGATTACAATTTTCAAGAACTATTAAAATTTTCATAGACACTTATAACACAATGAACAACCCAAAGAAGTCTGTCTTAAGGACCTGATTTCCAGAAAACACAGCCAGCTAGATAAATACAGAGATAAAGGAGATGTGATTTCTGGCCCATTTTGTGGCATAACATATATCATCCCTTGAAAGCATTAAGGTGCCAACTGCAATGCAGGTGACACCTTGGTGCTTTTAAGGGATGATATTGTAGTATGGGTTGTCAAGAATCTTCTTGTCTCGGAGGTTGTTGGTGAACTAAATTCAAATACTTTTTCAGGAAGGTGATAAAAAATCAAGTACTTTTCAAGGATAAAAACAAATTTAAGCACTTTTTAAGAAAAGGGCTGAAAATTGAAGAACTTTGCATTTGATAGGGAACCCCAAAGAGAAATGTTTTCACAAAATACCCAAGATCAAGTCTGAGAAATACCTAATGAATTTTCATGGATTTGAAAATTCTCCAGAGGAAAAATGTAACATAGTTTCTTGTGGTTATCCTATACCAGCAGTTTAGTTGCTACCATAGCATTTGGATGTCCAAGTACTTTGCAGGCCTTAAAGTTTGTCCTGATTTTCAAGAATCAGTTTGATCGGCATCAACTCCTGCTGTGAGAATCAGTTTTCACACCTTAAATAAATTTAGAATTTGAGTCTTGTTATTCCTCTCCAAGTGCATTACATATTCCACAGCAAAAAAACCCAAACAATGCTCATTATTTATATATTTAACCCTTTACATAACATGAAAGGCAGATGACACATGCAAATTCTTGAATAACTACTTTAATTTTTTGCATCAAAAACATAGGTTATGACCCCACATTGGAACAAGCTCAATGAGTTCGTTCCAAAGAGGGGTCATTAGCTATATTTTTTTAGCCCCAAAAATAAAAAAATAATGAAAATTGAATGGTGCTTTTTGTGAATAGCACTGATGGTTTTGACTGTTACATTGGGTAAAGGGTTAATAGAGTTTAAACCTTAAGTCCTAGTTCCAATTTTGGTGAGTTTCTTGTCTTACATGTACATGTACAACATATGCTCCAACATACAGGTGTTTGGTGGTCTTGCTGATGGAAGTTACAGTACCTTGGCGGTGATTTCTAGAGAAGTCTCCATTAGACACAAATGCAAGTCAAAGTGTTACCTTGTTATGAAGGAGATAAAAATAAGTAGAATTCTCCCGACCTACAAAAGAATTTTCAGAATCTATGACAAGAATGAAATGAACATTTTGTGAGAAGCAAGGTTGATTCTCATTGTTTTTCTTTCGAGAGTCATTTGCACTTGGCTGTCAAAAATGTCATTAAAGCCCAGTACAACAAAACAAACAATACTGTTGAAAAGGGGCTTACTTAATGCTTTCCAAAAGTGCACCCCAAAAAAACAAGCTCATCAACCATCTGATGAAAGTACTCCAGAAATAAGCTTTGATTTTCCAACATATCAGACTAGCTTAGCATGTACAACATAAGAGTTAAATACCTATAAAAGAATAAACAGTAACTTACTCGTCTCCTCCATACTTGACAAATTCACATATTGAGCCTGTTGTGGAGTCCTGAAATAAATTTGTATCAGTCATAAAACTAACTGGAACAACATTGAGGGTGGCATATATCCCCACCTGCAATACCATGGATAGCATTATAGAATGGAAACATTTATAACGGGGTGATGGCTGAAGGATTACAGACGATGGACATGTGACACATTACAGATCATTGGGGTATTATCATAGAAATTATTACTTGTCACAATGAATTTGTGAAGCTTTTAGCATGTGTTGAAAACAATATTTTTATACTGTACCAATGACCCAGACATAGCTGGTGTTAACTCTTAAAATATAGGGCCAAACACAAATTTTGCCCCCCAATCCCCAAAATTTGCATCTAAAACCAAAGAAAACATGTCCTGAATGGCCCTCCACACTTCACCTCTACTGCGCATGCGCAGTGTCAAGGACGTTCCGAAATTGGCGCCATTAATCATTCTAAGTTTGGCCCTTCATCAGTTAACATCTGACTGATCTTTGTGCTTGTAAATCTCAGTTTAAATGATGCCAGACACATAAATATTAGTGAAATGGTGATTCTAAGGAGGATAGAGAAGGAGGAGAGGAAAAATGTGTGACAGAATATTATCAGGGCTGTAACTTAAAATTTTTTAATGAAATTATGTTAAGTTACCTATTTTCGAGGCAGCAGCCATTTTGTTGTCATTCTTGTTATTTAGTTACACTGATTTTTCAGTGTTTTCCTCTCTCCCTTTCCTTTAAGTCCCCTCTTGCTATTCTCCCATGCTTTTGGCATAGTTTCTGTAATTATTATTACTAAAATTTCTTGGGAGTTTTAGCTGAATAACAGAATGAATTCTGTTCTTTTCCCCATGTTTACGTCTTCACCTACGGGTGGTTAGGCGTTGTGTTCTGCATCTACCATCTGATGTTCTGCAGTTTCTTCCCTGGAAGTCTCTGTTTTGCATCAGATAGTGTATTTTTGGTAACTGATTTTGGGCCTGGGTGCCTGGAGTCTTATTTTAGTGTTTTTACACTCATTGTTTACATTTACAACAGCCCTCTGTGTGAGGGGGGGATTTCTTGAAAATAATATCTTGATGTTATTTTAATCATAACTAGATACATTATTATTGTTCGTAAGTGTTGAATAAATTGTTTAAAATATTTTTAAAATTTTTGTCCACACTTAGGCTTGGGATCCATTGGGGCTCAACGTTACTTTTCAGAAACTTGGGCTGTTCTGAAAAAATATTTTTTCAAAATATTTTGATTTCAATTATTTTTTCTATATTAATGGATTATATTATTATTATGTATTTTGATTGTCAGGGGTTGGTGCGAGTACCAGGACTTTGTTTTCTTTTCACATTGAAAGGATTTTGATCAATTGTAATAAGAGGAAGTCTTCCTCTGACTTTTATAATCATTCTATATGTGGTCAGGGTACTCGCATTAACTCCTGTTCTGTATCGTATGATTTCGATGACAACATGGGAAGCGTATGTCACGGTATGTTAGTGGGGAATTGGACATTCCGGTCCTTTCCCCGCAGGGTCACTCTACTTTATCAATTTCTATTTCAGACGATCAAGATTAGGGTGATGTATCTGTGATGTCTTCCAACAGTGTGCCTCCGTCGTCACAATTAATGAAGGGCTAGCGGAAAAGTGCTCATGTAAATACGCCAATTGCCTAAGAGGACCCTAGTAGGTTCGACGGCCTTTGACGTCCGCTAGCTCGCCCGGTGCAGCGTCCATTCATCGAATGGTTCGGCAGCCGGGTTCGTCCTTTGCAGTCTAGAAGGAGCTTTGGGGTGATGCGAGCACTATATATCAACCAAATGCACACCCAGTGATGGTGGATTAGAGGGAGAACGGAGGAAGCCTTTTAGTCCGGTTCATAGCTCGTTCTGGTCCATCCGGACGGCGAGCGAGAGAGGCCCCTCTCTCGTACAACAACATCTGGCCCCAGATGTTGTGGTACAAAATGTTTCGCATTCGGAGCATACGTCCATCGCTCGGGACGCGCCGACATATAGTCAGTCCGGAGAGACTGTCAATAAGGCTTCCTCATTCTCATGGTAGCGCACACGACCGCTCTTGGCTACGTGACCTCGGATATCCAGTCAGCTTCGCCAGTCAGAGAATCATCAGCGACCAGGTCACACCATCCAGTAGCCAGGGACACGAGGCCTGCAGACTCCGGACGTTCGCATAGGAAAGTGTGCAGGAGTCAACGTACACGGAGCTTCCGGCGGCAATGCATCGTAAGACCGCTACTGCACAGGCCTCGGGGACGGACGTGCTTTCCTAAATAGCACAGCTTATCGCAGCATCCCAGCAACAACTGAATCTGTCGCATATGTTTTATCCGGCGATGCTGGGTCGGGACGCTCCGCGGAAGCGGGTACGGACGTCCGAAAATTTCATCCGGTCCGACGGGATACCGAAAGGGATTTGGAGGATTTCAAGCTTTCCCTTTCGGAACAACATACGCTGTTGTGTATGTCATCTGACTTGATCTTCTACAGGTTCTTTCGTCGGACCAGAATGCTGCCATGCCGGATAAGAAACTGATAGCGTCGATGGACTTAGATATTTTTGGTTCGGTTCAGGGACTTCGTCCCTCAGTTCCGACATAGTCCAATAATGTCACACAAACTTTCGAATTATTGAACGACGCTATATATTTATTATTATATGCTTGCTATTACCAAGCATTTCTGGTTTCTTGTTCGCAAAGTTACGGAGATGTCTTTCAAAAGTGTGCCTCTGTCGTCATAGTTAATGAAGATCTAGCGGCAATAAGTGCTCATGGAATATGTCTATCGCCTAAGAGGTCCCTTGTAGGATCGACGGAGTGACATTCGCTAGCTCACCCGGTGTAGCGTACATTCATCGAATGGTTCGGCTGCCGGGTTCGTCCGTTGCAGTCTAGGAAGGAGGTTTGGGTGATGCGAGCACTATAATTACTTTAGTACTCACCCAGTGATGGCGGATTGAGGACAGATCGGAGGAAGCCTGTTAGTCCGGTTCCTGGCTTGTCCAGGTCCGTCCGGGCTGTGAGCGAGAGAGGTCCCTCTCTCGTCCAACAACATAGGGGACCGCATGTTGTGGTTCAGATATTTTACATTCGGAGCATATGTCCGTCGGTCGGGACGCTCCGTTATATTGACAGTCTGAGAGACTGTCGATAATGCTTCCTCATCCTCTCAGCAGGGCACACGACCGCACATTGGCTACGTGACCTCGAGTATCCGATCAGTTTCGTCATTCAGTGATTCCACGGCGAACAGGTCACGCCATCCGGTAGCCAAGGGACACGAGGCCTATACACTCCGTTCGCTCGCATATTAGTAGTATGCACGGGGTAACGATCACGGAGCTTCCAGCGGCAATGCATTGTAGGACCGCTTCTCCACAGGCCTCAGTGACGGATGTGCTATCCGAGTTAGCACAGTTTTTTCGCAGCATCCCAGCAATCGACAGTTTCTTAGTCCAATCAGGAATTATCTGACGGCGCTGGGTCGGTGCGGTCCGCGGTTGCATCAGGTACGGACGACCGAATGCTTTATAGGGTCCGACAGGATGGCGAAAGGGATTCGAAAGATTTCGAGTTTTCCCTTTCGTAGCATCGGAAGCTGCCATTCATATCTTCCGGCATTATCTTCCAGTGATTGTTATTTCGGACTACATTGCTGCGATGTTGGATAAGAGACTTATAGCGTCATTGGACACAGAATTTTGGATCGGTTCAGGGACATTGTCCCTGACTTACTGACGCAGTCCAATAATGTCATTAGAACATGTGTATTATTTATCGACGCTATATATACATATAAGCCTGCTACCAAGCATGATAGTTTAGTTTCTTGTCCGCAATGCTCATTTCTGCCTTTTTATCATTTATACGAATAATTTATTTTGGCAGAACAGGGCATACCGAGAGTTCATATGCGTCTAGACGGCGTGGTTAAAGACTGGAAATATTCTTTTTCGCAGTCTATGTCTTTTCCAACCACAATGTTGGAAACGACAATGATGTCTAATAGACTGAACTTAGACGCTTTATCATACGTAATCCACCTTACTGAGGCGTTATCATTACGTCTTCAAGAGAAAGAATTACGGGATATTATCCTCAATGTGATTTCTTTTGAGGGCAGTAGTTTGTTCACGTATCACTCCGCCCTTCAGTGGCTGATTGGAGTTGGTTAGACGTGACGCAGCCCTAGCTACATCCACGCGTGTGGATAGTAAGGTGAAGAACTCTCTCAGAGTCGCTTCGTTCTCGGAGAAGCTTCTCTTCGACGGCAACTTTTCAGCAATCCATGAATTGCTCGATTTACACGTTCTCTTGTCTATCTAGTGTTGCAAGAGATTCAGACTGGGGCAAACATTCGGTGGTTGACTCAGAGAGTGCCACTGCAGTTGCCGGATCCGAGTTTTATAATTATGACGGTTGCCAGTCAAACAGGTTGGGATATAATATTGATCCCAACGGATTCGAAGTGCCAGGGTCTTTGGGTTCCGCAGTCTCTAAGCAAGCACTTATCTTCCGCGGAATAATGTTTTTTTAGGCTTGCTTTATGTCATTGGATGAACATTATTCAGAAACACATGTCCAAATCCTGTCCGTTAATTCGACAGTAGTGGCGTATCTCCGGAACCAGGGAGGCACTCATTCGTTTCCGTTATTCAATTTAATGGAAAGAATCCTTCTGTTTGTTATAGTACACCAAGTTCTGTTTCGGTCCGTCATATTCCGGGTCGTCTGATTGTTTTACCGGACTCCCGTTCACTTATGGGTCGCTTGTTGCCGTCAGAATGGACTCTCAACAAACAAGTATTCAATCAGATTTGCTATCAATGGGAGCGCCCAATGATAATTTATTTACGACACAACTTGCTTGTCAATTGCAGACGTATGTGTTTGCTTGTCCGGATCTCTGAGCTAATGTTGTTAACGCTCTATTGATCTAATAGGACGGAATGATAGGATATGCGTATCCTCCTGCACTGTTGTTTCAGCAAGTATTGCTAAGATAAACAACCACAATACATTTCTGTTGATAGCATCTCTGTCTTCACAGAGACCGTGGGTAAATTTACTCTGATGTCTACTGTGGGACTTAAAGCAAAATCTTCCTCAATGAGAGGATCTTTTTTCGCTGGGTAAAATCGTATCATCTTTATCACAACCCGCAAGGTCGCAACCTTCACGTATTCCATTGTGTGGTCCTTATTGCATTGTAAGCATTGTACTGGACGAGCTTTGGATGCGATTTCTTACTATAGGAGAACCTCTTCTTCGCTATTCTATGCGGCTAAAGTGGAGGCTCTTCCGTCGTTGGTGTAGGGATCACTATATTGATATTGTTGATCCCTCCATACTAGTCATTGCAACTTTTTAGTATACTTGTTTGACAAGATCTACTGCAGCCTGTTATTATTAAGGTTATAGGTTTATGTTACCTCATACCTATGCACTCTATGATAGTTTACAATTGAGTCTTATGTCTCTTTATCTAAGTCAGTTAGTAACTTTTTGATAAATAGACTTAGAATCATTAGATTAAATTCCTATATGGAATTTAACTTCGGTTCTTATTTAGCTAAGTAATCATTTGAGCCTCTGGAAACAGTAGTTTTCAAATTCTGACCTTTTAGACAGTAATTCTGTTGGCTTCTCTTTTACTGAAGAGTCAGTGAGTTTCATGCACTATCGGTGGATGATCTTCACTTTCGTAGTTTCGGAATCACTACTTCCTTTACTATTTAGGTTGGATTTTTGCATAAGAGTTAGGCTCCTAATTAATATCCGGAACCTATTGTTATTAAGGTCCTTCCGTCTTCGTACGGGCATAGGCCTTTACTCTGTCCGGTTAGAGTTTATGTATTTATAAACAGATATCTGTTTATTACTACGGGCGTAAGCTTCTTCTGTCTTTGATGCCTAATAGAAGGACGTTACGCTCCATTCTATTGCTAATGGATTCAATTAACTATCGATACTGCTTATGGTATATCTTTGACTCAGCAGTTGTGTTTGAGATTTCGGCTCATGAAGTAAGATTTCTTCTACATCTTGGGCTTACATTAATAGTGTCGCTATTATAGATTTTTGAAGGCTGCTCATTGCGCTCAGCCATCCACATTCATGAATTTTTATCTCAGAAATATTGAGTCCATTTCTGGAGGCCTCTTTTGTTAGGTCTATTATCTACTGCTCAGAATGTCATTCACTTAACAGTTGCTACTATAGCTAGGTAGGCTGTCTGTTTCGGCAGTGACTCCGTTCTGCTGCCCTCTTCGCTCTGGGCTATTTGACCCAGGGCAAGAAAAAGGGGGGGGGGGGGGGAGGGTGTTCCCTTGGGTCACCTGTTTTACTATGAAAACAAGGGGATACCTCCTCCGGAGTTAGTAATTTTGAGCTGTTATTGGGATGGTTGTTTAGTGAGAAGTTTATGTTTTAAAAATTCATTCAAGTCTTAGTTTTTAAAGTATAGCTTTTGAATATAGCACGTGTCAACGGACATGATTATACAATCCTCAGACACTTTTAAGGAGTATAAAGAGTCTCTATTCTCTAGACTTACTTTATTTATTGGCTTACTTTAAAAATTATTAGTACAAGGCTTATACTAGATATTAATAGAGTACATGGATGTATGATGCTCAATTTTGGAAGGTGTTGTATCTTTCTAATTTATCATAAATAAGAAAGATACATGTAAGGCCTAATACTTCTTTTTCCCTAGAGGGGATGACTCTATTTTATATAATTGAGCGTATTCCATCTTGCTCTATGTCCTTGGCCCTCCAGCCTTTTTACTATTCAGCTATGTCTGGGTCATTGGTACAGTATAAAAATGTTAAAAAATTTATAGTAATTTATATATTTTTTATACTTACCAATGACCCAGACGGGGATGGCCCTCCCAGGAGTTGGGAACTCTTACCTCCCCGCTGAGTACATAGCGCTTACCAGGCACTGGTTATTAGAATGATTAATGGTGCCAATTTCGGAACGTCCTTGACACTGCGCATGCGCAGTAGAGGTGAAGTGTGGAGGGCCATTCAGGACATGTTTTCTTTGGTTTTAGATGCAAATTTGGGGGATTGGGGGGCAAAATTTGTGTTTGGCCCTATATTTTAAGAGTTAGCAGCAGCTATGTCTGGGTCATTGGTAAGTATAAAAAATATATAAATTACTATAAATTTTTTAACTTTTCCATTTTGACTAATTTATTTATTTAGTGGTATTATGGTTACTTTCAGCAAAGATGCTACATCATGAGCATAACACAAGTATTAAGTCAAGTTTAGCAAATAGTTGTGCCTGTGCTGCCCATTTTGGAGGACTTCTACCCCAGACATTGGTTACTAGTCTAGGCCCCATGTTACCAGATAAACAGAAATTGTTTAGCACAGCAAACAGGCACTGCTCCACTTCCCTGGGCCACCAAAGGGAAATACTGATTTATTTAATCAAATGGAAATACATTTGGTCTCTTAATTAATACAGGGCGAACAGTTTTCCAGATTTCTTGCTACAGGGAAACCTGAGATAAATAGCTTTACAGCTAGAAGCTTTCTAGAAGCAGCCAAGACTTGACAAGAAACCACTATCAAGGTAATTTAACTACTGTCTGTTGGAATTCTTCTTGACTCTGTTGCACTCTGATGTCAAAATACAAAAATTTCAAGCAGCCAATTCTTTCCATAATAAAACTAGAAATTTAACCCTTTACCTAACATGAAAAGCAGACAATATTTGTAAAACAAATTCTTGAATAACTAATTTTTTGTCTCAAAAACATAGGTTATGACCCCTCTTTGGAACAAGCTCGATGAGCTTGTTCCAAAGTGGGGTCATAACTTATGTTTTTGAGACAAAAAGTGAAAAACATAATGAAAATTACTTGGCGATTTTTGTGAATTGTGTTGGCCGGTTTTTGCCATTATGTTAGGTAAAGGGTTAACCAATTCAGTTTTGCTCAACAGAGCTTAATGAGCTGTGAAACATGACTGAATTGGTTCAATTCCTGGTTGGATTAACAGAAAACTTTGTTAGTGGGGAAAGGGTTAAAGTACCTGTGTGGAGACAACAAATTTTATCTGTCAAACATCAAACCATTTTCCATGTCTTCAGAACAAAATTTACTGTTTTTTATTGGGCTTTAACAGTTTCAACAGTCAGGGTCACATCATGTTGGATAGTTGGCAGAAGCCAGAGGACCCAGAGAGAACCACCAATAGCGGCCATCACCCTACTGAATCTTATCCCACAAAGGTGTTGTCAACATCCTGTGATTTTCTAAATTACAGGGCAGAATTACGATTCAGGAGCACAGAACTGAAAACCTGAGATTATAATCAGAATGAATGATCGAGGGCTTGCAAAAAAGGTGAAAATCTAAAACTTACTGATGTGGAACAAGGTGTTCTCTCAAGAAAATAAGTGAGTCCTCCATCTGATGTTGTGTTTGTTCCATTATTGTAATACTGTGCACTTTCCATCGATGCTATGTAACTCACATAAGTTAAGGTAAGTAATATATTCTTTTAACCCTTTACCTATCATGAAAAGCAGACAACACCTGCATATAAAATTTATCATTTTTTGTGTCAAAAACATAGCTTATGACCCTTTCATTGAGCTTGTTCCAATGAGGGGTCATAAGCTTTGTTTTTGAGACAAAAATAGAAAAAAAATATGAAAACTGAATAGTGATTTTTTTGCAAGCGCTGACCGGATTTTGTCATTATGATGGGCAATGGGTTAACCCTTCCCCTGACATGACCAGAAGACATCTGCAGACATGTTTCTTGAATAACTTGAGATTTTTCATTTTTTTTGCCTCCAAAACACATCTTACAGCTCTATGGAACAAGCTTGACAAAAGACAAAAATTTGAAAAATAATAAAATTTGAATGTGATTTTTATGAGAAGTGCTGAATGAATACAGCTGTTATGTTTGGTGATATTTATTTATTTATTTTGGTTTAATGACACTTTCAATAGCTAGGGTCACCTTGTGTCAGACAGTTTTATGGGTGGAGGAAGCCAGAGTACCTGGAGAGAACCACCAAACAACAGCGAGCAAGTCAGACTCCCCCAATGTACTAACTCCATACACACAGAATTAGCATTGGTTGAAGACAAGTGCACCAACGACGTGCAGTAGGCATTAGTACACAGCGCCAAAATGCCTCCATGTGGACAATCAGGGATAAGTGTCTTGCCTAAGGACACAATGCAGTTCCCCCAGTGGGAATCAAACCATGTACCTTCGGTTTGAAGTTCAATACCATAACCACTGAGCCACTGTGCACCCTTTATGCTTGGTGGTGGATTAATTTATTATCTATAACACAAATAGCAAATGCCATGATACATGTATACTGGTACCTGAAAATCTTAAAAAGAAAAATTAAATAATTCGATTCTTTTCTCTTAGGAGCTAACAAAGATATTAGCTTTGCAAGGTTAATTCAATACGATCTAAATTGCAGTAATTTATTTCGAAAAAGGATACATACACGATGCAAGAAAATATGCAAAAATAGCCAACTGCAGGATAAATGGAATAAGCGGCCATATTAGTGTGAATATCATATTGCCAATTGCCCTGAAAAAGGAGAATACAGAGGATACCTAATTTGTTTGAGTAGATATCAGAATTATCTCATCTGTGACTGCAGGGAAATATAAGTTTCCACAAGTGGCTAAAGCTGCTCACAGGTATTAATTTCATTACCGGTATATGCATTGCAATGTTTTAATTGCTATTAACTGGTTGAGCGCTAGAAGCCACTATCATGACTCTACTGAAAAGTGCTGAATGCAACTATAGTGGCTTTACACTTTAAACATTAGCTTGTTCTTTGCTCAGCAGAACAAAAAAAAATGTTTTTATATAAAACTGTTTTATTACCATTTATTGGAGAGTGCATGTTGCCACTCTCCAATAAATGGCATTAAAACAATTATTTATGAAGAATGTTTTGCGAAATTTAGGCTCATCCTTGCTGGTAGCATGGTATCTGAAAAAAATACTCATGTTACAAATCACATTAGAAAAATAATTTAGAACTCTACCAGTTAAAACACCCAGATGCAGAAAAAATGCAGTGATGTCCATCTGAAGTTATTGCATAATGTGTGTCACATCTGGAAAGATATGCTCTTAAATCTATCATAACAATAGATATCAAAAATATTTATTGAATATTTCTTGCTATCTTACAACACTCAAAGGCCGAGTTCCAACTTGAATCACTTTTTTCTTCAACAAAGCCGATATCCAACATGAAGTCTGTAGGTAAACTTGCAAGTGCAAGTTGCATTCAAAGTGCTTTGGCAGTTGTTTCTAGGCAAGTCCTGGCTACCTATATAGGCAGACAAGACTTGCCTTGAAACAACTGCAAAGTCACATGATGTATAAAGTCAAAGTTCAGATAAATGTATAAAAAGCCCCAGGCACTTATGAGTTAAGGTAACATATACTTGTAATATAATTATTTATATTTATTTATTGGTGTTTAAGGTCACATACTTATGCACAATGGCTAATCATGACTGACAGTTTTAATGGTGGAGGAAGCCAGGGTACCTGGAGAGAACCACTGACCATCGATAAGCAACTGTCAGCCTCTCAACATTCTAACTCTGTTCAAGCTCCACTCAAGCAGTGTTACAGCGGTTGAAGACAAGTGCACCATCGACGTGCAGTATGCCTTAGTACATGGTGTCATCGTGCCCCCAGGTAGGCAACCGGGATGAAGTGCTTTGCCCAAGGACACAATGTGTGTTATCCCAGACAGGGAATGCAATATAATTATTTTCTGTTAGGGAAGTCATGTCAGAGAAACCTTCAGCATTATCTTTTGTTACTTCTCTAATCGCCAATGTAGATTCTCTTGCAGTTTCCCTCTTGAAATACTGTTTGTCCTGCAAGCCCCTATCTGGGTTGTCTTGAAAGAAGATGGAATCCACAATAATAACAATGTTCTAAAATGCAGGTTCTTGAAACTGAGCAGGAAATGAAATTTATTGTTAGGGATGTTTATGAGTACTTTGAGAATGTCACCAAGGCTTCTCTTGTTCAGAAATTTACCATTGTCAGGAAGAAATTAGAAATGTTCAGTAACATTTTCTGATGTGCCATCTGTCATGACTGCACCATGTTCAACTCTTGTCTGCCATAGGCCAATTTTCCTGCCCAGTAAACAAGAAATATTGTCGGGGCAAGTCATAGTTTGTTCACATTTTTAAACCACAATAAAGTAATATAGTAAATTTTAAGTTGTGAAATTGGCATCAATTTGGATGCTATTTGGGGGAAAAATAAACCAATTGTTATTTGGAAATAGTCCCATCACTATACTTTGTAGACTGTACTCTTTTTTTTATAACTGATTTTTGAGGTTGAATGTGTAATCAATGAGATTGAAAGGCCAACAATATAGGTCTGGAAACTTTTACCACAGAGTATAAATTGTTTTTCAGTTTGGGTATATGTGATCCAGCAAAGCACTAGTTTGAATTTTAAATCATGAAAAACCAAACCATTTCCATACCCCTTGGATGATTTTAACTCTATTTACATATAGATTGCAGAACATATCCTTCTTAACTCAATAGAGAAACTACAAATTCTTTAGCTCAGGTTTACTGATGTTTAAGATCCCTTTTTTTATGACCACAACACCGGTATGAAGTTAAATTTAGACAATTGTGTATACCTATACTGCCCACTTTAGAATACTCCTACCCCAGGCATTGGTTACCAGATCCTATTATACCAGTCAAACAGTGTTTACCACAATAAGCAAGCACTGATACCCCTCTCTTGGTTGCCACAGAGTATTTCATCAGATAAATATAGAATATACCCATACCGGCAGTAGCTTGGTGTACCAAATGTTCACCACGAGTGAAGTGGTGTTAACCGCAAGTCTTTGTCATGCGGTTAACATTTATTTGGTACACCAAGCTACTTTGGGTATATTTTATTTATACCATGATTGTCAGATTAACAAGAGTTTAAATGTTAAATGAATAAATATTCACAAGTGCGAATCTGTTTTTGTTTACATGAAAACAGGTGGGTGGTACTTCTGCTGGCAATTTTATAGCCAAAACTAAATAGAAAATGCACAAATTGCGGTGACTTTTTCATTTTAATAGCATAATAACATACTATTTCGAGTTGTGGATGTTTTATTAACATGAGACAATGTGTGTTTGAACATTTTTTGAATCTTATGAGGTAAACTTAGTTAGAAACGTAATAGATAATTGCCAGTTTCATTTCACTCTTCACGAGGCGATGAGTGATAAATTTAGACAAGCTTGCATTCAAGGCGAGGTCACCAAAGATCAACTTGGATGTAGTTCCACCGTAGGTGTAAATTTTAACTACTGAAATCCCATTGCTGGCGTGTTCACCACGGTTGGTGTGTAAAGCTAAAATGTATGTCATTGGCTTTTCATATATAGAATAGGTAATCATGGTATAAAAATCATGTTTGCATCAGTTGTGAGATTTAATCCATTATATTTTATTTGTCAGATCTCCATGCGAGTCTGTCAGACTAAAATAGATTACATGCTACATTTTAACCAGTTTGTGGAAAGTTATTAAAATGTCCTAAAACTGTGATTCAAACTGATTAATCCATAATTAAATTATTTTTCACTTGCAAAGGTTGTATTTAGCCAGGAGGGTTTTACTTTATTTTGTTAAAATTCACTGAAGCGTGCCTATGGGCACTGGCCAGTAAACTTGGACCCCTTACCCGATGTAATGGCTAAAACCGGCCAGCATTATTCACAAAAATAGCCATTCAAATTTAATTATTTTCATCATTTTCTTCCCCCCCCCCCCCCCCCCCAAACATAGCTAATGACCCCTCAGTGGAACAAGCTCATTAAAATAATTATATTGCATTTATACTGAGGCCAAATAGAGTGATAAATATGGCAACTTTAGAAACTGATAGATTTCAACATTTTTTATTCAATTAACCGGAGCTTACTCTTGAACTCCTTGCATGTTGCTGTAGAATATTCCTGCCCAGGACAGGATTTTGCTTGCTACAGAAATAAGTATAATTTGGGCATAGTTTTCTTTTTGTAAATGGAATGGATTTTTTCACTAATGATCTCTTGAGTTAAACTTAGATGAATTTTTCATCAAATTTAGTCATGGCTGCTTCATAGCAGAGATAACTAGATTTGATGAAAAATATCTTGAAAGTAATAAATTTAAAGTAGTTTATATATTTTTTATACTTACCAATGGCCCAGACTAGCTGATGCAAACTCAAAAGTTATCAAGGGCCAAACACAGATTTTGAACCCCCCTCCCCCCCCCCACCCCCCAAATTTGCTTGCAAAACCGAAAATTAAAAGTCCTATCTGGTCCAAAAGATAACACTTCCAGACATGTTCCATCCGATATCTATGCTTCCAAACACGTGCTAATATACAGAGAATGTATAGACAAGTTATATTTGATTGGGTACCAAAATTAATGGAAACCTGGATTTAGAAATGGAACAAGCTATAATTGACTCATCACGGACCACCCCCGAAATAATTATTTCTAAGGTCCATAACATACAATAATGCATCTGCCTCATAATACACTTATTATGCACGCGAACAATGAAATCCTGCATGTAATCATCTGGATACCAGTTAACTGATTAGACAGCCTTATAGGTACCCAAAGGATAGCAATTTATTGATGATGAATCATATGCTCGTATATGACATATAGACGAACAACCACAGGAGACAAACCAACTAAAAAGTGGATGTGCCCATGAGGTCGCCATAGAACACGACCCAGCCACCGATCGAGAAGTCATGAAATACATGCATGTACTTAAATGCATGTGAGGCTTACGGGAAGAAAACTACGTCTTGCCCATTAATGCCTCCCAACACATTGGCGGTGGGGGTGGGGGGGGGGGGTGGGTGGGGTGGGGGGGGATTCAAAATCATATTGAACACCCCTCACCCACTCCATAAGGCCACTAAGGGTGGAGAAGGACATGAAAAACAAATACACCATATTAACATAATAACTCACACCAAACCATACCGGTTTGAAGAGAATAACCTCCTCTAACAAACAGTATCATGTCCAATAGGACAACTAACTCAGCCTAGCTGAAGTAGCTAAAGGTCTTCCTGCAAGTGAATACCATTAAAAGCTGATAACTGATGCCCTAGAAGCTCACTAAGGAGACTTACAATGCTAGCCAAAGCTTATAAGTCTTCATCTATGTGAAGACATATATTGGTGTAAGTTGCGACCCTGAAGGCTCACTTAATGGAGACTTACAATTATCGTTGCGCAAGGTAGGGAATGATGAGTCGCTATATAAACAGCCCTGAATTTCCAAAGAGACTGCAGTCCCAAGAGATAATAAATTCAGTTATGCCACTGCATAATACTGAAAAAATCTCTCATGATTTTAGGTAGGCTACTATGGTGTAACAATAAGACTCAAGTCTATGACACCTAGGAGAAACAACCGAAAAGCACAATATCTTTTTCGGTTTTATTCCAAAAAGACAGCGGACAGAGCCTAACCCACAAGACCGCTGTAACCGAACAGAAGGCTACTATGGCTTCCACAATGACATAATTGTCTTGAAGCCAAGCCATAACTCAGCCTATCTATGCACTACCCATCCGGATTCAGGACGGGAAACAGATAATAAAAAAACTGGAGAATAATTCTGACGATGTCTAATGCTTTTCTTCAATAGGAAAGCTATACCTCCAAAAGTAAAGCCTCTCTTGGAAGATTTGTCTAACAAGTATTCTTGTAAGTGGAGCTTGCTCAAGCTGATAGCCGCTGGCCTGTCGAGAATACATTCTCATCCACTGATCTTCCATAAATTATCCACTTTTGTTAGGTTGATAACATATAGCCAAGTGGCAAGCAACCGAAATCTATTCTCGACAACTTCAATTGTTCCCTTCAATACGAGAGCCTTTACCTCCACTAAGAGCGACTCTCTTTGAAAGGAACTTCCGTTATTAAAGTCCAGTTTCTCGAGAAGTTGATAATATTCGGTTAACTGGCAAACAATAGAGGTCATGCCCATCACCTGTATGACTTACGATGCTTATGGGAGGAGAAACTACGTCCTTCCTGCGAAGAAGCGCATCTCGTCGACCTCAATTGTTCCCTTCAATAAGAGAGCCTTTACCTCCACTAGAAGCGACTCTCTTTGAAAGGAACTTCTGTGATTAACATTGATAACCTTCCATCAATCGTCGGTCTAGGGGGTCTGATCCATAGCCTTGATCAGACCTATGCCCCTTTCCTGAGTCCCTATAATGACGACTTCCAGAGGACATATAAGAGGGTTATTATACCTTCGCGAGACATTCTCATGATGCTTTCTTGGAATCAGAACGTCCTCGCTTACCCTGGTCTGCTGAAGTGTATTGATGAGACAGTGACTTCAATAGCAGAGCACTGGAAGCTTCTTGTAGCCTGCTCCTATATCAACGAAAGCTCATTGTCAAATAGTATATTTCTGGTAACCGGAGCGACTCAGAGAAAGCTTTTCACCTTCTCATCTATAAGTGATGATGATGCAAGGGCAGCATCACGTCTTACCAACTCCAAATTCCCTGTCCGTGCGGAATTGTATGTGGCATACATGACTGCCCTGGAAAGAACTCTTAGCGAGGAACCACATCCTCATATTTCTTTCCATTGAGACGTTGACCCATAGCTCTGGTAAGGTGATTTGCTTAGGACATTGCACCCAGATTGCTCTCTTCAATGAAATATCATATTCCATTATTTCCGAGCATATATTAAATGATGCAGGTAGGGACATATTTTCACCCCTGGCCTGCTCATCTAAACGCAGACTTATATTCAGATGGAACAGTATTCTTAAGAGCTTAAAAGCTTATGACTTTTCATAGTCTTAAAGTGCCCTTCTGTGAGAGATGGAGACTCACACCCTGTATCCCTCTCACCAACCAAATGTTCCATCTGCAAATATGGTCAACTCCAACTGACTGAATGGATGACTGGACCAATGCAGCACCATGTGACAGCTCACCATCGGAGTATGTTAAACGGTGGTACTAGTTACAAATGACTAGCTATCAACCCAAACCTGGAAAGTCAGACAGCTAGTCTGTGGTCAACGCGCTTCATTAATGAAGCAAGGGAAGATGCCATAGGTGCAACCGAATCCGGCTGTGGTGCGGAAGAAGCATCCCAAACCGGAAGCGTGAACGGGCATCCTAACTCACTAAATTTTCTCGCACCAAAAACAGTCGACCCTGTCTGCTGATGGAAAGGAGAACGTTCTCCAGCTTGCAGTCTGCTCCAGACCTAGTTGAGCATTCCGTTAGAAACTTGTAGGCATCTATCACTTATTGTGCATATCCATGGAAGAAGAGGAAGCCATAACTACAGCCAACCCCGGCTGAAGTAGCATCCTGACTCGTCACATAGGATGGAAGCTCCTCCTCATTGAAGTTTCTTACAACACAAAACAGTCGTCCCTGACTGATAACAGGATGAAAAAACGCTTTGCACTCGTGATCTGTTGCCAAATCTTGCAGAGTATCCCACTTAGAATCTTCTGGACTAATCCTCTTTTGTGAGCTTCCATGTTAGTAGAAGAAGCCATAACTGCCGTCGGTCCCGGCTGCAGTGTGGAAGGAACATTTTGATGTATGTTCCAACTCAATATGGTTTCTCACAACAAACACAGTCGACCCCGACTGTTAACGGGATGGAGAGGGTTCTCCAAATGGAGATCTGACCCCAGATCTAGCTGAGCGTCCCGCAGAGAAACTTCTGGCTTCTTCTACACGCACAATTGACCAGACCGACCCAGCACCGTTCTACAGCTTTCACACTGGAGTCTGCGGGAGGCTGCTCTTGCATTAGCTGGGATGCTGCTGATAGCTGTGCAACTGCGACAGCAAGTCAGTTCCCGTAGCTTGAGGGGCAGCGGTCTTCTTTTTTTCCACCGCTTGTTGCTCCTGGGATGAAGATACGGAGAGAGATCTCTTCTCTGAGCATCCCATTAATCGATGCCTCAGATCGCTAACTATCAGATGGTCCGACTTCAGGGGTGACGAAAGGCTCCGCCTTCCCACAGCTGACAGGATATCTGAAGTCGGGTAGCTAGCCTGCGGTTGTGTGTGCTTTAATAACGTAGTGGAAGAAGCCGTGACTGAACCTGACCCCGGCTGCAGACTAGACGGCTCCCACGGACGGAGTAACCGCTTCACCGGTTGAGCTAAGCTTGCAAGAGATTAAGAACACTAACTAAAGGCCTTATCCCTTGCATATCATGAGCACTGCAGCTAGCTCTATTTGCTCAAAGGAGCGCGATGGAGGTTGCACACTTGGATGGGTGTCACAATATCATCACCATGTTCATGTTCCTCTGAAACAGAAACTGAAAAAATGAATTATAATGCGGTGAGAGGCCTGGCCTCAGAACCTCACTGCCAACAACGTACCACAATACCCGTCTCCAACATTACTCATCCTAGTGAACATGAGTATGACAAGAGTCCACAGAAGTGCATCGACTAAAGTCGATATCACTCTTCCAAACTCCACAACAAAATTTATAATTAAGATACATGAATAATAGCAATCAAAATTAAATTCAAAATATTTTTTTGAAAAAAAAAACAATTTTGAAAAAATGCCTAAGTTCAAAGGGAACATTAAGTGCCCAAAGGCATCCCGATAGAGCCTAAGTGTGGACCAAATCCAGATTCATTGAGCTACACTACCGGAATAATAATCCATGTATCCTACCGTAATTCTACAGTCATAGAAAATAAAATTCTACCTATATCAGAAGACATTGTCAATGTAAACAACGTCAATGAAAAAAATGGAAACAAGACATCAGGCACACAAAAAGGCCCAAAATCAGAAACCAATTTAAATGCTACCAGATACAAAGCTAGATCTTCCTATGAAGAAAAAATGATACATCAGATAGAAGATGCAAGACTAAACAACCTAACAAACCCTAGGGTGAGGATGTAACCATGGGGAAAAACAGAATAAATATTCTGTAATACATGTTAAACTCTCAAGAAATTTAATAAAAAATTTCAACAAAAAATAACCAAAAAGCTTAAGAGTTTAACAGGAAGGGTTCATGGAAGGATAGGGAAGGAATACTTAACAAACAGTGGAATAATCATTATCAAAAATGATGACGTCAGGCATATGTCCCGAAATTGGGAAACAAGAAATAATTTTATTATTGTTATGAGGTTACAGCCCTGAACGTCTAAAACCACTGTTGAACACTTCCATCATCCAATAACAGCCTTGGATCCACCAATTCTTGCATTGATCTGTGTCTGGCATCCTCAAAAAAGGAGATTCTGAAGCACAGATGTCAGTTCATTGTTGCTGACTTTAGGTCCAAACAAAGAATGATGTTGATGCCAATTCCCATCACTTCCTGATGGCTGCACATGCACGGAGAGTAAAAGAATAGAGGACCAGATAGGACTTTTAATTTTTGGTTTTGCAAGCAAATTTGGGGGATTGGGGGTACAACATTTGTGTTTGGCCCTTGATAACTTTGAGTTTGCACCAGCTGGTCTGCGCCATTCGTTTATAGTATAAAAATATACTCAGCGGGTTAAGACTTAACCTATACGCAATAAAAAGGTCAAATGTATACTGAAGGGATGGTAAACGGTCTGGTGTTTGAAAGTTATATACATTTAACAGAGTTATTCAATTAAGCAATACCAATTGGGTTTCACTGTCTGTACTCTAATTACTCAACCAGAGAGACCAACAGTTTAATGCCACATGCTGCATATTTTTACTTTCATTATAGAGAATACTTTCACAGATTGAAATATAAATACCAAAGCTTTACTCACCTACTTCCCTCCTTGATAAGTTCAATAGCAATTCTAATTCTTTTGATCAGGAATATCAAGATAAGTAGAAATATCAGAAGAAGAGTGGATCCTGTACAGCCTAAAAAATAGAAACACAAGGTTTACATAAAGTATTTATCCCTTTACCTAATACACCTTATTTAAAAAATAAATTAAATTTCACATTTTTTTGAAAAAATTCTCACAATTTTTCAATAAAACCATACAAATATTGATATCATGAGAACCAGCTTGTTGAACCAGTTCTCATGATATCCATAGTTGTATGGTTTTATCGAGACATTTGTAAGTTATTTTTGGCTGTGGTAGGCTTATTTTGGTCAATTTCCTGGCCGTTTTTGGCATCTATGTTAGCTTAAACAGTATTATTTGAAAAGAAATATGATATATTACATACAAGTAACTGTTAATATCACAGAAGCTGTACAGAGAATATAATAGAATGTATGCATTACAGCACAACAAACAGAAGTTATCGACAGTGTAAATGGAAAGGATTTGGCAGAAACTTAGAGCTTATATAGGCTGCCTCCCTGTGTTAGGCAAAGGGTTAACCCTTTACCAAGCCGAATGACTACAGCTGGTCAATGCAATTCACAAACATTGATATTCAAATATTTTTATCCTCAAAATGCAGCTAATGATTTTTTTTATTTACTTATTTTATGGCAATGCTGACTTCTGACATCATTGCATTTATTAGATGCATTGCGAACAATATTTCCATAATGCATTACTTGATGGTGTCTCTGTGATAAACATATATTCCAAACCCGTAAATGAGACCTGCATCTTAAACTGATTCTAGGGAAGCTTTCTCATAGGTCGTCTCAAGAACCAGTTCGAGGAGCAAGTATTTTGTAAGTGGATGGGAAAAAACACAAGCTATGTAGCAAAGATATATATACCATAGGTTAAAAGAATACACTCTGACCAACATCAGCCAAGAAATTACATATATCTATCTTCTAAAGGGTTTTTTGTGACTTTTGAGTCTTGAATTTTAGTTTTTAAATTCAAGCACTTTTAAGGTCTTGTATGAACCTTGAGATGTTGAGGTTGCAGAATACAGAAAAACAAATGGCAGGAAAACATAAAGAATGTAACTTTGAAACATCATTAACATTAAAATATGAGAATGACTTGATCCAACGTTTGGATTCCTTTGTTTTTAGGCTTTACCCTCTGGAAAAGACTATTGTTTTTCTACGGATTATTATTATTATTTTTTTTTTGGGGGGGGGGGGGGGGGGGTTGTTTTTTTTTTGTTTTTTTTCCCCCCACACATTTTTGTCCGTACGATTCAGAAGCCACTTTTGAACCGATTTTCACACAATTTGGCACACGCATAGAGGGGCCAAAAATCTAAAAATGTACTGAAGCGGAATTTTCGATTTAACCCTTATTTCGCCAGAATTGGCAAAAAACTGCCAAAATTGGGGTTTATCGGCACTTTCTCGAAACACGTCTTAAAGATTTTTTTTAAACATTCTTCATTGCTAGACCTGCCCATGACACGACCTTTGATACACACGACATATTAGGCGATGCATATGGTAACCCTCCACAGGCTGCCAAACATCGAAATTTTGATGAAATGGGCCAGTTTCAGACCCCCACAGCACCCAAATGATACCCGATAGGTAAACATAACTTCCTTTATTGGAAGTGGAATTCACCGAGGATCATTTTTGTAAGTAATAAGGGTGTTCAAAAAACCAAGCATTAACCCATTTTGGGCTGGTTAAACAGCAATACTCCCATAAAGCTCAAAAATCCATGTTTTTCGTGGATTTCTCTAAACGAGTCTTGTAGATTTTCAAAAAAAATTTGTCACTCCCAGGCCTTGGGGTGACAATAGAAGTTACATGGACAAAATACTGCGGTGAACATTTGTTAACCCTCCAAGGGGTGCTAAAAGTCAAAATTGTGATAAAAAGGGCTGTTTTTGGATGCCAACAGCACCCAATGGGTACGCCACAAAGAAAAGTGCCTTCCTTTATCGAGCGCTCAATCTATACGCAAACATTTTTATAAATAGTAAGGGCATTCAAAAGTCGAAGTCTTAACCCATTTTGGATAGGCTAAAGAGAGAGACCCCTTAAAATCTTAAAATTTCCATTTTCTGTGGATTTCTCTAAAAACATCCTGTAGGTTTTGAAGAAAAATTGACTACTCGCAGGTCTTTGTGTGATATTACAAGTTGCATGGACAAAATATTCCTGTGAGCATTTATTAATCCTCTAGAGGCTGCCAAGCATTGTAATTTTGTTGAAATGGGCTGTTTTCGGACACGCACAGCACCCAATGTGTACCTGAGAAATAAACATAATCTCCTTTGTTGGAAGTGGAATTCATCGAGGGCCATTTTTGTAAGTAATAAGAGTATTCAAAAAACCAAGCGTTAACCCCTTTTGCGGTTGTCAATAGTGATACCCATCAAAAGCTTAAAAATTTATGTTTTCCCTGGATTTCTTTACAAACATCCGGTAGAGTTTTCAAATGAAAATGGCCACTGATAGGTCTTGGTGTCATATTACCAGCTGATAGGATAAATTATTCCGAGAAGCATTTATTAACCCTCCATGGGCTGCTAAATGTGAAAATTTTGAAAAAATAGTCTGTTTTTGGACACCAACAAAATCAAATAGGAATGCAACAGAGATGCATAACTTCTTTTACCGGACGCAAAACTAACAGGGAAACATTTTTGTAAGTAGTAAATGTATTCAAAAATCGAGGTCTGAACCCATTTTTGACTGGTTAAAGAGATATACCCCTTAAAAGCTTAAAATTCCAGTTTTCTGTGGATTTCTCAAAACAAAATTTCAATAAAAATTGACCTTTTGCAGGTCTTGGAGTGACAGTTCAAGTTGCATGGACAAAATATTTCGGTAAGCATTTGTTAACCCTCCAGAGGCTGCCAAGCATAGACATTTGGAGAAAATGGGCTGTTCTTTGGGCAACCATAACACCAAATGTGTACCTGCGAGATAAACATAACCCCCTTCATTGAAGTTGAATTCACCGATGATCATTTTTGTATGTAATGAAGGTATTCACAAAACCAAGCATTAACCCGTTTAGGGCTGATTACAGAAAGATACCCCTAAAAAGGTTAAAAATTCATGTTATCCGAGGATTTCTCTAAAAACATAGTGCAGATTTTCAAGAAAAAATGGCCATTCTCAGATCTTAGTGTGACATTACAGACTGCATGTACAAAATATTCCTGAAAGCATTTGTTAACCCTATGCAGGTTCTCAAACATCAAAATGTTGATAAAATGGGCTGTGTTTGCATTCCCACAGCACCCGAATTTGAGACGAGAGATCAAAATAAGTGGAAGTAGAATTCACTGAGAATTATTTTTGGAAGTAATAAGAGTATTCCAAAAACAACACTTAACCCGTTTTGGGCTGGATAAACAATGATACCCATCAAAAGCTTAAAATTCATGTTCTCCCTGGATTTCTCTGAAAACATCTTGTAGATTTTAAAGAAAAAATGGCCATTCGCAGATCTTGGTGTGACATTACAAGTTGCATGAATGAATATTCCTGTTAGCACTTGTTAACCCTCTACAAGCTGCCAGACATCAATATTTTGGATACATCTGAGATAAAATGGACCATTTTCAAATAGCCACAGCACTACGTGGGTATGTGTCAAACAAACATAACTCCTTTTGTCGGTCATTAACTTGTTGGACGACGATATTGACATTAACCCACTCCACCGTTAATGATGGTTTTTACCTAAACAATTTTTTTTATCAAACTGAGTCATTTGAGACTACTATACTCACCTTTCTCATAACATCAATGAAGGAACTTCAGTGAGACAGTTAAAAACAATTCATCAGACACTGTGAGGTCATGAAAAATCATGGAATCTCATCGGGAAAAGCCATGATTCTCAAGAATCATAAAGTCTAGTTTCAGTATTATGTTTGTTTGTGTGGAAGGGGAGGGATAGGGTTTGTAATTGCCTGAACAGTAAAAGTAATTTTTAAAGTGATACACCAACATTACCCAGGGATGAGGATGGCATGCTGCTAAATCAATAAAATTAGCTAAAATTCTCGCATTTTGGGACACAAATTTGCAAAATTATGCTTCTTCAAAAAATAAAAGACAAGAGTGAATTTTTTGCTTAACCAGATATTAATTATTTCTATAAATCTGCATGGAAATGGTCCTTTAGATGGTAGAGTGCTGAATGCCCATATCTGGGCTTTAAAAGAGCACAAAGTGAATCTGTTGCTTGACAGATATTAATCATTTCTATAAATTTTCATGGAAATGCAGGGAAATGGTCTTTTAACTGATAGAGTGCTGGAAGCCCATATTTGGGCTTTATTCAGTAGTGCATGTACCGCAACTTAAAGGATTCATATCCTGCAGATGTGCTTTATATTATCTTTGATGTGATATTATTTAGACTCAAAGGATTTGCTTTGTCACAATTTATGGAAGAGTGCCCATGGGCACTCTACCATAAATTGTTACAAGGCAAAAACATGTGAACAAAAATTTTGATGGTCAAATGTAACTTAGTACTGCACCATCTAAGCCTATTTTCATCAGTCCTTCCCAGGAAGAAAATCCCACGGGAGCAATAAAATGTCCTCGTAAAAATGGAGACGGGGGCATTATGCACTCGTGAATCAATAACAGCATGCTACAATTTTCCAGTGATAATTTTAACATGCAGGTAGAAAAAAAAATTTGTTCCCACCCAAATTAAAAGTAGATTGACACCCTACAAGCCACCAGAACAAAGTGATTTTCATGGGAAATGCAAGGCGATTCGGCGGATTCGGAGCTGCGTGGTACAGTCTTTCGATTTTGAAAACCGTAGGTACGTTATAGCCTATATCGCTTGCTACTATTTGAAGTGATGTGCACTATCGTGCATCCAGCCCCGTCGATTAGAAAACAGATTTGTCGGCGGCAATTCTTTGGCGAGAATGCTTGGGAGTGATGCCTGATGGTCGTGTTGTTGGCAAGAACAATTAACATGCAATGAAGAATGCAGCCACCAATTGACAGCACTGTGTATTCAGTACAGTATTTGGGCATATCCGTATCGAACGGTAACATGAAAGCTGGACGATTTGGTGCTTTCGTGGTTTTCATTAAAGGAATCCCAACTTTTGGGTCATGACGATGTGTTAGTCGCCAAGTAACAAAAAAGCGCACATTGCGGCTATAATTCATGCGGAGCTGATAAATTTGCTCCATTGGTAAATACTGAATTGTGATTGGACCAGGAAGCACGAACCTCTCAGAGAACATCAGGTTTTTCCAAACAGAAGAATTGAATAGGATTCGTGCTGAATACAGTCACGCTGTTACTAAAGCCCACTGCCAGATATTCGTCCCTTGTTACTTAATAAAAAATAATTGACTGTTCACACAGAAATGATTTCTCAACTAGAATGAATTACCAGATTTTGATAGCTCTCTTAGCAAAGCCGAGGCGCACTGTTGTTGACTCGCATTTCTGCCGAATCATCTTGTATCCCAATAAGTTTATAGGTGCCCAATCAAAATGCGTATTACACTAAGTGACAGCAATACATGGTATGTTTGATTATCATGATTCCGGACCATAAATGCAGGTCTTTCGCTAAATTTCCGGTAATTTTACAGTAAATAATTAAAATATAGTAATCGCGTTGCTTGAAACCTTTCTCCTTACTTGATAATAATAATATATGCCTGGTCAAAACAAGAGCGCGTTTTTTTGCACTCTGGAAATGGGAATGACTGGCGTGGACGGGCGCCCGTCTCATGGGAAGGACTGTTTTCATGCAAATTGATAGAAATTTTTTTAAGCATTTTGGTCATAAATTCACTGAAATCAGCAAAATGTGCTGGAATTTCTCATCCCTTATTACTAATACCCACTCAAATTTGTTTTATTGAATAGTGTTTTAAAACACCACCTACGGAAACAAATTTGAAGTGAGTGAGACTGTTAATCACTCCCAGACAAAGCTTGTTTAAATCTCAACAAAAGTACATTACTGCCAAGCTTACCTATTGCTAGCCATGTTTCTTTGAGTGATGTGAAATATGAAAAGTTGTCTGTAAATGAAGCCGAGACTCCACTATACACCTCTGTTGCATTAGAACTTTTCAGAGTATAATACTCTGAATAAGCATAATAAATCCCTAAAATAAATGAAAAGAAGATTTCATAAGTTATAAAATTCAAACTTGGATACATTTTCAATCAAAGAGCGAAACGCAGGATTTTTTTTCGATCCTTTACCTTACAAATTGGAAAAATATGTCATTTTTTTATTATTACTCCCAAACAAAGCTTATGACCCCTCAATAGAAAAAGCAACAAAATGGTAAATTTTATTTAGCTTTGACAACTAGAGGCATGGTTATGACTGTCAGCAGGTCATAAATATACCCCCTGATTGAATTTTGGGATGGACGGATGGACTGATGAAGTGACAGATGGATGGCAGACAGACAAGAGGAAGCCTATATCCCCCCCGCTTGGGGCAGGGGTATATAAATATTCTAAATGTCACCCCTATGGAGTGAGAGGTGGAGGATTTTAAAAAAAATGTTATTGGTGTTTAAGGGCATTTTCAGTATATGCACATCATGGAAGCAAGGTGAATTTCTGTGAGTAAACTGTGACCCATTTTTAAACTGTATTCTTCTGCTTTGTTGTAAAAGAACACAAATCAGTGCATAATTGAACTAGAGTGATGTCACGCATGCAGCCTGACTTTCCCAGGAATGGCAATGCTTAGACACAAAATAGTCGGAGCCATTTGTTAATAGTTTACCTAACGAATCTGCCATATCTGCACTCGTGATATACAAAATTTGCTATTCAAATTTTATTTTTTCATTTCTCTACTTCAAAACATACCTCATGACCTATTAATGGAACAAACTTGATGAGCTTGTTCCAATAAGGACTAATAAGCCATGGTTAGAAGTAAAAAATGAAAATATCTGATGTTTCAGAAAAATAATTTGTACTGTTGGCTTCAACTTGTGTTAGGTAAAGGATGAAAGATGCAGGACATAAAGCAATGCAGCAAACCTGGCCTGTATTACTAGCTGGAAAATACACATATCAACTTTGGTTGAAATCAAATAATCCAAACTGGAGTTATCAGTCGGAAACCAATTGTTCACAGACAGATGGATGGACCGACAGATGGATGGATGAAAGTCATGACTATAGCCCTGACTATAAACAGTCAGGCTAAAAATGCATTTTGTACCAAAGAAAAAATATTGCATGAATGACCCTGGGTGAGGAGGAGGTAGGCTGGGGGTGAGGGGTGGGGGAGAGTGGGGGTGTATCAGGGGGAGTCCATTTTTTTTCCATATGGTCAGTCTAAATGCTTCAGAATGCATTTTGAGCAGAGAAAAAAAAATACCTAACTGGCACCATGGGGGTGGGTGGGGGGCTCTGGGGTGGGGGTGTTTGTCTTGGTTTTTCACCACAAACTTTAACCAAAACTGTAAAAAAGCATTTCTGACGAAAGAAAAAAAAAGGTGCCTAATTCTCCCCCCCCCCCCAGGGGGTGGGGAGAGGGGCAGGGGGGTTACAGGAGTTTTAAAAAAGGATCTGCATGTAGTGACTGTAAATAGTTCAAAATGCATATTCGAGGAAAGAAAAAAGAAATGCCTAATTGGGGGGGGGGGGGGGGGGGGGTAATAATTTCTGTCTGGATTTTTAACCACAAACTTTAATCAAAACTGTAAAAAAAACATTTTTGACAAAAGGAAAAAAAAGGTTCTGCATGTAGTGACTGTAAATAGTTCAAAATGCATATTGGGGGAAATAAAAAAAAAATGCCTAATTTGGGGTAGGGTGGGGGCGGTGGTGTTTGTCTGGATTTTTAACCAAAACTGTAAACCAGCATTTTTGATGAAAGAAAAAAAAAGTGCCTAATTGGCCCCCGGGGTGGGGTGGGGTGGGGTGGGAGGGGGGAGATGGGGGGGGGGGGGGGGGTTACGTAAGTTTAAAAAAAGGTTCCACATGTAGTGACTGTAAATAGTTCAAAATGCATATTGGAGAAAAAAGGGGAAAAAAGCCTAATTGGTGGTGGGGGGGGGGGGGGGGGAGGTAGGGGGTGGTGGTGTTTGTCTGGGTTTTTAACCACAAACTTGGAGTCATCCTACCAAGCTACAATGAAATCCCTTTATAATTTTGGCCTGTGGAATATTCTAAAGGTTTTCGGGCTTCGGGCCTCTGTTGCCATCACAGTTGCCCAAAAGGGGATGTTCTCATCTAGACATTATATGAAGTCAACATATCAAGTTACAATGAAATCCCTCCATAAATATGACCTATAGACTGTGCTAAAGGTTTTCGGGCTTCGGGCCCCTGTTGTCGTCACAGTTGCCCAAAAGGGGATGTTCTCATCTAGACATTATATGAAGTCAACCTATCAAATTACAATGAAATCCCTTCATAAATATGACGTGTGGACTGTGCTAAAGGTTTTCGGGCTTTGGGCTCGGGCAGCCATCATGGCTGAATAATCGCAACCAAAAGGGGACATTCTCATCTGGGCATCATGTGGATTGATCCTACAAAGTTACAATGAAATCCCTTCATAAATATGACCTGTAGACTGTGCTGAAGCTTTTCGGGCTTTTCGAGCAGTCACAGTTGCCCAATCACGTCCAAAAGGGGACTTTCTCATGTAGAAATTAAATGAAGTCAACCTATCAAGTTACAATGAAATCCCTCCATAAATATGACCTGTAGACTGTGCTAAAGGTTTTCGGATTTTGGGCTCGGGCAGTCGTCACGGTTGATAGATCATGCCCAAATGGGGAAATTCTCATGTAGACATCATACGGAGTCATGATATCAAGTTACAATGAAATCCATCCATATTAAATATGACCTGCAGACTGTGCTAAAAGTTTTGGGGTTTTGGGCTTGGGCAGCCATCACGGTTGACAGATCATGCCCAAATGGAGTCGTTCTCATCTAGGCATTATACAGAGGCATTCTATGAAGTTGTAATGAAATCTCTTCATAAATACGACCTGTAGCCTGTGCTAATGGTTTTCGGGTTTTGGGCTCGGGCAGCCATACCGGTTGACCGATCATGGCCAAAAGGGGATGTTCTCATGTAGACATGACCTAAAACCTGCATTTGAAATTTTGTGACGATCAGACAAGAACTACTGGGTATAGCCTGTACTTGAAGAAAAAAAAAAAAAAAAAAAAAAAAAAAAAAAAAAAAAAAACCCACTTGAACCTTCACTAAAAAAACTTTAACAACAAACTTTAACCAAAGCTCTAAAAGTTAACAGACGGACAGACGGACAAACAGATGGACGGACGGATGGACGGACGGACAAAAGTCATTACTATAGCCCTCACTGTAAACAGTCGGGTTAATAAAAAATGAGTGGATATTTGAATTAATTAAAGAAATTTATCTAACAATCATATAGATTTTGGCCTGAAAACCATGAGAAACGGTACATATCACATAATGTGTTCCGATTCCGTATCATATAGACGGCTCATTCTGATTCTGTATCATATAGACGACTCGTTTCTGGTAGCGCCATGGGCTGTCATAACAGGCGCATGGATACATTCTATGTGCGTTTCAGTGATCGACCGAATATTATGTCCCAATAATGTTTAAAAATAATTTAACCCTTTACCTAATATGAATGCAGATGACACTTGCAAAAAAAATTCTTGAATAACTAATTTTTTTCATTTTTTGTCTCAAAAACATAGGTTATGACCACTCATTAGAATGAGCTTGATGAGCTCGTTCCAACAAGGGGTCATAACCAATGTTTTTGAGACAAAAAAATGAAATGAAAGTGTCAATGACACTGTAGCTCAACTTGTCAAGACAAAGACATGTACATGTATAGTATGTGACACAGCAATGACAAACATCTAGGTAATGACCTGATAACAAAGGTACATATAAAGTATTGTAACGGTCTGTACATAAATACTGACCATTGCCTGTAACAAATGTATAGGTAAAGTATTGTAAAGGTGGGTGATACTAAACTAGAAAAAATTCTTTGAGTCCCAGAGTGGGTCTGACTGAATCCCAAAATATTTGTTCTCATAGCACAGTGATAACAAAGGCACCCCAAAACACACTCATTCCTGTCCCAAGGTGAAAACAAAGGTACCCAAGAAGTTTCGTGAAGATCAGTTCATAAATATGAGCTGTATAAAAGTTGTGATAAAAAACTGATTGGACCTAATTTCGGTACAAAATGGCCACTGGCAGCCATCTTGAATTTTGGACTGCACCCAGAAACACTCATTCTCGTCCCAAGGTGATAACAAAGGTACCCAAGAAGTTTTGTGAAGATCGGTTCATAAATACAGCCTCTATCCCGAGCCGTATTGACATGTGCACTTACAGTGTATAAGTAGCACTGAATAAATCAAAGTTCATCTAATTTGCATAATTTCTGCACGAGAAAAAAACCCATACTATATGTGATGTATTCCATGTTACTAAACATTCATACAAACGGTGATAACAAAGGTACCCAAGGAGTTTCGTAAAGATCGGTTCATAAATACGGCCTCCAGCCCGAGCCGTATTGGCATTTGGACTTATAGTGCTGAAAGTAACACCAAAAAACATCAAAGTTAGTCTAATTTGCATAATTTACGCACGAGAAAAAAACCCGTATTATATGTGATGTATCCCATGGTACTAAACATTCATACAAAAAATTATTCAAATCAGAGCTTTCATATGGAAGTTCTGTACAAAAAACAGATTTCTGCATCGTCGGTACAAAATGGCAGCTGGCAGCCATCTTAAATTTCAGACCGCACCCAAAAACACTCGTTCTCGTCCCACGGTCATAATAAAGGTACCCAAGAAGTTTCGTAAAGATCGGTTCATAAATACGGCCTCTAGCCCGAGCCGTATCCAATTGTTGACGGACAGACGGACAGACGGACGACGGACAACGGGCCATGGCATAAGCTCAAATTTGGCTTCGCCAAAGTTGAGCTAAAAATACTGAAAATTAATTGGTGATTTTTTAGAACAGCATTGGCCGGTTTTGGCCATTACGTTGGGTAAAGGGTTAAGATTTAATCTGTTTATGTGACAGAATTGTTAGATAAATGAATTATCATGATAATGTGCATGTCCTGTGATTTGCATCCGATTCTCGGTGGTATCCAAAAATGGGATCCCAACTCGACGGCAAAGCCGGCTCGTTGAGATCCCATTCTGGACACCACCTCGAATCTGATACAAATCACAGGACATGCTTATAATCATGATAATCTGTATATATATTCTTTAATTCTTTTTCACACATTTTATTCATCAGGAATCATTATTTAAGTGAAGATGGATATTGATATGGCATGTGCTTCACCTATTTTCACTTTGCCACTCCTAATTTGATCACACAGCTAAACTGAAATGAATAAAACAAAAAAAAAAAGAAAAATTTATAATAATAGATTCTTTTATTAACATGATTCACTTATATGCATATTTTTGTTTCATTTGTTATGATCGGAGCTTCAGAGGCTTATGATTTAAAACTGAATGTCACGGTTCCCTAAAAATAGAAAAATATTAGACTACTATTTTCCAGGATTTTTGCCCAAGACCAATTCCCTTCCGGGAGGCCAAAAACTATACTGAATTTACGAGATTTTCCCAGGCATTCCAGGAGAGTTAACATGTCTGAACTGAATACAACTGTTCACTGAATATTTTTTGCTGGCAAACAACTCTTCAATTAACAGGATTCAACTGTAATAGCGCAAACAATTTGCAGAGGGCAGTTAGGTAGATGGAGTTATGGCTGAATGGCAATTTAGATGCTTTGGTGTAGTGAATGAAGAGATGGCAAACAAGGTAAGCTCAACAGGGCTCATACTCTGCCCAATTGGTAATACAAATAATACTTAATAAAAAAAAGGAAGTAAAGCTAAGAATAACTTTCATCAGAGCCTTAATATTAGTATCTGATATATATTCACATTAATGAACCCGTTACCTAATATCTGCCCATCACTATTCTCAGCAAGGATGCCAACAACCTGTAGCTCACCAACATTCCTCTTTGATAGTAACTTTGGCAAACACAAGAACTGTATCAAACAAGCTCATAACATGCGACAAAGCTGACCTAAACACAACCTCTTAAAAGTAAAACGCAGAAACTGACAAACACTAAGTTAAACTTGAAATTCTGAGCTAAACAGAAAACTAAACGCAACTAAAAATGTCAAGAAAAATGTTTAAGATGCAGAGTTGAGGGGTTAATCATGGAACAATGATACTGAGGAACATGTATGATGAATATAAGTGTCATGGGAAGAGAAGGAGCACAGCAGCTGACCTAAACACTAAGTTAAACATGAAATTCTGAGCTAAACAGAAAACTAAACACAACTAAAAATGTCAAGAAAAATGTTTAAAATGCAGGGTATGAGGGGTTAAATCATGGTAGAATGATAATAATCATCATATAGAAGCATGATAAAGGCCATGATATGGAAATGGGGCGAGTAAGTGACCTAAGCAGAAGCTTTAACATTATTGGACACGTACGCTGACGCCAACGCCGACCGATCGAGCCATGCCATAAGCTCACACAACTAAAGCAGGTGAGCTAAAAAAACACTCTTCATATCTTATAATTTTTCAAATTTTGCCTCCAAGACATAACTAACAAGAAGGACGCCAATGCCCTGTAGCACACCAACATTCCTCTTTGACAGTAACTTTGTCAAACACAAGAACTGTATCAAACATGCTCATAACATGCGACAAAGCTGACCTAAACACAACCTCTTAAAAGTAAAACACAGAAACTGACATAAACACTAAGTTAAACATGAAATTCTGAGCGAAACAGAAAACTAAACGCAACTAAAAATGTCAAGAAAAATGTTTAAAATGCAGAGTATGAGGGGTTAATCATGGAACAATGATACTGAGGAACACGTATGATGAAGATAAGTGCCATGGGAAGAGAAGGAGCACAGCAGTTGACCTAAACACTTAGTTAAACATGAAATTCTGAGCGAAACAGAAAACTAAACGCAACTAAAAATGTCAAGAAAAATGTTTAACCCTTTACCTAACAAATCGACGCATCTGCCCGCGTAATTTGCAAATTAAGAAGTTGAAAAAATGATATCTTTCAAAATATTTCAACAAAACCATATCATGTGACCCCTCATTGGAACGAGCTCGATAAGCTCCAATGAGGGGTCACTTGTTATGATTTTGTTGAAAGTTTTGGAAAAATTTTAAAAAATAGTAATTAAAATAATAAATTTTGATATTCTCTACGTTGGGTAAAGGGTCAAAATACAGGGTATGAGGGGTTAAATCATGGCAGAATTATAATAATCATCATATAGCAGCATTATAAAGGCCATGATATGGAAATAGGGCGACTAAGTGACCTAAACAGAAGCTTTAACATTATTGGACACGTACGCTGACGCCGACTGATCGAGCCATGCCATAAGCTCACACAACTAAAGTTGGTGAGCTAAAAACCAATCATTGGACTAAGCTCATAAGTGTGATCCACCGAGTGGGAAAAAGCTATGTTCTTGTTGCAAAAAATAAAACGTTTGAATTATTCAAGAACAAGAATTGTTTTGCATCATCTGTTAATTCTGTTTGGTTAGGCCTAAAAAAGTTAAAAATCTGTTTCTCAGGCCCTCCTTCATGGTCCTTTTGGCTGCTCTCTTTTTATAACCAATGCAAACTTAAAAAAAATAAAAATTGAATGGTTTTTAACTGATTTTCTACCCAAGTTAATAAAATTGATAAATTTGCCCCATGGGTGCAACAAAGCATTGCAAAGCCTTCTTGCACTCCAGGTACAAAATACACCACCACCCATGCTATTCTGTAGATTATACAGCCTAAAACATAAAACAAACCAAAAACATAAACTTTGGATGGCAAAGAAATAATTAAAAAAAAAATAAAATAAAAAAAAAATGCCCGTCCACAAGAAATTTTACAAAAAATGGTCTGAGAAACAAAAGATCTACCTTGCGGGCCCTTAAAAGAAGAAACTTTTTGTATTGTATAACAATTCTGTTTGGTTAATCCTTTACCCAATTCAGACGATATCAAAATTTATTATTTTAAATATCATTTTTTTAAATTTTTCAAAAAATTTCAACAAAACCATATCATGTGACCCCTCATTGACACAAGCTCGATAAGCTCGTTCCAAAGAGGGGTCATGTGATAATATTTTGTTGAAATATTTTGAAAACAAAATTTTTTTCAGCTGCTGAATTTGCTTCGTATTTTAAAATTTAATGACATTTACAAGTTGCAGGCTCTCCTCTTTATGCATGATTGGCGTAATAACAAACTCCCGATATCTTTTAACAATAGTTTCCAGATATATACAAATCCTACTGGCATGGATACTAGGCAATCTGGAAGTGTACATACTTTTAAGCCTAGGGCCAATTTCTCGGCCAATCTTCCTCTACATACCTTTCCAAGATTATGGAACGATATCGAACCAGTGGTACAGAATTACACCAGACCCTACTTCAAATGTTTCATGACAGATAATTTTCTAGAATCATATACTCTCCACATCACATGCAACAACACTGAATGCCCCGACTGTAAGTAATGTGAACGTCGAATCATGGAAAAGGTTATACCTAAAGGGTGCTGGTGACCTGCACTCAAGCCCGTCATATGTATTTGAATCATTTGAATAATGTGTCTGGGTGAATTCTCCCTGTTTGTCTGGGCACACTCTCCGCGTAGTTTACTTTGGTATTCTTTCTTTCTATGCTTCCGGCTATCGGAATGTCTTGCCTAACACTAACACGCGCAGGATTTTCTTTTCTTTTATTTCTCACTTTGTCACCATTCATTTATAATTATCTTCCTTTTGGTACATAACTTGTATGTGGTATCAATTTGATATGGACAGGCAATATTATATAAACCTCTGCTGTCGAGAGACCAGTTTAGGGAGTGGCAGGAAGACAGCCTCTCAGGCTATGTCACTTCCTTGCAGTATGATGATTTTTGTGTACTGTTTAAATGTTTTATATTTATTACGATTGTATTCACATGCTGCAAATAAACTTACTACTACTACTATTACACGGATGGATGTGGCCATTTTGCTGGGTAAAGGGTTAAAAGAAAATTTGAAAATTTTTTTGTGTCATCTGTTTAGTTCTGTTTGGTTAAAAGTTAACTGGGTTTAGACAAGATCTAGCTAAGAGAGAAATGTGTACAGACATACCCATACAATATAATAATAAAACTTACCAAATCCCCATAATCCTAGAAATGCCAGGATAGTTAACCAGATAAGTATTCCAGCAATAAATCTGAGTATAATAATCCACAGAAAAGCCAGCACCACTGCCAATCCCAGACCACTGAAACAAAAAAAAGAAAAAAAATTATTAGCCAGTCATTTTTATTATGGGACTGATACAGGACTGAAATAGGTGTGTGTGTTTGTATGCATGTTGGAAGTTTGTCAATAAAACCACATCATCAATTGAAATAAATTCAACAATTGTGGGAAAAGATGTCATTGCCAAAATGTCCATGGAGTATGTCTGTTCATCCTGTGAAAGTTATGGTCTCGTTTCCTATTAAAAGGTCATTTCCGAGGTTATTGGATATCCTCAGCCAAATGGCTATTTTGTGCTATAGTTTTAGTTTGTGGTGGTGTGGATTTAGTAAATAATTCTCATTAATGGTGATATGGCCAAAATAATCTGTTGATGGTCTTGATTCAAACTGTGTGTTGTCAAGTGCATTTCAATTGGGGGTCAAGGTCACATGGAAGTGTTAAATGACTAACCCAGACCTGTTTGGGACCTGACAATTTGCAGTTTACAAATGGGACAATTTTTGTGTAAATTTGCTTTGAGAAAGCCTTCTGAAAAAATGAATAAGAAACCCATATGTTTTCTGTTTGTCAGAATGATCATGTTATGCTGTAAAATCCTCAGTGGAGGAATGAGGAATTCCTATAACACAGTTTTATCACTATCGATGTACGAAAATTGGAGATTTATCCCCAAAATGAGAAACTTTTGACCATTTTGAGCCATTTTTTTAACCATCAACTGTGTCATTCGGCTGAGTGTATTTGAGTGATATTGTAAGATTTTTGGTGTGTACAGTTGTCTCCAGAAGGGCCATATTCAGACCTTCCAGAAACTATATACATTGTGAGTATTGTGAATAGGGGAGGTAATTTAAATGCAAAATATCCTCAGCCGTGTTAATCAGAAGCTGAACATTTCTTGAAAAGCCGACATTTTCACCTGAATAACTGTAACGAGACCTTAAGTAGAAAACAGTGTTTGCTTTCATTGCAATTTCTGGCCTCCAATCTCCATAGCAACCAACTGTATTAGTGGGAATATGTTGTTGGATAACTAAAAGAAATATTAAAACATATTTTTCTTTTTTCAGTGGTACCCTGTACAGATATAATTTCCTGGAAAGTTCTCCCTCTTGAGGTATTTCAAGTCCAGTAATGGTGTTATCAAGAGAATTATGTAGGTGTTTTAACACAATTTTATTTGAAAATGCTGTTTACTGGTACAGTCATATGGAGAACTCTTTCTAAGAACTTTCCAGGGAATTATCAGAGTGTGGTCTGATTAGTAGAGATAATTTGGGACTGAATATTCTTAATCGTTACATTTACACAGCTCTTTTCAAATAGCATATACTTCAAATGTCAGTCTTTTGGATCAGGTCAGGAACTGAAATGGGTCTATTTTTAACCCTTTAGCAAACACAATGTATGCTATGCAGGAAAATGAGTTTACAAGAGATTTATAGAATTTTTTCTTTTATGATCACATTATATTATAATAGATAGAATCAGTGAATGATGCTTAGTCAAATGAGGAAAGTGAGTTGAGAATGCTGTGGAAAAGAGTGGGTGGGTGGGGACTGAAATATGCATTTTGAGGGAGGATGCAGTTTACAAATGAATATAATTTCTGGTTTTGTTTTAATTTTATCAGTAATGTGTGATCCTGATGTAGCTTTTGGTGCTGAAAGTGACTGTGCGCATCAAAAATAAATAATCCATCACCATTGGTTTAGTCTGATCATTGGCCAGTATACCAACACAGCTGCCTTGATAGCTATTGTTCATGGTGATACAGCTGTGCATCCATCTAAATTGAAATCTAACTTCCTCCTCTCAGGTTAAAGTATACTGCTTTGGTAGAATAGGGGAACCACTGGTGTTACATGCTTTCACCTAATGCAAAGTTTACTCTACATAACTTTTATCAGAGTCAGAAATGTGAAAGAACAGGCCTTCTCTCACTGAGCATTACTGCGTAAAGAAACATAAAGAAACTGGCTGTCAGAGTGCTCGGTCTGCCGCTATCCATGGGGCTTAAGGGCACTAAGTTAACATTTTTTTCATATGTGCCATACATCATTTTTCTCAGAATTAAATACAGATGCACATTTACTATTTCTGAGAATGTGAAGAATTTTTTATTTTTCACTTAAGGTCTCGTTTCTTATTAAAAGGTCATTTCCGAGGTTATTGGATATCCTCAGCCAAATGGCTATTTTGTGCTATAGTTTTAGTTTGTGGTGGTGTGGATTTAGTAAATAATTCTCATTAATGGTGATATGGCCAAAATAATCTGTTGATGGTCTTGATTCAAACTGTGTGTTGTCAAGTGCATTTCAATTGGGGGTCAAGGTCACATGGAAGTGTTAAATGACTAACCCAGACCTGTTTGGGACCTGACAATTTGCAGTTTACAAATGGGACAATTTTTGTGTAAATTTGCTTTGAGAAAGCCTTCTGAAAAAATGAATAAGAAACCCATATGTTTTCTGTTTGTCAGAATGATCATGTTATGCTGTAAAATCCTCAGTGGAGGAATGAGGAATTCCTATAACACAGTTTTATCACTATCGATGTACGAAAATTGGAGATTTATCCCCAAATGAGAAACTTTTGACCATTTTGAGCCATTTTTTTAACCATCAACTGTGTCATTCGGCTGAGTGTATTTGAGTGATATTGTAAGATTTTTGGTGTGTACAGTTGTCTCCAGAAAGGGCCATATTCAGACCTTCCAGAAACTATATACATTGTGAGTATTGTGAATAGGGGAGGTAATTTAAATGCGAAATATCCTCGGCCGTGTTAATCAGAAGCTGAACATTTCTTGAAAAGCCGACATTTTCACCTGAATAACTGTAACGAGACCTATGCTCACACTGGCTCCTATTCTACTAACTACAGAAGGTGTGAGTTAGAGCTGTGCTGTTGTGCTATTTTGTCTTTTGTTCAGTATTGCTTTGGTGTGGAATAATTTGAATATAGGCTTTGAAGTTGGTTCTTAACCATAAGACCCCATTTCCTGCATTTGAGTCTATTGGTCCAGGTTTTGTTAACCTTTTACCCAACATAACCACGAAAACCAGCCAGCGCTATTCTAAAAAATCGGCAATTAATTTTCATTATATTTTCTTTTTTTGTCTCAAAAATATAGGTAAGGACCCCTCTTTGGAACGAGCTCGGGTCAAAACATATGTTTTTGAGACAAAAAATGAAAAAAATTAGTTATTCAAGAATTTTGTTTGCAAGTGTCATCTGCTTTTCATGTTAGGTAAAGGGTTAAAGAGTCTGAGAACAGCAGTCATGGTTTCCTGTCAAGTCTTGGCTGCCAACTCAATCAATTCAGCATAAAAACAACTTTAGTTATGCCAATCAAGAATGTCATTACATGCATATATGTATTTCCAACACAGATGAAAGCTTCCAAGAAGAAGATTGTAATATAAAGTTAGAGGGGGATGGGGGAGGTGGGGGGAGGGGGTGTGGGGGGTGGATAAAGGGAAAGAGGACCGATTTGTTTCGTCCTTAATAGTGCTAGTCCTAGTTTTCCCTATCCTTAGTATTGTTTACTCAGTGCTATGACTCCCAACTGTTGTTTTTGTTTTTTGTAGATTACATTACATCCCTGCTGCATCCTGCGTCTTTGTTTATTTCTGTAACAGTTTCAAGTGTAAAGTACATGATGACACAACAGGATTTTACAAAGTAGTAACCATTAAAACTTTCTTCCACTTGATAAAGGCCATGGGGCTGGGAATTTGTAGATTCCAATTGAGTGACTTTGTTCTCAATAAAGTTCTACATTTAAGAAGTAATTCTGGCTTCCAGATTTGAAAAGTAGGCTCTAAGGCAGGCTCTGCTTTCTAAATGCTCAGGTCGAACCCTGTGTATTTGAAAATTATATGGTCAAACAACCAGAAGGAAATCGTCCTGTTGCATTTTTTTTGCCAAGATAACACCAGTATTTAACAATCCTTCTTGGAAAGAACTCTGAGAAGTTCAAGAGTTGGTTTTATCAGGGAGAAAGAAAACAACTCATTTGTCTTAGGATTTATTTATTTTTTGGTGTTTAACTGGTTTAGTGCTAAAAGCCACTATCATGGCTCTACTGAAAAGTGCTAAAAGACACTTTAGTGGCTTTACACTGTATTCATTACCTCGTTAGTTCAGCAGTTGAAACAAAAAAATTGTGAACAAAATGGTTTTATTACAATTTATTGGAGAGTGCCAAAAGGCCCTCTCCAATAAATTGTAACAAAACAATTGTTTATGAACCAAATCTTACTAAACTGTGGCATCTTTTGCTTGCAGCATGGATTCAGGAATCCTTGAAAAAAATACTTGTGTTACAAATCATCTATTGAAATATAATTTAGCACTCTACCAGTTAAGTTCTTTTTCTGCATCTTGGGGCTATATTTCAGACTACAACAAAAGTATAAAGAATATCCAACTATTTATGATACAGTTGCCCAATGCACAGGCCCCACACCCAGGCATTGATTACTAGGTCCTGTTTTACAAATAAAGTTAATTTGTTTGCCACACAAAAGTTTCTGCTCCACTTTCTGGGTTTTCTCCAATTTATTTCCTGTAGTGCTATAGTATACAAATGCTTTCATTCATTGGGGATCTTTTCTCTATCTCTGATTTACACTTTCGAGGGTGGATCGGACATCCGGGGTCTTACCTTGAGATATGGAAAATGCTGTATGTCAGGTCTCTTAATGGCATGATAATGTATCCCACCATTCACAGCTGATCACTTGGATACCCACCACCACAAGAATTTGGTTACAACTATTATCAGTCATAAGCCAAAGTGATTTTATTACTGTCACTTGACAGCTGGTAAATATAATAGCCACCACCATCTTGGTGCAGTACAAGACTCTGATGAAGTAGAACATGATACAAAACCTGTCCAGCAATCTTACAAACACAGAGCAAATACAGGAATAAGATGTTCCAGAGTATTGTTTGTAAAATATAAAAAAACGTGTGGAGTATAAACCAAATACCATCCATGATCACCAGTATTTCTTAGTGTAGATCTCGATGTGGATTCCAGGACTAAGACAGTTGAGAAATACAGTCTAGACTAGTTCAAGCTAAAGCTAGTAAATAAGCAGTGTGTCATGGACACTGACTGGGCCAACCAAGGACTCAGGCCACCAGTCTAATACTGTAAGGAAATCGTTGTTGTTATGGCCTGGAACCAGTCTAGCTCTTAACCCTTTGAACCCTAGCGGCTGCTTTTCCGGCCAGGAACAGGATACATCATAATGATATTAAATAGGATGGCTGTTCAGTAAATGTGTGGGGTAGACCAATTAATATTTTCAACGTGCAGCCCTGAGGCTGCACGTCGAAAATATTGATTGGTCTACCCCAAATAATGAATATGGACTTTTCTAATTGATGTTGTTGAACTGGCATGGAAGATACCACTAGAGTCCAAAGGGTTAAAGAGACCTATCACCTATGTTTAGATTTGCTTGTCTGGAATATTTCAGTTGTCTGGAAAAGTGAAACTGTGGTTTGCTTTTCCGACCAACTAACATATTCCAGATGATTGAATTTAAAAATATCCCCCAAAAAGGGCATCACATTACATCAACAAATCATCTGCACACAAATTTTGATGAAAAGCTGGTAAATAGCACATAAGAGTATCAAATGCCTTAGAGAATTAAGACTAGTGGCCTGAGAGTTTGAGGTCCAACCTGTAGGTTGGGCAAGAACTACTTCACTTCAGCCTGAAATAATGACCATCACAATTTCTTGGACATGAATAAAAAGGCTTGTGACTTAAAAATATGTCCAATGATATATATTATTGGCAGATTGATACCACCAACATACATAATTGTTCATTTTAATAAAAATAAATTAAGCTACAGAATTCATCCTTGGAATTAAGATGACAAGAGAGACCTTAGGCCATAAAAAAAGAACCTCTGTTTCTCAGGCCCGCACGCATGGTCATTTTTGCTGCGCAAGCAACCTTTTTATCACCTCCAAAAATCTTCTCAAATTCAAGTTATTATGCTCATTTCAGTAAATCGATAGTACCAATGCTTGCGATAGCGAATTTTAAATACCACACACTCTGCATTTATTCTACAGCATACTTTGATAAAGTGGGTGGGTTTTAGCAATACTCAAGTCAGAAAATGTTTCATACCGTAAAAAGTAAGTATAACGACAGACAGAGCGGCAGTGTCTTTCAGACTGACAACAATTACAAAGGGAATGGTTGATTCGCACCAAGATTGATTCGCACCAACCCTGAGAACCTTTGCAGAGTCAGGTGCAGTGTTGAATGAAACACGTTCTCCAGACATTGTTTTTTTTTTTTTTTTGTAAATGGCCGTCATTGTGTTATTTGAAATTGTGTAGTGAGTTGACCAGTTATGGAATTAAGTGAATTTTGGGAGCAGGATAATTGTTTGAATCAATGATATATCAAACAATAACCTTTGATTGATATAAAAGTAACATTTCCATTTGAAAATAAATCGTATATTATCAGCTGTGTGCAGTCAAATTGAGAAAAAAACATGCAAACATTTATTCGTTTTGTATTTAATTTTTCAGAAAAATATGATTTGTGGATGAACTGCTTATTCAAATAGGTTGTTATAATTACGAATATATTGGGAAAAAATTCCGATTCACGATTTTCTTAGGCAAGTTGTGAGGGAATTTCATATTTTGATAAAATAAATCTGTGAAAGTTGGTAATTTACAGCACTTTGATATTTTTCCCAGAGACGTTCTCTGTCCCTGTAACGTTTCGCCCCCTGCCATGGAATAATTTTCACGTTTCACTGAGAAAAAAAACATTCCACACACCCTTTATTTATTACCCAAAACCCCTCCAGTGAATAACCAATGTGGCTGCATGGACCACCAGGACGTTGGGTGGGGGCAACTTACCACAAACAATCTCTCGTGAGAAATAAAAATAACAGGCCACTAGGCCACATGTCCCCTGAAAAAACAAGTCGAGAAACGGGCATAACTCTAGTAAAAATGATCGGTCCAAAACCATATTCGAACTTGACCTGTATTATTATCCCAGAAAGTCACATACCAAAATTCTTTCCGATCAAATAATCCAAACTGGAGTTATCATCCGGTCACTGAAAATCTTGAAATTTCTAAGTTGAAAAAGGGGTATAACTCTAATAAAAATAATCTGGCCGAACCCATATTCGAACTTGACCTGTGGTGTGGGCTAAGACGGTCACATACCAAAATTGGTTCCAATCAAATGATCCAAACTGGAGTTATCATGGGAACACCAAGTGGGAAGGACGCACAGACAGATGGCCGCATGCATGGACGCACGGATGGACACCGCTGATTTCTATAGTCCCCCCAAAAAACTTTTCGGGGACAAATAAAAAAAAAAAAGCCACCCGCCCACATCCTTTTTGGGGAAAAATGGCCTGAGAAACAGACAATCAACTTTGTATGGCCTTAACAAAATATTTTTAGGCTTGAATAAATAAAGAATAATAATAAATCAATAAACTTGACAATTGTACAGCACCTTTCCAATGATTGCACAAAGCCCTATGAGATGTGCAATGCAGACACTGACCTATGGAGGGTGCATCTCCATTGGCACACATAGAACGATGGAATCCATAAATATGCAAGATGACAAAAATTAAAATATGAAAAGTGAGAATGACAAATGGATTGAAAAATAATGTTCATTTTAGATAGGTCCTGAACAGATGTGCTTTTGGTTGTTTCTTGAAAACATCCAGAGAAGATGAAGATTTTAAATTGTTAGGTAGAGAGTTCCAAGCTTTTGATGCTGCTTATAGGAAACTGCATTGTCCTGTTATCTTGTAATTGGTTTCTGGTAGAGCAAGCAACAACTTGCCAGTTGACTGTAAGCTGGTATACCTGGGTCCACAATTTTCAAGTAGGTTAGTCAGATAAAGAGGTACACTACATTGAAAATGGCAGAAACACATGATCGACACATTAAACTCGACCCTGGCTCTGATGGGTACCCAGTGTCGTTCACAGAGGACTGGTTTAGTTCTGTTTTATTTAGAGACTCGCTTAACCTATCACACTGTTGTGTTGTGCAAATGCTGCAGCTTGGACAGCTGCTGTTGTTCAAACATGTTAAGACACGATTACAGTAGTCCAACTTTGATAATATCAGAGAAGAAGCTTATTTTGAAGCACCAGATGATGAAAGATAAGGATGGAGACATCTGATTGAAACAGAATGGCAGATGTGGTTAATTAATATGCTCATCAACAGCAATTGGTTGAGAAAAACATCAAAATTCTTTGCTGATGTTGTCAGCTGGATAGTTCATCCTCCAATATTGATGAACTGGGTGTCAGAGTTTGCATTAAATGGAGGTCAAACAACAACCTTAGTTTTGCCTTCTTCAGGGATGTTCTGCCAACAGAGTAATGCTATTTCATACAGCTACACAAAAGTATATAATGATTGTCATAATGACAGTACATCACTCTACTGCTGGGTCCTTGTGGCAGGTACCAAGTTTGTGATTACATGCACAAAACTGTGGATACCTGTCACAATGACAGGTGCCAACAAACACTTGCTTTTCTGGCTTGGTTAGATATGGGTGGTATTGGAATTTTGAGTTCAGTATCAGTTTCGGTATTTTTAGGGGGTACACCTCAGTATCAGTTTGGTATTTGACTTGACTGAGATTTGCTGATAGTACCAAAGAGGAATTCACATCAGGAAAAACAGAAAAAGTTGTAGTATCATTCTACCACAACAGTATAAGTGACACTGCCAATGAGCTCAACAATGGCATTCTGTTACGATCACAAATGATATCTACAGTAATTTTGTGACTTGTTATAAATGCACCATGATGCTTAAAGACCTATTTCAGGCTTTTGCGATCTCAGAGCATATGCCTTGACCATGCCATCTTTAGGAGGTCCTGCTGACAACAGATAAAACACCTGGGCAGTAATTTCTAGTCAGGTCTTGGATGCCTCAACAGGCAGCCAATACTTGACTAGAAATCACTGCTAAACAGTTGGACATGTACTGGTTGTAGTCTAATGGGAATTCAGGACAGTTGCTCACTCCACTCCATTGAGGGTTAGCAAAACTGAAAAGAAAATCAGTCACTTCTCACATGAAAATGAACCTTTCAACTGTTATCAAGCCTCAACAGGGACTTATAAATAGCAAAAAATTGAATATTTAGATGACTATATTTATTTATTTATTAAGGTTTAACAACACTTTAACTGCCAAGGTCATATCGCGTCGATGACAGTTTTACGGGTGGAGGAAGCCGGAGTACCCAGAGAGAACAACCGAGCAGCTGCCAGTTCCCCAACATCGTAACTCCGAACTGCAACACAGGAAGGGTTAGGTTGGTTGAAGACATGCCCACCATTGACATGCAGTATGCCTTAGCACACAGCGTCATCGTGCCCCCATGTGGACTATCGGGGTTAAGTGCCTTGCCCAAGGACAAAACGTGGGAGTCCGAATTGATTGCTCAGACGGTTACCCATCCAAGGACAAACCAGGCTTGACGTTGCTTAACTTTGGTGATCTGACAAGAACCAATACCAGTTACGGTATTCAACAATTGGTTCAGTTCAGTTTTTCAGTATCCCCATTATATCAGTATCGATTCAGTTTTTCAGTATATTGCCCATCTCTAGGCTTTGTTACGTTCCAGCATGAACAGAATTTATTTTTTTAAATAAATAAAATTTTGGTTGAGATGTAACAATAACAACTTACATTAGTATCAAATACCAGGCTGTAATTAGATCCTTAAACACCAGTTCAATATGTTCCTTTGCTTTGAAGAAAAGTGACAAAAAGCTGTAAAAAACAAACCAGTATTAAATCATGCAATTTGTTAAATTACTCAAACCAAGCTTGCCAATTTAAATGCCGAGTGACTTTAAAAAAAAAATAATAAAGTGGAGACTCATAAATTAATTGGTACAGTAGAGCCAACTTAATTGGATATCTCTTAACTGGTAGAGTGCTAAATTATTTATGGCCACCAAAATTTGTTCACATGTCTTTGTCTTGTTACAATTTATAGGAGAGTGCCTGTGGGCACTCTCCCATAAACTGTAACAAGGCAAATCTTATTAGAGTAAATGGTATCACTTCAAAGATAATATGAAACACAGCCACCGAATTTGAATCCTTTAAGTTGCAGTACCTGCACTTCAGAATAAAGCCCAAATATGGGCTTCCAGCACTCTACCAGTTAATGGAATAACCCTGTTAATTGAATATAACATCCAAATACAAAACCGTTTACCATACTTTCAGTACAAATTGGACCTGTTAACTGCAAATAGGTTATAGAGTAAACTCATGTTAATTGAATAAAAAACTAGTAATATGTTGAGAAATTACTGTCAATCACCAAATGCTCCTTGTTTATGACCTATATGGGCTAAACGTCTGTTAAATTGAACACAAACTCTTGAGATATGCTGAAAATTACCTGGATAACCACCAAATTTCCCTTGTTTGTGGATCTATTTGGGTTGAGTACATCCAACACAGGCATTTAATCTATTATATCTCTTTTGACAGAGGTCCATGAGCTCCGTCAAACAAGATATAATAAAATAAATGCTCATATTATCTTAAGAATACAGGAAAATGCCCAAATCTTTGTTAATTGAATACTCCTGTTAATTGAATACAATGAAAAGAGTTCCACTCCACTGCACATCACATATTGAAATGTAGGATATTGATTGGCCAGGTAAAAACATTCTGTTCACTATTGTGTCCTACAAGGCTTAACTATGTAAACACAAAGTCCTGTACAAATTAGGTGAACAAATATTTGTTTTGTTTGCCTACCTCTCACCAACAAAACATTTGACTAACTGATTTTTCATTTGCCTGCATTACCAAGACCTTTGAACTACGTCGGATAATCATTTCCTGCAACTCGAGCCAATTTATTAAAAATCATAAAAACAAAGTGTTCTCTAAGTTTGGCAAGGAAATGGTGTGAAGGCTCTCCTTTCCAGCAGTGCACTACATCATGGCATATCAGTGAAATAAACTACAATATGATAAATGGCTAATTTCATCCTTTATCCTAATGCTGGGGAGCATATCACATATCAGTATTATTATTCTCTAGCAAAACTAGAGCTGGCCACCAGGGGTGAAAAACCACCCTGAAACTTCCTGATACATCAACAGACCTTTAAAGAGAGGAAACCAGGAAAAAATGTTAAGTTAAAGGACACTCACTGCACCCTTGACCTTTGTCACAATGACCCACCAAAATTATGTCTCTTTATTTTATCATACCCAACACGTCAAAGTTTGGTTTGGATTGGCCCAGCAGTATTGTAATTCGAGAGCAGAAACAAGGAAAATTTGCAAGTTAATGGTCACTGTCAAGTTTGGTTTTCGATCGAACAACATAATTTTAATTAAAGAGTGGAAACCAACTACCAGAAAATTTTCAAGTTGAAGGTCTCTGTGACCTTGACTTTTAGTATTGTGATCAAAATAAATTAGAGAGCAGACACCAAGAAAAGTTGAAAATTAATGATCACTATGACCTTGACCTTTGGTTCAATGATTTTTACAATGAGTTTTCGATCGCTCAACATAATTTTAATTAAAGAGTGGAAATCAACTACCTGAAAATTTTCAAGGTGAAGGTCTCTGTGACATTTACCTTTAGTATTGTGACCAAAATAAATTAGAGAGCAGACACCAAGAAAAGTTGTAAGTTAAAGGTCACTATGATTTTGACTTTTGGTACAATGACAACCATCCCCCCCCTCTCCCCCCCCCCCCCCCCCAATAAAAAGTAGGGTTTTTCCTCTCATCATACCTAACCCACATCTCAAGTTTGGTTTTAACTGGCCAGGCAGAACTTTGGACAGCAGACACCATCTCACCTACAGATGGGTGGACAGATGGGTTGATAGATGGATGGCTGGACAAAATCATGGCTATTTACCCCCCCAAAAAATTTCTGTGGGATGAAAATCAGAAAATCATTTCTTAAAAAGAGTTGACTGGAATAAGATGAGGTGACCCTTTTTGGGTTGCCTTAATTTCTGATTTTTACAGGCCTCAATACCAGACAGTTAGCCTATACTGAAGTGATAACATTTCCCAAGAAATTGTACCTGAAAATGGTTCAGTAAATATTATATTTACTAGATTGGAACACTCTTTTTACCAATTTCGATAGCCAAGACAATGAATAAAATACATATGATTTCAAATTAGGAATTTTCTGAAATAAAAATAATTTCTTCACTCGGTTTTGCAATAAATGAAGTAACTTTTGCTTAATTGGTCGAGAGCAAAGTTTTTTTGGTTATCAAAATTTTGTTCACATGTTATAACCTTGTTGCAATTTAAGGGAGAGTGCCTATAGGCACATACACAGAATATGAAGCCTTTAAACTGTGGTACCCACACTTCAGGAAGAAGCCCCCAAAATGGGCTTCAAGCACTCCACCAGTTAAACAATAGTAAAAAATTAATGTGAACAGCTTATCCTAAATTGCCGATATGATACGTCTAAAAAGAACCATTTCCACTTTTTTTGGTGCCTTCCATAAATTATCCTGTGGTTTAAATTCTTCCTACCTATTTGTAAATTCTAGCTGGTACTACAGTAACTGCTTCTTTCCATTGCACAGAGGGATGAAAACCTAAATCCTAATAAGAAAAGTTTATAGCAACAAATTTACTCTTTTTTATATTTTTTCTTATTCAATAACTTAATACATTCTAAATTTTTTATGAACCTCTCACCTGGGCAACCTGTTTTATTATGTTTTCTGGCAAGGTACAGCACCCAAGCCTATTGGTTTGAGCACTGTACATTACCAAACAACACTATAGGAGAACAGTGTGTGGGCAAGAGGTCTATAACAGAATAATAGCAACCGTTTTAGTGGAAAACATAGTTTCTGGATTGAGGTTTCTTTTAACCCTTAGGTGGCTACAGATTTTCACATATTTTTGCTACACTTTGACATTCTACATCCTGTGACTTTGCTGCTGTTTTTGGCAAGTCTTGGCTGCCTATATAGGCAGCCAAGACTGCATAAAATGAACTACCAAGGTTCTTAGAATGTAACTTATGAGTTAACCCAAAGACTGCATGTAGGGGCACCTGTTGTGTCGCAAAAATTGTGATGAAAGTCAGAATTAGGCACTCAAGGGCTAAAGGAACATAATCATCTTTCTAAAGAAGAAAATGAAAAATTCAGTATTTAAAAAATAAGGTTATTTTTAGAATGAATAATTCTGAAAAATTATTAGGCAATTTTCAGATGTATAGTTTTGACTAATGTGGTCAATTTATGGTGTGAAGAGTTTATAGATTTATTGAATGAAAGATTCAGTTTATAGTATATCAGCTTAATACTTACTAACTCCCTTGTTCCAATAGGTTACCTGTTATTGAGGTACCATCAGCATTCTGTAAGCTTGTTCCATTACTAGTAGTCAAAGTAGCAGCTTTATCTGCCACTGTGAGGAAGATAGAAGGAATGCATCTTCCGACAACTGCAACAACATCAAATAACATCTAAACAAGGTATTAATCTAATGCAATGTTTAAAGGGCTTGAGCATATTAACCATTTACCTAATGAATCGGTCACATCTTCCCAGTAATTGTCAAGCCCATTCCAATGAAGGGTCACATGATATGGTTTTGTTGAAATTTTTTGAAAAATTTGAAAAAATATTTAAAGTAATAAATTTTGATATCATGTGCACTGGGTAAAGGGTTAAAAGGTGGATTACCCCATGCTCCAGTTCTAATGGTGGAGTTCTAGATGTCTTGGACATTTATTTATTGATGTTTAAGGTCACTTTCAGCATATATGGCTATAACATGATTGCAACAGTATAAAGTCACTTGCACTCCAGGTGTTAGTTCTGGGTCCTAGTTCACCAGTAAGCAGAACTTGTTTACCACTGTATAAAACAAACAATGCTCAACTTTCAGGGCTTCCATTGAGGATAGCAAGGAAGAGGAATCATGTATTATCAATATCATTTAGTATATATGGACAATAGTTCACAGTTCGGATTTGAGTATGATTTTTATCCTCAAGTGGGGCATGCAGATGATTATTATTATAGTGAAATAATCTGCATGGCCCACAAGAGGATAAAATCGTACTCGAATCCGTGCAGTGAACTTTTGTATTCATTTTATTTTCTCCATATTTGATTTCCCCAAACAACCCTGTCATCAGTCAAAAGTCTGACATCACTGAGAGTGGAATATTATGCTGGGAGTGGAATCCCATTTTTGGTGAGTGGGAGTGGGAATACAATTTATTTTGGGAGACCAAAATGAATAAAAACATGCCCCCATGATACATATCGCAAAACAATGGCAAGAGAAGAAATAAACCATGATACTGTGGAAGCCTTTCCCATAAACAATCTTCGTTCCAAGTTTCACTGAGATCTGATAACACAAACCAGAGATACGAGGCAAACAAACAAAAAATTTGCTACTTTACGAGGCAAACAAGATTACTGTCTTTGTTTTTACAGCAGAACATTAATTTACAACCTCCTCCACCCATCAGAGATAACTGTGAAGGCCAGAAAAACCTGTTACTGAAGTCTAGTCATGATTGGACCATCCACATAAGAGATATAGAACAAAGACATAATGCCACATGTGGGGAGGTGATTTGCACGTATTTTTTTTATTTTACTACAGGGACATGACTCATTTGAAAGCCTTTTCCATAAACAATTTTCAGTCCAAATTTCATTGAAGTCCGATAACCCAAACTGGAGATATGAGGTGAACAGACAGAAAAGTGGCTATTTCACGAAGCAAACGGTAAATTTTCAAAGTTAAAAATGGGGATGGGGGATAAGTCCAAAAAGTGAAAAGTAAGAAATATTATTAGAGTCTCACTTGAATGCCTTTCCCATAAACAATCTTCATTCCAAATTTCATTGAGATCCAATAACCAAATCCTGAGATACGAGGTTATCATACAAAAAATAGGCTATTTCAAAGGGCCATAACTCACAGAAAAAATATTCCAACAGCAAAATGGCTGATGCTCCTTAAAGAACATCTGTATGAAATTTCATCGAAATCTGAGCAGTAATATTCAAATTATAATGCGAACAGACAGTGGAGTGCGGAAGGACAGATGTACAGACAGATGCACAGGTAAATTTCAATACAAGAGATTGTACCATAGGTGCTGACATACCAGTGTCAAGGATAAGGCTGTATCAGATGACAGACAATATCTCTCACCCAATGGACCGACCCAGCAACAAATCTCAAGGAGAACATTTTTTTGCGTTAAATCCTTGAAGTGTTCTCAAACCCATTTTAAAACCCAAAACACCAAAGTAACTCTACAGATATTTTAAGAAGAGTATGCTAAGCATGGCATATGCAACCTCCCCCCCCCCCCCCCACCCCCATCCCCTCCACTCGGAAAATGCTAAGATGGACATATTTTCAACACTAGGCGTAATACACAAATGAGAGGTTTATTGTCTTTGATTTACACTGCGAGATCCACATCCTCCTGTTACCAATAGTTTGTGTCAATTAGACCATCGACATGGGAGATGTGAAATTATTTTCTTTGTTTTACAGCAACAAATTAATTTAATATCCCCCCCCCCCCCCCACCCTTTCAGAAGTAACTGTAAAGGCCAGATTGATAGCCTAAAGCTGAAATATGAGGCAAACAGACAAAAATTGGCTATTTTACGAGGCAAACAACGAATTTTCAAAGTTAAAAGAGGGGGATAAGTCTAAAAAGTGAAAAGTAAGAAATATTATTAGAGACTCATTTGAAAGCATTACCCATAAACAATCTTCATTCCAAATTTTATTGAGATCCGATAACCCAAACCTGAGACAAAAAATAGACTATTTTGTATATTCAAAGGGTCATAACTCACAGAAAAAATATTCCAATGGCAAAATGGCTGACGCTCCTCAAAGACGTCATGATAGTGAACATCTGAATGAAATTTCATTGAAATCTGAGCAGTAATGTTCAAGTTATAATGCGAACAGACATCGTAGTGTGGATGGACAGATGTATGGATGGACAGATTATGGATGGACAGATGCACAGACATGCAGATGCACAGGCAAGCACAATCCAGTATACCCAGTTTTTTTTTTTTTTAAAAAGTGGGGGAATAATAAAATAAAAGTGCATACCTGATCTCGCTTACATGTTAACTCTAATTATCTTACTGGGAATGGACCTCAAAAGCTTTACAAGAGAAATGAAGGCAGAATGGGAAAGGTTTCACATTATTTTTGTGAGACCCATTTTGTGTTATGTGAATTTACCTCAAAGCAAAACTAGAGGTGTGATTGTCCCTGAAGGGCCTGTCCATACCCCCTGCCGCCCCTGCTGCCATGATTATTCTATGATGAAAAGGGGCACAACTCTGGCAAAAAAGTCCAATTGAAACTATAATCACAGGTGCACAGGTTCCCATGGTAGTGAACATCCATACCAAGGTTCAAAGGAATCAACCCATAAACATCTGAGAAAATCTCTGGATGAAATTATAGGCCTGCTTTTTCGAGTCGAAAAGGGGCATAATTTTGGCAAAAATAAGCCGACCGGAGCGATAATTGCATGTGCACAGGTTCCCATGGGGGTGAACATTCATACCAAGTTTCGAGCAGATTTGTCTATAAACGTCTGAGGAAATCTCTGGACAAATTATATCTACAGACGGATGGACAGACAGACAGATGGACAGACGGCGGATAGGCAGATGGATGGACAAGGTGATTCCAGTATACCCCCCCCCCCCTCCCCCCACCCCAACTCGTTGCTAGGGGTATAATCATGCACTTTCAATAAAAATATGTACAAAACAAAATTTATTTACCAGTCAACAACCTCTGCTCGACTTCATGGGAGAGAAACAAAAAAAAGCAAATAACATAAAATCATCTGTGATCATTGAAAAATTGATTAATGTCATGAGTTAACCCTTTACCTAACATAACAACCGTATCAAACAAGTATTTTTCACAAAAATCACATTCAAATTTCATTCAGATTGTTAAACTACAATGTAGCACATTTAATTGAATATTAATTGCATATAGGTAAAAGAGTAAACTTTTAACTGAATAAACTAAAATTGAAATCTGTCAAATCAAATATGTAATCCGCTGATATGATAGATTAAATGCCTGTGTTGGATATAGTGAGGCCGAAATGAACTAAATTCCCCACATTCATAGACATTTTTGGCCTCAATACATCCAATATAGGAATTTAATCTATTATATCTTGTTTGACAGAGCTCAATGAGCTCTGACAGTCAAACAAGATATAATAAATTAATGCTCAATTTATAACTAGAAGATAGGAAAATGATGCAATTCCTCTTAATTTTATACTCTTGTTAATCGAATATTTTTTTTTGGCATGTGGAAAATCCAATTAAATAATTTAATGTACATGATATTCATGTATACCCACATAAATAAGTTCCAAAGGTGAATCTATAAATTAGTTTCTGATTGTTGAACAGATTTCGTGTCATTGACTGTTATTTTTCAATTTGAAGAGATTTGAAATTTTGAACCCTGACATAACATTTATTGCTGGTCCAATGAAAGTCAAAGGACCAACCGGTCTACTTGGTGATGCACTGTCTAAATATATGCTATATATTCTTGTTGGTTTACAGAGTTCTCTGCACTGACGTTGGAGAGGAAGAAAGCCTGCATCCAGATTTATTTATTTATTGGTGTTTAAAGTCTCGTTCAGCATCTTTGGTTATCTCATGACTGCAACATAGTGATGAATTAAAATTTAGCCTATCATTTATACCTATGCTGAACACTTTAAAGGACTTCCACCCAAGTGATGGTTCTGTATCATATTTTATCAGTAAAGCAGAACTTGTTTACCACAGTAAACAAGCAGTGATAGGTTTCCTGGGGTTCCCACAGTAACAACATCTAGATTCTCACTCAAGTAGTTTGGTAATGATTCAATGAAAGGTTCTGAAAGTTAACATCTTTGTTAATTGTTGGGAAAAGGGTGTTGCATTCATTTGGGTATTTATTGGGCCTCAGTCACAGAAGGGTAAATGAAATAAATACCATTTACCCATAAGTAAGGCATCCTTGGCCACTTCAACTGGCCTTGAAGGAAAAACTGCACTGACAATTTCACCCATGCTTAGGATCAAAGGCCAAGAATGGGTTTTCATCATGTTCATTCATACTTTATGAACTCTTAAAATCCTGAGAATTTTCTTGAATTTTATATCAAATCAAGTCATGGCTTATTTATTTATTTATTTACTGGGGTTTGATGACACTTTCAACAGCCAGGGTAACCTTCTGTTGGACAGTTTTAAGGTGGAGAAAGCTAGAGTATCTAGAGGGAACCACTGAGCAGTGGCAAGCAACTGTCAGACTCCCCAATGTACTAACCCAGCACAAGGGTTAGCATTGATTGACGACAAGTGCACCAACAATATGCAGTATGCTTAGTACAAAGCACCATCTTACCCTAATGTGGGCAATGAGTACCTTGCCTAAGAGCACAACGCAGTTGCACCTGGCAGGGATCAAACAGTGAACCTTTCGGTTTGAAGTCCAATGCCATAACCACTGAGCCACCATGCTCACAACTAAGATAAGAAGACTATTTCTATTTGAAATGTTTATTTTGTTTATCACAGTTGTCAGGACCATACCTTCACTGGGCAAAGAGCTAACCAATAACATCCAAGCACTCAACATATACAATGTTAACATCATGGAGGCAATTATTTCTTAATGATGTTCATTAGCATAATGGTATACTGTCACATGTTATAAATAACCATATTGACATGACAACACTGAAACAAAAATACTGAATAAAAATATAATGATGCAAGCAGTAATTATTCCAGTTGATGAGCCGCAAATTACACTGACATGCTATGATAATATTGATTGAATATAATATGTTAAAAAGCGAGACATAAAATGCAAGACATCTCAAAACAATGTAATATGTTTGATTTCATCAGCTATTAATCCTTTACCCAACATAATGGCCCAAACTGGCCAGTGCTATTCACAAATGAAAATGTCAATGACATGTATAGTATGTGACACAGCAATGACAAACATCTAGGTAATGACCTGATAACAAAGGTACATATAAAGTATTGTAACGGTCTGTACATAAATACTGACCGTAGCCTGTAACAAATGTATAGGTAAACTATTGTAAAGGTGGGTGACAGTCAGATACTAAACTAGAAAAGAAATCTTTGAGTCCCAGAGTGGGTCTGACTGAACCCCAAAATATTTGTTCTCATAGCACAGTGATAACAAAGGCACCCCAAAACACACTCGTTCCTGTCCCAAGGTGAAAACAAAGGTACCCAAGAAATTTCGTGAAGATCAGTTCATAAATACGAGCTGTCTAGAAGTTGTGACAAAAAACTGATTGGACCTAATTTCGGTACAAAATGGCCACTGGCAGCCATCTTGAATTTTGGACCGCACACTGAAACACTTGTTCTTGCCCCAAGGTGATAACAAAGGTACCCAAGAAGTTTTGTGAAGATCGGTTCATAAATACAGACTCTAGCCCGAGCCGTATTGACATGTGCATTTACAGTGTATAAGTGGTACTGAATAAATCAAAGTTCATCTAATTTGCATAATTTCTGCACGAGAAAAAGACCCGTACTATATGTGATGTATTCCATGTTACTAAACATTCATACAAAAATTTATTCAAATCAGAACTTTCATACAGAAGTTCTGTACAAAAGATTGATTGCACTAATTTTGGTACAAAATGGTTGCTGGTGGCCATCTTGAATTTCGGACCACACCCAAAAACACTTGTTCTCATCCCACGGTGATAACAAAGGTACCCAAGAAGTTTCATAGATCGGTTCATAAATACGGCCTCTAGGCTGAGCCGTATAGAAGTTGTGTACAAAAAACTGATTAGACCTAATTTTGGTACAAAATGGCTACTGGCAGCCATCTTGAATTTTAGACCGCACCCAGAAACACTCGTTCTCGTCTCAAGGTGATAACAAAGGTACCCAAGACGTTTCGTGAAGATCGGTTCATAAATACAGACTCTAGCCCGAGCTGTATTGACATGTGTACTTACTGTGTGTAAGTAGCACTGAAAAAATCAAAGTTCATCTAATTTGCATAATTTACACACGAGAAAAAAACCTGTATTATATGTGATGTATCCCATGGAACTAAACATTCATACAAAAAATTATTCAAATCAGCGCATTCATATGGAAGTTCTGCGCAAAAAATCTGATTGCACCTAATTTTGTACAAAATGGCTGCCAGTGGCCAACTTGAATTTCGGATCGGACCCAAAAACACTCGTTCTCGTCCCACGGTTATAACAAAGGTACCCAAGAAGTAAAGATCGGTTCATAAATACGGCCTCTAGCCCGAGCCATATTGAATTGTTGACGGACAGACAGACGACTGGCCATGGCATAAGCTCAAATTTGGCTTCGCCAAAGTTGAGCTAAAAGTTAAAAAATTTATAGTAATTTATATATTTTTTATACTTACCAATGACCCAGACTTAGCTGGTGCTAACTCTAACAAAACCAGGGCCAAACACAAATTTTGCCCCCCAATCCCCAAAATTTGCATCCAAAACCAAAAGAAATCATGTCCTATAGGACCTCCATACTACGCCCCCACTGCGCATGCGCAGTGTCAAGGACGTCCCGAAATTGGCGCCAATTATCATTCTTACTGGCAGTGCCTGGTCAGCGCTATGTACTCAGCGGGGAGGCATGAGTTCCCAACTCCTGGGAGGGCCATCCCCGTCTGGGTCATTGGTAAGTATAAAAAATATATAAATTACTATAAATTTTTTAACATTTTTATACTGTACCAATGACCCAGACTTAGCTGAATAGTAAAAAGGCTGGAGGGCCTAGGACATAGAGGAAAATCCAATAAGCTCAACTATATAATAAAGAGGTAACCCCTTAAGGAGAAAAGGAGTATTAGGCTTTACATGTATCTTTCTTATTTAATATTAAATTAGAAAGATACAATACCCTTAATAATTGAGCACAATAATATTCATGTTCTCTATTAACATCCAGTATAACCTTTATACTAATTATTTTTAAAGTAAGCCAATAAATAAAGTAGTCCAGAAAATTGAGACTCTTTATAATCTTTTAAAAGTGTCCGAGTATTGTATATTAAAGCCCGTTTGACACTTGACATATACAAATGCTTCACACCGAGCTACACTTTAAATATAAGACATGAATGAATTTTAACATTAATATTACACTTTAAAACCATCCCGGAAGCGACTCAGAAATACTGACTTTGGAGGAGGCATTCCCTTGCTTTTCACTATAAAGCAGGTGACCTAAGGGAACACCCTCCCCCCCCCCCCCTTCCCCTTGCCCTGGGTCAAATAGCCCAGAGCGAAGAGGGCAGCCGGACGAAGTCACTGCCGGAACAGAAAGCCTGCATAACTATAGTTGCAACTGTTTAGCGGACGACATTCTGAGCAACAGATAACGGACCTAAACAATGCAGGTCTCCAGAAATGGACTCAATATTTCTGAGATAAAAATTCGTGAATGTGGATGGCTGAGACCAATAAGCAGCCTTCATTAAATCTGTAATAGCAATACTATTAGCATAAGCCCAAGAAGTAGCAAGAGCTCTTACTTCATGAGCGGAAATCTTAAGCACAGACTGCTGAGAAGAAGATAAACTCTCATAAGCAGTACGGATAGTTAATTGAATCCACCTAGCAATAGAATGGACCGAAATGTCCCTTCTATTAGGCATCAAAGACAGAAAGAAACATTTCCGTCCCTTTCTGATAAACTGAGATCTCTGTTTATAGATACGTAACGCTCTAACAGGACAGAGTAAAGGCCTACGCCCGTCTGAAGACGGAAGAGCCTTAATAACAATAGGTTCCGGATATTTATTAGGAGCCTGATTCTTAGCTAAAAAACCCACATTAGTAGTGAAGGTGACAGTGTTCCCGACACTACGATAGTGAGAATCATCCACCGACAGTGCATGAAGCTCACTGACTCTTCTAGCAGAAGAGAAAGCTAAGAGAAAAGCTGTCTTATAAGATAAGAATTTGAAATCTACTGTCCCAAGAGGTTCAAATGGCTTTTCCTTCAATTTAAGAAGAACCCAAGCTAAATTCCATTTAGGAATTAATCTAAGAGTTCTGGGTCTATTTATCGAGAAGTTTCTAACCAACTTAGATAAAGAGACATTAGATCCAATTTGTAAACTATCATGATGTGCATAGGTATCAGATAACATAGACCTATAACCCTTAATAGTAACAGGCTGCAGTTTGATTTCGTCAAACAAGTATACTAGAAAGTTTGCAATGTCTGGTATAGAGGGATCAAAAATATCTACAGAATGATCCCTACACCAACGACGAAAAACCTTCCACTTAGCCGCATAGTTTAGCGAAGAGGAGGTCCTCCTACAGTTAGAAATCGCGTCCACTGCTCGTCCTGTAAAGTGCTTGCCATGCAAGAAGGACCGCACAACGGAAAAACGTGAAGGTTGAGACCTTGCGGGTTGTGATGGAGTTGACGCGATTTCCCCTGCGAAAGAAGATCCTCCCGTGGAGGAAGCTTTCGCGGTAGGTCCCACATCAGACACCTGAGTAGATTTATCCACGGTCTCTGTGGCGACAGAGATGCTACCAACAGAATCTTGCATTGAGATTGTTTTATCTTTAGCAATACTTGTTGAATTAACGGCGCTGGAGGATACGCATATCCTATCATTCCGTCCCAAGGGATCGACAGAGCGTCTACTGTAAATGCTCTTGGAACTGGACACGGAGACACATACGTCTGCAACTGATTGTTGAGATGTGTCACAAATAAGTCTATCATTGGCCGTTCCCATTGGTAGCAAATCTGATAGAATACTTGTTTGTTGAGAGTCCACTCCGACGGCAACAAGCGACCCTTTCGTGAAAGGGAGTCTGCTAGCACATTCAGACGACCCGGTATGTGACGGACCGAAAGAAGAACCTGATGTTCTAGCGCAAACAGAAGGATTCTTTCCGTTAGATTGAACAACGGAACTGAATAAGTGCCTCCCTGATTCCGTATATACGCCACTACTGTCGTATTGTCGGATAGGATTTGGACATGAGCATTGTGAATAATGTCCATCCAATGACGTAACGCAAGCCAAATTGACATCATTTCCTTGATGTTTATGTGCTTGCACAGGAATTGCGGATCCCAAAGACCCTGGCATCTCGAATCCGTTGGGATCAATGATGCACCCCAACCTGTTTGACTGGCATCCGTCATAATGGTAAAACTCGGATCCGGCAACTGCAGCGGAACTCCCTGAGTTAACCACTGAATGTTTGCCCAAGTCTGAATCTCTTGTTTCACTTGATCTGACAAGAGAACGTCTACGTCGAGCGAATGAATTTTCACACTCCAATTCTGAGTCAAGAAAATTTGGAGAGGACGCGTGCGTAACCGCCCCATCGGAATGAGATCCGCAGCGGCTCCGCACAGACCTATCAGTCTCATAAATTCTCTCACTGTGACTTTGTCTGCGTGCAGACAATAGCAAGCGTAACAACTGACTAATTTCGCTCTGGTTAACGGTAGACGAACGAGATTGTTGTGCGTCTCGAAGCTCATTCCCAGATGTGTGAATGACTTGGACGGCACCAGATCCGACTTCTCCTCGTTTACTATAAAACCGAGACATCGGAGCAATAGAAGTAGATTCTGAACATCGTTCTGAAGCGTTAACTCGTTGCCGTACCTCTGAAGAATGTCGTCCAGGTAGGCCGACGTTACCGCAGACGAATGAGCTCGGAAATAGATCATTACCGAGTTCATTACCTGAGTGAAAGCCCAGGGTGCTAGATTCTGTCCGAAGCACATCACCCGGAATTGATACACCACTCCTAGGACTGCGAAGCGTAGATACTTTCTGAATGTCGGATGTACCATGACGTGAAAGTACGCATCTTTGAGATCTATGCTTGTTGCATAATCGTTCACCCGAATACTTGCTCTGACCGACCGAATCGTCTCCATATAAAATTTCGGAGCGACGATCAGCTTGTTTATCCAGCTCAAATCTATGACTGGACGGAACGAGCCGTCTGGTTTTGGAACCAGAAACAGATGGCTGTAGAATCCCGGAGTCTCCTGGTTTTCTACGACCTCTACCGCATTCTTCATTAAAAGAAACTGCACCTCTGATAATAGAGCGTCTCTTTTCTGCGGATTTGACGGAAGTTGAGTCCACTTTGGACTTCGAGTTAATGGAGGCTTTCGTTTGAAGGATATCTTTAGGCCTTCCGAAGTCACTCCTCTCACCCAAGAGTCGTCCGTAATCGACGCCCATTCTTGTGAAAAGCTCGACAACCTTCCGCCAACCGGTACGCGATAGAGGTTTAAGCCATCACCTCCTGGACCTGCGAGGCCTGCGGTAGGAGAAACCACGTCCTCCACGACCCGCACCTCGTCCCATCGACCTCGGGGCGTCCGACCGGTTGTCCCGGCCCGAAGGACGTCCTGAACGAGAGTCGCTACCCTGACGGTCTCTCGAATAAGACCAAGAGGACGCACCGGAACCTCTAAAGGAACCTCTCTTGGGCGCATTAGACCCAGAAGTGCCTGTCTTATTCTTGTCTGCCGTATCCGACTTCTTCGAAGCAGATTTGAACAACAGAGAATCCGAAGTGATAGCAGAAAGCTTGCCGTCAAAGAGAAGTTCTCCGGAGACCGAAGCGACTCTACGAGAGTTCTTCACCTTAGTATCCACGAGTGTGGATGTAGCTAGGGCTGCGTCACGTCTAACCAACTCCAGACGTGGAATAAGCTACTGCCCTTGAAAGAAGTCTTAAAGAGGATTGTATATCCTGAAATTCTTTCCCCTGAAGGTGCAGTGATAACGCCTTAGTAAGGTGATCTGCGTAAGATAAGGCATCTAAATTGGCTCTGTTAGACGAAATAGCTGTTTCCAACACCGCGGTTGGAATAGAAGCCGACGACGGTAATGATAGCTCTAAGTCTTCCGCCTCGTCGTCCATACGCAGAGGAACTCTTGGAATACCCTGTCCTGCCGTGTTGAATTTATTCCTTGCATTAATGAAAGGCAGGTTGAGAGTATTGGCGGACAAGAAACCTGCTTTCCCCGTCTTGGAAGCAAGTTTAAATATAGCGTTGTTCAATAATTCAAATGTTCTTGCAACATTATTGGACTGCGACGGAAACTCGGGAGCGATGTCCCTGAACCGCTCAAAAAATTCAGAGTCCAATGACGCTATAATCCTCTTGTCCTGAACCGCAGTAGTCTGGCCCGATGGAACAACTTGAGGCAGAAAGTGCCGGATGAAGTCCACGGCAGCTTTATGTTGTTCCGAAAGGGATAGCTCCAAATCATCCGTATCCCTTTCACCATCCGGTCGGACCTCATGATGCTCCCGGTCGTCCGCCCCCGATGCTTCGGCGGAGCGTACCGACCCAGCACCGTCGGATAATTCCCGATCCGACACCGTTTCTGTCGGCTGCTGCGATAAGCTGTGCTATCTGCACAAGAATGTCCGGCATCGAGACCTGCGGAGGCGCAGTCTTTCGCTGCTTCGCCGAGGGCAGCTCCGCATCAGATGGCTCCCGCATACTTTTTCTATGCGAACGTCCGGAGTCCATCGGCCTCGTGTCCCTGTCTGCCGGATGGTGTGACCTGGTCGCCGAAGAATCCCTGATCGGCGAAGCTGGTAAGATATCGGAGGTCACGCAGCCAAGGTGCGGTCGTGTGCGCTGACGAGAAGAAGCCTGAGCAGCCTCCGCGGACTGCCTATACAACGGAGCGTCCTGAGCGACGGACGTATGCTCCGCTTGCGACACATTTTGTACCACAACATCTGGTCCCAGATGTTGTTGTACGAGAGAGGGGCCTCTCTCGCTCGCGGCCCGGCTGGACCTGGACGAGCTAGGAACCGGACTCAAAGGCTTCCTCTGATCCCGCTTACTATCCGCCATCACTGGGTGTGCACATTGAATGTTTATAGTGCTCGCATCACCCAACATTTCCTCCTGGACCGCATCGGATGAACCCGGCTGCCGAACCATTCGGTGAATGGACGCTACACCGGGCGAGCTAGTGGACGACATTTGTTTAATCTCCATGAGCACTTTTGCCGCTAGCTCTGAATTCATTTGTGACGACGGAAGCACACTTGCAGAAGATAACATGGAAACATCACCCTGTTCTTGTTCCTCTGAAATAGAAACTGAGAGAGTAGAGTGACCTTGCGGAGAAAGAGCCGGCATAGCCCTTTCTCCAGTAACAACATACCGTGACACACGTTTCCAATGTTTGTCATCCCAATATTGACATATAGAACAGGGATTAGTGCGAGAACACTGACTACAATTAATACAATGATCATGAAAGTCAGAGGAAGATTTCTTCCCATTACAATTTGAACAATATCCTTTCATTGTGAAAAGTCAACAAGTCCTAGTTACTCGCACAAACCCCTGACACAAAGATACATAATAACATGATCCATTAATAATGAAAAAACAATTGCAAATCAAAATAATTTTGAAAAAAATTTTTTCAGCGAAGCCCAAGTTTCTGAAAAGTAACGTTGAGCCCCGATGGATCCGATGGCAAAGTATGGTCAAAAATTTTAAATTTATATTAAATAATTAATGAGACACTTACGGATAATATAAATGTATCTTATAGTGAGATAAACTACACCAAAGGCAAACAGCCCCCCTCAAAAAAGGCTGTTGCCAATGTAAACAAACAGTGTAAAACACCAGAAAACATGACTCCAGGCACTGAAAAAACTGGCCCGAAATCAGTCATCAAAATTACACTCTATCTGATGCAAAACAGAGACTCCCAGGGGAGAATCTGCAGAACATCAGATGGAAGATGCAGAACACAACGTTTATACACCCCTGGGTGAAAACGTAACTATGTGGAAAATAACAGAAAACATTCTGTAACCAAGCAACTCTCCCAAGAGAATTTTAGAAATGAACTTTCTCAAAAATATGCCAAAAGCATGGGAGAATTGCAAGGGGGAACTTAGAAGGCCAGGGGAGAGGAAACACTGAATAAGCAGTGCAACATTTTAGCAAGAATGACAACAAGAGGCCCATGCCTCGAAAATAGGCAACTTAACATAATTTCATAAAAAATTTAAGTACAGCCCTGATTATTTTTTGTCACTCCTTTTTCCTCTCCTCCTTCTATATCCTCCTTAGAATCACCATTTCTCCAAAAATTACGTGTCTGGCATCCTTTAAACTGAGATTTACAAGCACAAAGATCAGTGAGATGTTAACTGATGAAGGGCCAAACAGAGAATGATAATTGGCGCCAATTTCGGGACGTCCTTGACGCATGCGCAGTGGGGGCGTAGTATGGAGGTCCTATAGGACATGATTTCTTTTGGTTTTGGATGCAAATTTTGGGGATTGGGGGCAAAATTTGTGTTTGGCCCTGGTTTTGTTAGAGTTAGCACCAGCTAAGTCTGGGTCATTGGTACAGTATAAAAATATCGCTATTCAATTTTCATTATTTTTTTCATTTTTCATCTCAAAACATAGCTTTTGACACTTCATTGGAATGAGCTACTCATTGAGCTCGTTCCAATGTGAGGTCATAAACTATGTTTTTGATGCAAAAAATGAAAAAAATTAATTATTCCTGAATTTTGTTTGTAAGTGTCATCTTCCTTTTGTGTTAGGAATTTTGTTTGCAAATGTCATCTTTCTTTTGTGTTAGAAAGATGACACTTGCAAACAAATGAGACACACTCTCACCCTTTACCAAATGTAACAGCCAGAACTGCCTAGAGATATTCACAAAAATTGTCATTTAGATATTATTCTTTCAATTTTTGCCTTAGAAACATATATGTAGCCTGTAGCTTGTTCCAATGTGGGTCATAAGCTGGGTTTTTGAAGAAAAAATGAATATTTTCAGTTATTCACAAAATTGTTTGGCTTTTTTAAAGTGTTATCATGTTGGGTTCAGAGGGTATATTTACCATGAGGCTATGTACTGTCATAGGTGGAGTGGCTCTAAAAATCTGGCTGGGAAAATTTATTTATTAGTGTTTAAGGTCACATACTTCTGCTGCACAATGGCTACTCATGACCACAACATGGAGAAAAAGTCAAGGTGAGTCAATCATTTATACCCCATGTTGCCTATTTTGGAGGACTCACACCCCAATCATTAGTGACTGGGTCCTATTTTACCAGTGAAACAAAGCTTGTTTACCACAATAAACAAGCACTGCTTCACTTTCTGGGGTTGTGTGTGGGGGGGGGGGGGGCTTGGAAAATTGTCTATTGACAAGCAATGGACATTCTCCTGCAGTGGGTAGTTGCCCACATGAACCTTTTCACAGCAGACCATTAACTCTTGAGCAGCAGTATGGAAATTTTACAAGTTTTACAAGACGAAGATAGTTTTTTTCTAACAATACCTCATCTAACAGCAGTTCATTAACTGTACGAGTGCTAAAATTATTTTTGGTTACCCAAATTTGTTGACATGTCATTGCTTTGTTACAATTTATGGGAAAGTGCCTATAGACACACTCTCATAAATTCTAACAAGAGAAATCCCATTTACTTATTTGTTTGTTTATTTATTTGTGTTTACAATCACTTTCAGTATCTTTGGCTATCTTGTGACTTCATCATGGGGATGAAATAGAGTTTAATCCATCATTTATACTTATGCTGCCCTCTTCAACCCCAGTTGTTGGTCAGGAGTAGTGCTAAGGGAAGAAGGGGTGCTAGACCTCCCTATTAGGGGGGATTTAGCCCCCATCCCAGATGGGGGAAACTGCATCCTTTATTGTGTACTTGGTGGGGAATACACTAGCCCTACTGGATGCAGTTTAGTGAAAAAGTTCTTATTAGATACTGAAGGAAAATTGCCAATTGAGACAAAAGTAACTTTCATCAAGAGTTTCCTAAGACTGTTTTATGACTAATAAAGATAAACAGGCTCAATTTATTGCGACTGAGTGCCAAAGTTTGTTTATTTATTTGAATTTAACACTATTGACAGAAAGAGTTGCATACTGTATGACATTTGGTGCACCGTGAAGCAGCAATGTTGAAAATGGAAGTGACAAAATAATGACAGAAAACATTGGATACACTGTACAATAAAATGGCAGTAGTAAAAAAAAAATAATAAAAAAAAAAACAAGAGGCTCCAGGGGGCCTGAGGGCGTTCACCTGACATGGTAGCCTAAATATCAACCCAGGGAATTGATTTCAACAAGTTGCATCTGCCCCTCCTAAGAAAAGCTTATACCAAGTATCCAAAGATTCTGACCAGTGGATCTAAAAAAAGGAAGATTTTTAAAGAATATTCCTCATATTGAACTAAGTAATAATTCACCGTTGGGCTCAATGTTGGGTCCCGACCTATTTAACTGGCATCCGTCAAAACTGTAAAACTCGGATCCGGCAATTGCAGTGGAAGTTATTTCCCTGAATAAACCACTGAATATCTGCCCAAGTCTGAATCTGTTTCACTTGACTTACAAGGATGTACGCAATGAGCGAAAGAATCTTCACCCTTCAACTCTGTTCTTTTTGAGTCAAAAAGATTTGGAGAGGACAAGTGCGTAGCCACCCCATTGGAATAAAATCCGCGGCAGCTCCACACAACCCTATCAGTCTGATGAATTCTCTCGCTGTAACTTTATCTGAGTGAAGACAATAGCGAGCGTAACAACTGATTAATTTCGCTCTGGTTAACGGCAGACGAACGAGAATGTTGTGCGTCTCGAAGCTCATTCCCAGATGAGTGAATGACTTGGACGGCACCAGATCCGACTTCTCCTCGTTTACTATAAAACCGAGATGTCGGAGCAATAGAAGAAGATTCTGAACATCGTTCTGAAGCGTTAACTCATTGCTGTACCTCTGAAGAATGTCGTCCAGGTAGGCTGACGTTACCGCAGACGAATGAGCTCGGAAATGTATGATTACCGAGTTCATTATTCGAGTGAAAGCCCAGGGCGCTAGGTTCAAACTGAAGCACATCGCTCGGAACTGATATACAACTCCTAGGACTGCGACTGACTTTCTGAATGTTGGATGTACCATGACGTGAAAGTACGCACCCTTGAGATCTATGCTTGTAGCATAGTCGTTCATCCGAATACTCACTCTGACTGATCGAATTGTCTCCATATAGAACTTCGGAGCGACGATCAGCTTGTTTATCCAGCTCAGATCTATGACTGGACGGAACGAGCCGTCTGGTTTCAGAACCAGAAACAGATGGCTGTAGAAACCCGGTGATTCCTGGTCTTCTACGACCTCTACCACGTTCTTCTCCAGAAGAGACTGTACTTCTGATAGAAGAGCGTCTCTTTTCTGCAGATTTGACGGAAGCTGAGTCCATTTTGGACTTTGAGTTAATGGAGGCTTTCGTTTGAAGGATATTCTTAGTCCTTCCGAAATTACCCCTCGAACCCAGGGGTCGTCCGTAATTGACGCCCAATTGTTTATAAAACTCGACAATCTTCTGCCTACCGGAACACGATAGAGGTTCATACCATCACCTCCTGGACCTGCGAGGCTTGTGGAAGGAGAAACTACATCCTCCACGACCCGCACCTCGCCCCGTCGACCTAGAGACGTCTGACCTGTTATCTCGGCCAGAATAACATCCCCCACGTGAGTCGCTGCCTTGACGGTCTCTAGAATAAGACCTAGAGGACGCATAGGAACCTCTATAGGAACTTCTCTTGGGCGTACTTGTCCCAGAAGTGCCTGTCTTACTCTTTTCTGCTGTATCCGACTTTTTAGAAGCGGATTTGAATAGCAGAGAATCCAAAGCTTTCTTAGTTATCTGATCATAGATTGCTGAAAGCTTGCCGTCAAAGAGAAACTCTCCGGATACCGAAGTGACTCTGAGAGAGTTTTTCACCTTACCATCCACGCGCGTGGATGTAGCTAGGGCTGCGTCACGTCTAACCAACTCCAGGTTTGCCACTGAAAGGGCGGAGTTATACGTGGAATAAGCTATTGCCCTTGAAAGAACTCTTAAGCAAGATAGTACATCCTGGAATTCTTTCCCTTCAAGGCATAATGAAAACGCTTTAGTAAGGTGATCTGCATACGATAATGCGTCTAAGATAACTCTGTTAGACATTATTGTCGTTTCCAACATCGCGGTTGAAATTGACATAGACGACGGTATAGATCATTCTAGATCTTCGGCCTGATCGTCTAGACGCAGAGGAACTCTAGGTATGTCCTGTCCTGCCGTTTCGAAATTATTCCTTGAATTGATGAAAGGCAGATGTAGAGCATTCGCTGATAAGAAACCTGACTTGCTCATTTTGGTAGCAAGCTTATATATAGCGTCCTACAATAGTTCAAATGTTCTTGTGACATTATTGGACTGTGTTGGAAACTCAGGGACGATGTCCCTAAACCGATAAAATTATTCCGTGTCCAGTGATGCTAACAGTTTCTTATCCGGCATCGCGGCCTTTTGGCCCGACAGAACAACTTCTGAAAGATAATGCCGGATGATATCTACGGCAACTTTATGTTGTTCCGAAAGGGAAAAAACTAACTCCTCAGTATCCCTTTGCCATCCTGTCGGACCACTTGAAATTCTCGGTCGTCCGTACCTGATGCTTCAGCGGAACATACTGACCCAGCGTCGTCGGATAAATCCTGATCCGACTGTCATCTGCTGGGATGCTGCGATAATTTGTGCTATTTGTAATAGCACGCCCGTTACAGAGACCTGTGGAGCAGCGGTCTTACGTTACTTAGCCGCTGAAAGCTCCCTGGATGTTAACTCCTGCATATTTCTTATGCGAACGTCCGGAGTCTATAGGCCTCGTATTCCTGGCTACCGGATGGCGTGACCTGGTCGCCGTGAAATCCTTGGTCAGTGAGACTGGCTAGATAACAGTGGTCACGTAGTCAAGGTGCGGTCGTGTGCGCTGCCGTGAGGATGAGGAAGCCATTAGAGCAGTCTCTCCGGACTGTCTATGTAACGGAGCATCCCGAGCGGTGGACGTATGCTCCGAATGAGAAACATTTCTACCACAACATCTGTTCTCAGATGTTGTTGTACGAGAGAGGGACCTCTCTCACTCGCAGCCCGGGTGGACCTGGACGAGCTAGGAACCGGACTTAATAGCTTCCTCCGTACCCTCCTCGTATCCATCGTCACTGGGTGTGCACGTAGTATATTTTATAGTGCTCGCATCACCCAAATCTCCTTCCTGGACCGCAACGGACGAACCTGGTTACCGAACCATTCGATGAATGGACGCTACACCGGGTGAGCTAGCGGACGCCAAAGCCGTCGATCCTACTTGGGACCTCTTAGGCAATTGGCGTAATATCATGAGCACTTATCCGCTAGCTCTTCATTTGACTGTGACGACGGAAGCACACTTTTTGAAGACATCACAGAAAATCACCGCATTCTTATTCCTGAATGAGGCCTGTGGAGCCGTGACTTACATAATATCCACTGGCAGCTCCAGGGACGTTCATTCCTGCATTTATATAATATGCGAACGTCCCATCAGGAAAGACCTCATATCCTTGGCTAACAGATGAAGTAACCTGGTCGACAATATTCCCTGGTCGGCAAAGCAGGAGCTCTAGGAACGTTCATTCCTGCATTTATATAATATGCGAACGTCCCCTGAAACTCTGTGGTCACAAGCCAAGGTGCGGTGGTGTGTGTTGACATGAGGATGAGGAAGCTCATAACACAGCCAGTTCGGACTGTGTATGTGACGGAACGTCCCGAACAGGAGGATTGGACGAATGTTCCGACTAACAAACAAACATACAACAACATTGCGGCTCAAATGTAGTTGTAAGAGAGAGGGGGGCTCTCTCGCTCGCGGTCTGGATAGACCTGGACGAGCTAGCTACTAGACTGACAGGCTTCTTCCGTACTATCCTCGGATCAGTCGTTGCTGGGTGTGCACGTTCTAAGTTTATAGTGCTCGCATCACCCACACTGCTTCCCAGAACCGTAACGGACAAACCCGGCTGCCGAGCCATTCGATGAATGGTCGCTACACCGGGCGGACTAGCGGACGATCAATGCCTTCGATCTTACTAGGGACCTCTTCGGCAATTGTCGTATTACCCTGAGCACTTAGCCGCTAGCCCTAACACTGCAACGTCGGAGACACACTTGTTGAAGACATCACGAAAACATCACTCTGAAAAATAAAATGATAATATAGAGTGACCCTACGGAGAGAGGACTGGTATGGACCCCTCCCCGCAAACACAATATCGTGACACACGCCTCCAACGTTGTCATTTCAATCAAAACACACAGAGCAGGAATTAGTGCGAATACATTGAACCTGAGAATTAGAGGAAGATATCCTTGCATTATAAATAAAAAATATTTTTTCATCAATAAAAAATACATAGTCATATTAGTCGCACTATCCCTCGAAATAAAGATACATAATATAACATAATCCATTATAATCTTTGAAAGAAAATAATTTTAAAAAAAAAATTTTTTGAAAAAAATTTTTCAGAAGAGCCCAAGTTCCCAATGGGAACACCGAGCCCAAATGGATCCCAAAAAAGCCTAAGTGTGGACAAAAATTTTTAAAACATTTCAAAAAATTAATGCAACACTTACATACAATATTAATGTATCTTGCTATGTCTCAACTAATGTAAAGACAAGAAATCACTATCAGCAGTAACCGTTGTCAATGTAAACAAGAAGTTGTACAAAAACCGGAAACATGACTCCAGGCACTGATAAACATGGCCCGAAATCAGTTACCAATTTAAACACTATCTGATGCAAAACAGAGATTTCCATAGAAGAAACTGCAGAACATCAGATGGTAGATGCAGATCACAACGCCTAAACACCTAAGGGTGAGGACGTCAGCATGGGGAAAAGAACAGAAATTCGTTCTGTTACGAAGCCAAAACTCCCAAGAAATTTTAGTAATAATTATTACAGAAAATATGCCAAAAGCATGGGAGAATAGCCAGGGGGGAATAAAGGAAAGGGAGAGAGGCAACACTGATCAAGCAGCGGAACTTTCATAGCAAGAATGATAACAACAGGCTCATGCCTCGAAATTAGGGAACATAACATAATTTCATAAAAAATTTTAAGTTACAGCCCTGATTATTTCCTGCCACTGAATTTTCCTCTCATCCTTCTATCTCCTCTTTAGATCCACCATTTCTCTCATATTTATGTGTCTGGCATCATTTAAACTGAGATTTACAAGCACAAATATCAGTCAGATGTGAACTGATGAAGGGCCAAACAAAAAATGACTTTTGGCGCCAATTTTGAGACCTCCTTGACACTGCGCATGCGCAGTGGAGGAAAGGTATGAAGGACCATATAGGACATGTAATTTTCGGTTTTAGATGCAAATTTTGGGGATTGGGGGGTAAAATTTGTGTCTGGCCCTAGAATTTAAGAGTTGGCACCAGCTAAGTCTGGGTCATTGGTACAGTATAAAAATATAGAAATTTTGGGTGGGGTGAAAATTCTTACCCCTCCCATAACAAAGGCAAATATAGCTCCTCGAACTTCTTTTGAACAAATCTTAGTCTACACCTCAAAAGGAAGCTGCACACCAAATATCAAGTCTCTGCTACTGCTGGTTCAGGAGAAGAAGATTTTTTAAGATTTACGAACAATTTTTGGGCATGGCCCTACCGAGGGGCGAGGCAACTTGATTTGAACAAAATCAAAATGCACTGTCATAACAAACTATTATCTCAAATTTCAATTAAATTGGTTCAGCGGTTTTGGAGGAGAAGACGCAAACACCATGTTCACGGACAACGGACGAGGAGTGATCACTATAGTTCTCCTGACTGAAAGTCAGGCCAGCTAATAAAACAAGAAGCTGCTCAGTCTAGACAGCTTTGCTCAGAGTAACTACTTTTAGGGTGTTCTAAATACAAGACAAGAAACCAAGTGTCACGGCTTGTGACCATGACCCTGATGATATGACAATTGGGTCACAGTCATGACACATTAGGTTATGGGTAACAATTCTGTGAAGGATGAACAAGATCTGTCACAAAGATTCAATTCGACAGACTGGACAAGGGCTGTATAATAAGATCAAAGTTCTGCTCTTTGTGACCTTTACCTTAATATATGACATTGGATCAAAGTTGCAACACACCTTTGAGTCATAAGCAATAATTGTATGAAGTATGAGTACCGGTAAGATCTGTCAATCATAGCAAATTATTTGGACCGGACAAAAGTGAGTGAAATGTCAAAGTTTTTCTGTCACCTTAACATAGGGCCCATGTCTTGACCTTGAGGGGCATATACCATATTATAATTTGTGACATACTGCCTTTTGATAATACATATTGTAACAAAAATATTCAGTGGTTAAGAAATTACAGCTCGGAAAACAAAATGTCGACAAAAGAAGGACAACAGACAGATGGACAATGGATAATGGATGACAGACAGATGACCGACAAATCATTACCAGAAAAGCTCTGCTGACACTTGTCAGGCAGGGCAAAAAGTCTTTGCTAAAAGATTTAGTTTGAAAATTTTATTGTTAATTATTGTTATCTTGTGGAAAGAATATCTAGAAAGTTTACATGATGGGTTTCCTATTTTTAACTTTGATTACAGTAAATTAACTTTACAGCTGCTGGCAGTGGTTAAATGACGGTCATGACTGGAAAACACCACTGAGTCACAAATCTCTTAGATTTGATGCTGAACAAATTCTGGAAAAATGTAAAAATGTCTGGCCTTTCAAGGGTTAAAGTCCAAGCAAAGTGTTTAGATTATTCAAACCAATAGCTAATATAGACCAGATTTAAATAATTAACAACACTCCTCTAACAATAATTCACACCAATTTTAGAAGAAACAATTTACCTAGTGTCTTTTGGGGAATAAAAATTATTGAAGTGTGCGGCTGTCCTTCTATATTTCTAATCTTTCAATATTTTTATGATTAATTTCGTTACCAATTGCTGCCATTTGATCTTATTTTTACTTGTGCCATTTTCCATCACCACCATTTTGTAACTACCATTTTCATCTCTTATCATAGTTGAAACACACTCTGTGTTTGACGTGTCATATTTGACACTGCCAACACAGATTGCTTTTCACTGATAAACCCAATTTGATTTTATAAATTTACTTACCAGTTCTGTTGCCTTCTTTTCACTTGATGTATAAATGTAATGCATGTTTTGGGGATCATGACAAAACATTTGTGGAAGACTGCAGAACTTGGCGAAAATGTTTTAAAAAAAAAAAAACACATAATTTGGGCACAATTACAACTGTATAGACACAGAGCATTTAAAGGCCTGTTGTCCTAAATTTTGCACCTGATTAGGTATCAATGCCTGTATATGTAGTAATGGTTATCATTTGATAATATATAAGTAGTAAATTATCTTCAAGATAAAGGAATATAATTCTTATTATTGCGTGTTTATTTGTTAGGGTTTAACTGGTAGAGTGTTGAATTATTTTTGGTCATTAGAATTTTCTCTTAAGTCTTTGTCTTGTTACAATTTATGGGAGAGTTTGGACATTCTCCCATAAATTGTAACAAGGCAAATCCTTACAGACTAAATGATGTTACATCAAAGACAATACACAGCACACTCACCAATATGGGCCCATTGAGTTGTGGTATTTGTACCTCAGAACAAGAGCGCACGTATCGCTGAAGCAATACAATGTCCCCTACCGGACTAATGAGCATTAATAATTATACAAATGTTATAACCTAGATGTGATCAGCATGAATTCTGTTGAAGCATTTCCAAAAAAAGTCCAGAAAACTGATATTTTGGCGTTTTCCCATATTTCCAAGGGGCATAACTCACACAAGAATAATGCAGTCAGCATGAAACTCAAACTTGATTTGTAAGTCATCGTTCTATAGTAGGTTACCAAAAATGAAATCATTCCGTTGAAGCGTTTCCAAAAAAAGTCTGGAAAACTAAAGTATGACTGACAGACTGACTGACAGACTGACGGATGGATGGACAGAGTGTAAATGAAACGTGATCTGTAAGTCATCGTTCTATAGTAGGTTACCAAAAATGAAATCATTCCGTTGAAGCGTTTCCAAAAAAAGTCCGGAAAACTGATATTTTGGCGCTTTTCCATATTTCCAAGGGCAATAACTCACACAAGAATAAGGCAATCAGCATGAAACTCAAACTTGATCTGTAAGTCATCGTTCTATAGTAGTTTACCAAAAATGAAATCATTCCGTTGAAGAGTTTCCAAAAAAACTCCGGAAAACTAAAGTGTGACAGACAGATAGACAGACGCCAGCTACATTGTGAATTTTTTTGTGTCTGTTCATTGTGGGGTGAATGCCCCCACCCCATAATGGTTGGCAGACACCCCATAATGGCCTATCCGTACTTAAGAATCGACCCACAATGTGACCTAACAGGTTAAGTACAGACAACAGACACAAAAACAACAGACCACAGACACCCCCCTTGTGGGTACATATTTTCTCTTCATTTTTAAAGGACTCACAAAGTCTTATTATGTGGATAGAACACAAGTGATTTGTGGGGTTAACCCCACAACGTCAAAAAACCTCGGAATGGTCGATGTATCTCTCTGCAGGCAGGCAGGCAGGCAGGCTGGCAGGCAGGCAGGCGGATGGACGGAGTGCAAACCTATAGTCCCCTCCGGCAATGCCGGTAGGGGACTAATAAAGCCCAAATATGGGCTTCCAGCACTCTACCAGTTAACAACACTCACATCAGCCAAGATAATATACATTACTCACCTGCTGTAGCTGGAACATAGTAAGCTGCACATTCATCATTTGTTATATATGTGGAAACATCACTCTGAAATAGTAAATACTAGAACATTACCTGTCGTTTTTACAGTAAATAACATGCCACTTGTGTATCTGTCACTAAAACACAATTATCACAAAATACAGCAACCATCAAAAATTTGTTTGTCTTTACCTTGTTATAATTCATGGGAGAGGGCCAATGGGCACTCTCCCATAAACTGTAACAAGGCAAATCCTAAGTGACTAAATAATATCACCTCAAAGATAATATGAAGAATAGTTACTGAATTTGAAACATTTAAGTTGTGGTACCTGCACTTGAGAATAGAGCCCAAATATGGGCTTCAGCACTTTACCAGTTAACATTCACTGCATACCAAATATGATGTCATTCCACTCTGTATTTTAAAAGTTACTGAGTTTAAAATCTTGTTTGGTCACAGATGGACAGACAGACCAAAAGACCGATCTACAGACCAACCAACTGATATTGTCATGTAGAGCTGCTTGTCGGAGCTAAACATTCCTACTTGCTCAGGATTTGAAAACTTTGGTAACAAATTATTCTCCATTTGCCCATCTGAACTTCCTCAATCTCTGATGACATCTTTCATTCACCTTACCATTATCTGGATCAGTGTTAGGAATCAGCATTCAGACTTTATTTAGAACTGACAGGATAAGGTTTCAAACTATTTCATATGTGCTTCATATTCTGCTAAAAGCAAATGATGGTATAGGTAAGTTCTCTTACTATTTATTGGAAAGTGCCTAGATGCAATCCTCAATAAACTGTAGACCAGAAAAAATAAATGGTCAATTTTAACTCCAAAGTAATGTAGCACCACAAGTTACAGCACCTCATTACAAAAGCAGAGAGAGAATTTCGACCAGATACAGGCTTTAAATTCCACCAAACTCACAAACTGATAACCAGTATCCCCAATTACAGGAATGTTCCCACATTCAGGACATAAAACCTTATGGTTTGTTTTTTATACTTTCTTTTCCATTTTTGTTGAATGATTCTGCCTGAAAATGCCTGGAGATTTGTATACACTTTTGATACTCAATGGAAAGATACATTCTGTGGATTTGCAGTTGTTTCTACGCAAGTCTTGGATGCCTATATAGGCAGCCAAGACTTGCCTGGAAACAACTTCAAAGGTTCTTATGATTTAACTTTGAGTTTACCAGAGACTGCATGTTGAGGCACCTGTTCTGTTGCAGTAGAAAGTGATCAGATTAGAAGAAAAGGCCCAATTGGGTTAACGGTAATAGATATTCTGAGGCACCAATACAGGTGGAGAAACCAGGAAATGGCATTTTGTACAGTCGTATTGACAAAAATGTTCTTCATTGGGTCTTAACCACAGCTGACTTGGTAGTCTGCAATATCCCCAAAACAGACCAATCAAAAGTCCTGCTAGATCATGAATGTCATAATCTGGTCAAAATTCTGTCAGCTTTTCTGCCCACAACAGTGCCTAATGTCAAAAAAGGAACATGAAAACATTGACATCTCAAATACAGTGGAACCCACTTAATTGGATATCTCTTAATTGAATTTTCCAGGGATTCTTTTACCCTCTTTGGGAAAGGGTCCCTGGCCCATGCATTTGGGAAATTCGGACCATGAATTCTCTTCAATTGGGAATTTGTTTTGCAGGAGAGAAACACACAAAGATCAAGAAATTTTACCTTTAAATTGAACTGAGATCACTCACAGGCTACTTTCTATGACTTTGCAGTTTTGTGCTGCCAAGTGCTGCTGGCTGCCTATGTGGGCAGCCAAGACTTGCCTGGAAACAACTAAGAAGGTTCTTAGAATGTAACTTGCAAGTGTATCTACAATCTACCTACTGGGGCACCTGTTTTGTTGCCATAAAAAGAGATCAAATCAGAGTTTGATCTCTAATGGTTAACGAAGAACACACTTGTTATTTGTTCTTGAATTCAGATGTGTTTTATTCTTCATTAATTTGGTAAACATTGGTTTTCTGAGTGTTTATGGCCACCCAGTTCAGGACACCAATTGTGAATTTTTTGTTGTTGTTTGAATGGGACTAGATTCAGGGTTACCACACCTACCAAGAAAAAAAAATTCCATACATTTTCCAGACCCTCCTCTATTTTTTCCATACCCTTCGCAACCATTGCAGTGTTGTTTTTTTAACCTCTAGGGTGACCAGATAAATCAAAAATATATCTTACAAAACACTTACATGCAAGATTTTTCCCAATTCAAACTAAAAGCTTTCCAATCTAAGATTGGAAAGCTTTTAGTTCGAATTGGGAAAAATCTTGCCCAAATGCCATTGGGAAAGGGTCCCATATATGGACCCCTGTGGACACCCAAAAGAATTTGTGGACCCTGTTAATTGAATGTAACTTTCAAACACAAACCCATTTACCATACCTTCTGTACAAATTTGATCTGTTGATTGCATATAGAGTCAACTCCTGCTAATTGAATAAAAAAATATGTTGAGAAATTACTCAATCACCAAATTCTCCTTGTTAAAAGACCTATTTGCCCTCAGTACATCCAATACAGACATTTAATCTATTACATCTTGTTTGACAGATCTCCAAGTGCTGTGTCAAAAACGTTATAATAGAATAAATGCTTAGTTTATCCCTTAAACACACATAGGTGACCAAATCCTATCAACTGAATAATTTTCATTGGCAAAGGGGTTATTCAATCAACAGGGTTCAACTGTACTATTTTTAATGGTTTATTATGATTCAGTCCCGATTTGAATTTTTTTTATTTGTGAAAATTAACCAGCAGTGTAAATGTGTATTAGAAAACTTTTACAATTGTATTTTCTAGAATTGTATTTTCTAGTTATGACTTTAAATTGGTGGAAGTGAACCATTAGATTTTCAAAGATGTGGTAATTTACAATCTTTTAAATGCTAATGGTTCATTTTAGTCAGTTATATTAATAGGTAGAGAATACAATTCTAGAAAATACAATTGTAAAAGTTTTATAGTATTGGCTCCAGATCACAAGCCAAATAGAATCTGACCAAGAAAGAGGCTACTTTTGTGATCACTGTACAGTCACTACTAGAATAGTAAAAGAGGTAAAACATCTTGGCTGCATATATTGACTTCAGGGATGCAGTTTGTCAACAGTTATGCCATTTCAACTTTTATTTTTATTCAAAATTCAAATAGGTATATTTTGAAAGGTTGTCCAGGTTTTTTTCCAGTGATTATGTGGGCGCACAAGATCTTCAAGTGGAATGGGGTTCACATATCACCTTTGCTCACCCATTTTTATAGGAGTTATGCCTATATTTTTTCTATGCTTATTACCATTGAAGAGAGTGGCAGGCAACTGAAGTGACCATTTGCCAAATTTGTGCAGGACTGAATTTGTTGGCTGTACAAATTGGGTAAACGATCATTTACCTTAAATGAAAAAGGTGACTGATTTTTCATCTGCCTATGTACTAGCCTCCAAGTGTTAAGAACATATACAAGAATTGCCTTTGGTTAAATCATTCATGACCATTATCTACTTTGTAATGATGAAAGAACTCCCTGTACAATGGTGTATTCCATCACTGCATTTCATAGGTTTAATGAAGAAATGAAATAGTCCACAGTGCTAGGTCACTCATCTCAGTGTCTGCAGTAAACACTGGTAAGGCTATTAAAAAAAAAAGCCTCGTTTCTCAGGCACCTCCCTCGTCAATGAAAACCTGCCTCATCACTTCATTTTTTTTACCTAGAAATCTCTTAGATGATACTATTTTTCACTTATAGAATGAATGAGAGTGTCAATGACACTGTAGCTCAACTTGTTAAGACATGTACATGTATAGTATGTGACACAGCAATGACAAACATCTAGATAATGACCTGATAACAAAGGTACATATAAAGTATTGTAACGGTCTGTACATAAATACTGACCGTAGCTTGTAACAAATGTATAGGTAAAGTATTGTAAAGGTGGGTGACAGTCTGATGCTAAATTAAAAAAGAAATCTTTGAGTCCCAGAAAGGATTAAATCGGTGCAAAAATCTGACAGAACCCAAAAATATGTGTTTTCATAGCACAGTGATAACAAAGGCACCCCAAAACACACTCGTTCCTGTCCCAAGGTGAAAACAAAGGTACCCAAGAAGTTTTGTGAAGATCAGTTCATAAATATGAGCTGTATAGAAGTTGGGACAAAAAACTGATTGGACCTAATTTCGGTACAAAATGGTCACTGGCAGCCATCTTGAATTTTGAACTGCACCCAGAAACACTCGTTCTCGTCCCAAGGTGATAACAAAGGTACACAAGAAGTGTTGTGAAGATCGGTTGATAAATACAGCCTCTAGCCCGAGACGTATTGACATGTGCACTTACAATGTATAAGTAGCACTGAATAAATCAAAGTTCATCTAATTTGCATAATTTCTGCATGAGAAAAAAACCTGTACTATATGTGATGTATTCCATGTTACTAAACATTCATACAAAAATTTATTCAAATCAGAACTTTCATACAGAAGTTCTGTACAAAAGACTGATTGCACTAATTTTGGTACAAAATGGCTGCTGGTGGCCATCTTGAATTTCGGACCACACCCAAAAACACTCTTTCTCATCCCATGGTGATAACAAAGGTACCCAAGAAGTTTCGTAAAGATCAGTTCATAAATATGGCCTCTAGCCTGAGCCATATAGAAGTTGTTTACAAAAAACTGATTAGACCTAATTTCGGTACAAAATGGCCACTGGCAGCCATCTTGAATTTTGGACCGCACGCAGAAACACTCGTTCTCGTCCCAAGGTGATAACAAAGGTACCGAAGACGTTTCATGAAGATCGGTTCATAAATACAGACTATAGCCCGAGCCGTATTGACATGTGTACTTACTGTAAGTAGCACTGAAAAAATCAAAGTTCATCTAATTTGCATAATTTCTGCACGAGAAAAAAACCCGTATTTTTTTTTTGTGATGTATCCCATGGTACTAAACATTCACACAAAAAATTATTCAAATCAGCGCTTTCATATGGAAGTTCTGTGCAAAAATCTGATTGCACCTAATTTTGTACAAAATGGCTGCTATCGGCTATCTTGAATTTCAGACCGGACCCAAAAACACTCGTTCTCGTCCTACGGTGATACCAAAGGTACCCAAGAAGTTTCGTAAAGATCAGTTTATAAATACGGCCTCTAGCCCGCACCGTATTGGCATTTGCACTTACAGTGCTGAAAGTAACACTAAATACATCAAAGTTAGTCTAATTTGCATACTTTACGCACAAGAAAAAAAAACGTATTATATGTGATGTATCCCATGGTACTAAACATTCATACAAAAAATTATTCAAATCAGCGCTTTCATGTGGAAGTTCTGCGCAAAAATCTGATTGCACCTAATTTTGTACAAAATGGCTGCCAGCGGCCAACTTGAATTTCGGATCATACCCCAAAACACTTGTTCTCGTCCCACGGTCATAACAAAGTTCGGTTCATAAATACGGCCTCTAGCCCGAGCCGTTGAGGACGGACAGACGGACGACTGGCCATGGCATAAGCTCAAATTTGGCTTCGCCAAAGTTGAGCTAAACATTTAACTATCTATATATTACTTGACAGAGCTCAGTGAGTTCTGTCAAACAAGATATAGTTGATTAATTTTGCATCTGTGTTATGTGAAATTTCCACTGCTGAAACATTGGGTTTTTTCCACATAACAGTGCAATTCGTAAAATTTTTAATTCCAACTAGTTACAGAACTGTTATGCATTAATAAAAAAAGCCCCCCCCCCCCCCCACCCCACCCCATCCCATCATAAAACTGAAGCAAAATTGCTGGAGAAACAAGAAATTTTTTTCATAGACCTAACATAGATTTAATGAAAAAATGAAATGAAACAGACAACAGTGCTAAGTCATTCATCTCAGCGTCTGCACTAAACACTGGTAAACGTGTAAGTATTGTTTTCCATTTCTCTTCCTCCAAAAACACACAAGTTTCCTGAATTTCAACTAACAGTGACAGTAAAAGTATGTTGTTAACCCTTTACCCAAAGCAGACGATATTAAAATTTATTGTTTTAAATATAATTTTTTTAAATTGTTCGAAAAATTTCAACAAAACCATATCATGTGATCCCAAAGAGGGGTCACATATGGTTTTGTAGAAATATTTTGAAAAGTTAAAAAATTTATAGTAATTTATATATTTTTTATACTTACCAATGACCCAGACTTAGCTGGTGCTAACTCTAAAAAATCCAGGGCCAAACTCAAATTTTGCCCCCCAATCCCCAAAATTTGCATCCAAAACCAAAAGAAATCATGTCCTATAGGACCTCCATACTTCGCCCCCACTGCGCATGCGCAGTGTCAAGGACGTTCCAAAATTGGCACCAATTATCCTTCTTACTGGCAGTGCCTGGTCAGCGCTATGTACTCAGCGGGGAGGTAAGAGTTCCCAACTCCTGGGAGGGCCATCCCCGTCTGGGTCATTGGTAAGTATAAAAAATATATAAATTACTATAAATTTTTTAACATTTTTATACTGTACCAATGACCCAGACTTAGCTGAATAGTAAAAAGGCTGGAGGGCCTAGGACATAGAGGAAAATCCAATAAGCTCAACTATATAATATAGAGGCAACCCCTCAAGGAGAAAAGGAGTATTAGGCTTTACATGTATCTTTCTTATTTTATGTTAAATTAGAAAGATACAATACCCTTCATAATTGAGCACAATAACATTCATGTTCTCTATTAACATCCAGTATAACCCTTTATACTAATTATTTTTAAAGTAAGCCAATAAATAAAGTTAGTCCAGAGAATTGAGACTCTTTATATTCATTTAAAAGTGTCCGAGGATTGTATATTAACGCCCGTTTGACACTTGACATATAGAAATGCTTCACACCGAGCTACACTTTAAAAATATGACATGAATGAATTTTTAACATTAATATTACACTTTAAAACCATCCCGGAAACGACTCAGAAATACTGACTTCGGATGAGGCATTCCCTTGCTTTTCACTATAAAGCAGGTGACCTAAGGGAACACCCCCCCCCCCCCCCTTCCCCTTGCCCTGGGTCAAATAGCCCAGAGTGAAGAGGGCAGCCGGACGGAGTCACTGCCGGAACAGAAAGCCTGCATAACTATAGTTGCAACTGTTTAGTGGACGACATTCTGAGCAACAGATAACGGACCTAAACAATGCAGGTCTCCAGAAATGGACTCAATATTTCTGAGATAAAAATTCGTGAATGTGGATGGCTGAGACCAATAAGCAGCCTTCATTAAATCTGTAATAGCAATACTATTAGCGTAAGCCCAAGAAGTAGCAAGAGCTCTTACTTCATGAGCCGAAATCTTAAGCACAGACTGCTGAGAAGAAGATAAACTCTCATAAGCAGTACGGATAGTTAATTGAATCCATCTAGCAATAGAATGGACCGAAATGTCCCTTCTATTAGGCATCAGAGACAGAAAGAAACGTTTTCGTCCCTTTCTGATAAACTGAGATCTCTGTTTATAGATACGTAACGCTCTAACAGGACAGAGTAAAGGCCTACGCCCGTCTGAAGACGGAAGAGCCTTATAATAACAATAGGTTCCGGATATTTATTAGGAGCCTGATTCTTAGCTAAAAAACCTACATTAGTAGTGAAGGTGATAGTGTTCCCGACACTACGATAGTGAGAATCATCCACCGACAGTGCATGAAGCTCACTGACTCTTCTATCAGAAGAGAAAGCTAAGAGAAAAGCTGTCTTATAAGATAAGAATTTGAAATCTACTGTCCCAAGAGGTTCAAATGGCTTTTCCTTCAGTTTAAGAAGAACCCAAGCTAAATTCCATTTAGGAATTAACCTTAGAGTTCTGGGTCTATTTATCGAGAAGTTTCTTACAAACTTAGATAAAGAGACATTAGATCCAATTTGTAAACTATCATGATGTGCATAGGTATCAGATAACATAGACCTATAACCCTTAATAGTAACAGGCTGCAGTTTGATTTCGTCAAACAAGTATACTAGAAAGTTTGCAATGTCTGGTATAGAGGGATCAAAAATATCCACAGAATGATCCCTACACCAACGACGAAAAACCTTCCACTTAGCCGCATAGTTTAGCGAAGAGGAGGTCCTCCTACAGTTAGAAATCGCGTCCACTGCTCGTCCTGTAAAGTGCTTGCCATGCAAGAAGGACCGCACAACGGAAAAACGTGAAGGTTGAGACCTTGCGGGTTGTGATGGAGTTGACGCGATTTCCCCTGCGAAAGAAGATCCTCCCGTGGAGGAAGCTTTCGCGGTAGGTCCCGTAACAGACACCTGAGTAGATTTATCCATGGTCTCTGTGGAGACAGAGATGCTACCAACAGAATCTTGCATTGAGATTGTTTTATCTTTAGCAATACTTGCTGAATTAACGGCGCTGGAGGATACGCATATCCTATCATTCCGTCCCAAGGAATCGACAGAGCATCTACTGCAAATGCTCTTGGATCCGGACACGGAGACACATACGTCTGCAACTGATTGTTGAGATGTGTCGCAAATAAGTCTATCATTGGCCATTCCCATTGGTAGCAAATCTGATTGAATACTTGTTTGTTGAGAGTCCACTCCGATGGCAACAAGCGACCCTTTCGTGAAAGGGAGTCTGCTAGTACATTCAGACGACCCGGTATGTGACGGGCCGAAAGAAGAACCTGATGTTCTAGCGCAAACAGAAGGATTCTTTCCATTAGATTGAACAACGGAACTGAATGATTGCCTCCCTGATTCCGTATATACGCCACTACTGTCGTATTGTCGGATAGGATTTGGACATGAGCATTGTGAATAATGTCCATCCAATGACGTAACGCAAGCCAAATTGACATCATTTCCTTGATGTTTATGTGCTTGCCCAGGAATTGTGGATCCCAAAGACCCTGGCATCTCGAATCCGTTGGGATCAATGAAGCACCCCAACCTGTTTGACTGGCATCCGTCATAATGGTAAAACTCGGATCCGGCAACTGCAGCGGAACTCCCTGAGTTAACCACTGGATGTTTGCCCAAGTCTGAATCTCTCGTTTCACTTGATCTGACAAGAGAACGTCTATGTCGAGCGAATGAATTTTCACACTCCAATTCTGAGTCAAGAAAATTTGGAGAGGATGCGTGCGTAACCGCCCCATCGGAATGAGATCCACAGCGGCTCCGCACAGACCTATCAGTCTCATAAATTCTCTCGCCGTGACTTTGTCTGCGTGCAGACAATAGCGAGCGTAACAACTGACTAATTTCGCTCTGGTTAACGGCAGACGAACGAGATTGTTGTGCGTCTCGAAGCTCATTCCCAGATGTGTGAATGACTTGGACAGCACCAGATCCGACTTCTCCTTGTTTACTATAAAACCGAGACATCGGAGCAATAGAAGTAGATTCTGAACATCGTTCTGAAGCATTAACTCGTTGCCGTACCTCTGAAGAATGTCGTCCAGGTAGGCCGACGTTACCGCAGACGAATGAGCTCGGAAATAGATCATTACCGAGTTCATTACCTGAGTGAAAGCCCAGGGTGCTAGATTCAATCCGAAGCACATCATCCGGAATTGATACACCACTCCTAGGACTGCGAAGCGCAGATACTTTCTGAATGTCGGATGTACCATGACGTGAAAGTACGCATCTTTGAGATCTATGCTCGTTGCATAATCGTTCACCCGAATACTCGCTCTGACCGACCGAATCGTCTCCATATAAAACTTCGGAGCGATGATCAGCTTGTTTATCCAGCTCAAATCTCTGACTGGACGGAACGAGCCGTCTGGTTTCGGAACCAGAAACAGATGGCTGTAGAATCCCGGAGTCTCCTGGTTTTCTACGACCTCTACCGCGTTCTTCATTAAAAGAGACTGCACCTCTGATAATAGAGCGTCTCTTTTCTGCGGATTTGACGGAAGTTGAGTCCATTTTGGACTTCGAGTTAATGGAGGCTTTCGTTTGAAGGATATCTTTATACCTTCTGAAGTCACCCCTCTCACCCAAGGGTCGTCCGTAATCGACGCCCACTCGTGTGAAAAACTCGACAACCTTCCGCCAACCGGTACGCGATAGAGGTTTAAGCCATCACCTCCTGGACCTGCGAGGCCTGCGGTAGGAGAAACCACGTCCTCCACGACCCGCACCTCGTCCCGTCGACCTCGGGGCGTCCGACCGGTTGTCCCGGCCCGAAGGACGTCCCGAACGTGAGTCGCTACCTTGACGGTCTCTCGAATAAGACCAAGAGGACGCACCGGAACCTCTATAGGAACTTCTCTTGGGCGCATTAGACCCAGAAGTGCCTGTCTTACTCTTATCTGCCGTGTCCGACTTCTTAGAAGCAGATTTGAACAGCAGAGAATCCGAAGCTTTCTTTGTAATCTTATCGTAAATTGCAGAAAGCTTGCCATCAAAGAGGAGTTCTCCGGAGACCGAAGCGACTCTGAGAGAGTTCTTCACCTTAGTATCCACGAGTGTGGATGTAGCTAGGGCTGCGTCACATCTAACCAACTCCAGGTTTGCCACTGAAAGGGCGGAGTTACACGTGGAATAAGCTACTGCCCTTGAAAGAAGTCTTAAAGAGGATTGTATATCCTGAAATTCTTTCCCTTGAAGGCACAGTGATAACGCCTTAGTAAGGTGATCTGCGTAAGATAAGGCATCTAAACTGGCTCTGTTAGACGAAATAGTTGTTTCCAACACCGCGGTTGGAATAGACGCCGACGACGGTAATGATAACTCTAAGTCTTCCGCCTCGTCGTCCATACGCAGAGGAACTCTCGGGATACCCTGTCCTGCCGTGTTGAATTTATTCCTTGCATTAATGAAAGGCAGGTTGAGAGTATTGGCGGACAAGAAACCTGCTTTCCCCGTTTTGGAAGCAAGTTTGAATATAGCATCATTCAATAATTCAAATGTTCTTGCAACATTATTGGACTGAGACGGAAACTCGGGAGCGATGTCCCTGAACCGCTCAAAGAAATCAGAGTCCAATGACGCTATAATTCTCTTGTCCGGAACCGCAGCAGTCTGGCCCGACGGAACAACTTGAGGGAGAAAGTGCCGGATGAAGTCCACGGCAGCTTTATGTTGTTCCGAAAGGGATAGCTCCAAATCATCCGTATCCCCTTCACCATCCGGTCGGACCTCATGATGCTCCCGGTCGTCCGCCCCCGATGCTTCGGCGGAGCGTACCGACCCAGCGCCGTCGGATAATTCCCGATCCGACACTGTTCCTGTCGGCTGCTGGGATGCTGCGATAAGTTGTGCTATCTGCACAAGTACGTCCGACACCGAGGCCAGCGGAGGCGCAGTCTTTCGCTGCTTCGCCGAGGGCAGCTCCGCATCTGATGACTCCCGCATACTTTTCCTATGCGAACGTCCGGAGTCCATCGGCCTCGTGTCCCTGGCTACCGGATGGTGTGACCTGGTCGCCGAAGAATCCCTGATCGGCGAAGCTGGTAAAATATCGGCGGTCACGTAGCCAAGGTGCGGTCATGTACGCTGACGAGAGGAAGAAGCCTGAGCAGTCCTCGCGGACTGCCTATACAACGGAGCGTCCCGAGCAACGGACGTATGCTCCGCTTGCGACACATTTTGTACCACAACATCTGGTCCCAGATGTTGTTGTACGAGAGAGGGGCCTCTCTCGCTCGCGGCCCGGCTGGACCTGGACGAGCTAGGAACCGGACTCAAAGGCTTCCTCCGATCTCGCCTACTATCCGCCGTCACTGGGTGTACACGTTGAATGTTTATAGTGCTAGCATCACCCAACATTTCCTCCTGGACCGCATCGGATGAACCCTGCTGCCGAACCATTAGGTGAATGGACGCTACACCGGGCGAGCTAGCGGACGACATTTGTTTAATCTCCATGAGCACTTTTGCCGCTAGCTCTGTATTCATTTGTGACGACGGAAGCGCACTTGCAGAAGATAACATGGAAACATCACCCTGTTCTTGTTCCTCTGAAATAGAAACTGAGAGAGTAGAGTGACCTTGCGGAGAAAGAGCCGGCATAGCCCTTTCTCCACTAACAACATATCGTGACACACGTTTCCAATGTTTGTAATCCCAATATTGACATATAGAACAGGGATTAGTGCGAGAACACTGACTACAATTAATGCAATGATCATGAAAGTCAGAGGAAGACTTCTTCCTATTACAATATGAATAATATCCTTTCATTGTGAAAAGTCAACAACAAGTCCTAGTTACTCGCACAAACCCCTGACACAAAGATACATAATAACATGATCCATTAATAATGAAAAAACAATTGCAAATCAAAATAATTTTTGAAAAATATTTTTTCAGCGAAGCCCAAGTTTCTGAAAAGTAACGTTGAGCCCCGATGGATCCGATGGCTAAGTGTGGTCAAAAATTTTAAATTTATATTAAATAATTAATGCAACACTTACGGATAATAAAAATGTATCTTATAGTGAGATAAACTACACCAAAGGCAAACAGCCCCCCTCAAAAGAGACTGTTGCCAATGTAAACAAACAGTGTAAAACACCAGAAAACATGACTCCAGGCACTGACAAAACTGGCCCGAAATCAGTCATCAAAATTACACTCTATCTGATGCAAGACAGAGACTCCCAGGGGAGAATCTGCAGAACATCAGATGGAAGATGCAGAACACAACGTTTATACACCCATGGGTGAAAACGTAACTATGGGGAAAATAACAGAAAACATACTGTAACCAAGCAACTCTCCCAAGAGAATTTAGAAATGATATTTCTCAAAAATATGCCAAAAGCATGGGAGAATTGCCAGGGGGGACTTAGAAGACCAGGGGAGAGGAAACACTGAATAAGCAGTGCAACTTTTTAGCAAGAATGACAACAAGAGGCCCATGCCTCGAAAATAGGCAACTTAACATAATTTCATAAAAAAATTTTAAGTACAGCCCTGATTATTTTTTTGTCACTCCTTTTTCCTCTCCTCCTTCTATATCCTCCTTAGAATCACCATTTCTCCAATAATTACGTGTCTGGCATCCTTTAAACTGAGATTTACAAGCACAAAGATCAGTGAGATGTTGACTGATGAAGGGCCAAACAGAGAATGATAATTGGCGCCAATTTCGGAACGTCCTTGACACTGCACATGCGCAGTGGGGGCGAAGTATGGAGGTCCTATAGGACATGATTTCTTTTGGTTTTTGGATGCAAATTTGGGGGATTGGGGGGCAAAATTTGTGTTTGGCCCTGGATTTTTTAGAGTTAGCACCAGCTAAGTCTGGGTCATTGGTACAGTATAAAAATATAATTTTTTTTTCAACTGCTGAATTTGCATATTTCGTGGGTGGATGTGGCCGATTCGTTGGGTAAAGGGTTAATCCTCTACATACTGATGCGAAAAGATCAAAATTTCAAGCTTCAAATAATTCCAATAATGCAACTTAAAATTTAAGTAATTCAATCTTGTTTGAGTGTTAGTTTTGTGTCTCTTTGTGGGATATATCCAAGAGGACAGACAAAAACATATGTTGTTGACAGAAAACAAAGCAATAGGGAATACATGTGGTACACTAAAGTTTCTTGTATCACCTGTGTGATATATTACACATTACGCAACTCGAAGCATGCAATATCTTTGAACTTTATTATTTATATCATGCATGTTGGTTTACATAGTTTATATATCTATTACCATTCATAAACTATAATAATTATTTCAGACTATGCAGATTACATGTACATCCATTGTACATTTATGTATTTATATACACACAATTCTCTTACAACTTTTCCTCAAAAAGCCAAAGTACCAGCAAAATGTCAACCAACAATCCATGGCTCAAAATTTTGCTTTACTGCTTATGCTTTTTTTTCACAGAATTTGAGACTTATTTTCTGGGTGGAACTTTTACTATATGGATTAATAATGGTAACCCTATTTAGGCTTTTCCCTCTGGAAAAGACTATTGTTTTTCTACGGATTATTATTTTTTTTTTTTTTTTGGTTTTTTTTTTTTTTTTTTTTTTTTTCCCACACATTTTGTCCGTACGATTCAGAAGCCATTTTCGAACCGATTTTCACGAAATTTTGCACACGCATAGAGGGGCAAAAAATCTAAAAATGTACCGAAGCGGAATTTTCGATTTAACCCTTATTTCGCCAGAATTGGCAAAAAACTGCCAAAATTGGGGTTTATCGGCACTTACTCGAAACACGTCTTTAGGATTTTTTTTAAACATCCATCATTACTAGACCTACCTATGACACAACCTTTGATACACACGACATATTTGGCGATGCATATGGTAACCCTCCACAGGCTGCCAAACATCGAAATTTTGATGAAATGGGCCGGTTTCAGACCCCCACAACACCCAAACGATACCCGAGTGGTAAACATAACTTCCTTTATTGGAAGTGGAATTCACCGAGGATCATTTTTGTAAGTAATAAGGGTGTTCAGAAAACCAAGTGTTAACCCGTTTTGGGCTGGTTAAACAGCAATACCCCAAAAAAGCTCAAAACTTCATGTTTTCTGTGGATTTCTCTAAACGAGTCTTGTGGATTTTCAAGAAAAATTGGTCACTCTCAGGTCTTGGTGTGACATTACAAGTTGCATGGATAAAATATTCCGGTCAGCATTAGTTAACCCTCCCCGAGCTGCTAAACGTAAAAATTGTGATAAAATGGGCTGTTTTTAGACACCAACAGCACCCAAACGATATACCACAGAGAAAGGGGCCTTCATTTATCGGACGCAAAATTGATCGGAAAATATTTTTGAAAGTGGTAAGGGTATTCAAAATTTGATGTCTTAACCCATTTGGGGCTGGTTAAAGAGAGATACCCATTAAAATCTTAAAATACCCGTTTTCTGTGGATTTCTCTAACAACATCTTGTAGGTTTTCAAGAAAAATCGGCTATTTGCAGGTCTTGGTGTGACATTACAAGTCGCATGGATAAAATATTCCGGTCAGCATTAGTTAACCCTCCCCGAGCTGCTAAACGTAAAAATTGTGATAAAATGGGCTGTTTTTGGACACCAACAGCACCCAACGGGTACGCCACAAAGAAAAGTGCTTTCTTTTATCGAGCGCACAATCTATATGGAAACATTTTTGTAAGTAGTAAGGGTATTCAAAAGTCGAAGTCTTAACCCATTTTGGCAAAGCTAAAGAGAGAGACCCCTTATAATCTTAAAATTCCCATTTTCTGTGGATTTAGCTAAAAATATCCTGTAGGTTTTCAAGAAAAAAATGACTACTCGCAGGTCTTAGTGTGACATTACAAGCTGCATGGACAAAATATTCCGGTGAGCGTTTATTAACCCTCTGCAGGCTATCAAACATCGTAATTTTGTTGAAATGGGCTGTTTTCGGACACCCACAGCTCCCGACGTGTACCTGAGAAATAAACTTAATCTCCTTTGTCGGAAGTGGAATTCACCAAGGACCATTTTTGTAAGTAATAAGGGTATTCAAAAAACCAAGCGTTAACCCCTTTTGTTGTTGTTAATAGTGATACCCATCAAAGGCTTAAAAATTTATGTTTTCCCTGGATTTCTTTACAAACATCTGGTAGGGTTTTCAACAAAAAATGGCCATTGATAGGTCTTGGTGTCACATTACCACTTGAATGGATAAATTATTCTGGTAAGCATTGGTTAACCCTTTATGAACTGCTAAAAGTCAAAATTCTGAAAAAATAGTCCATTTTTGGACACCAACAACATCAAATGAGAAGGCAACAGAGAAAAATAACTTCTTTTACCGGACGCAAAGCTGCCAAGGAAACATTTTTGTAAGTAGTAAGTGTATTCAAAAATCAAGGTCTTAACCCATTTTTGGCTAGTTAAGGAGATATACCCCTAAAAGCTTAAAATTCCAGTTTTCTGTAGATTTCTCAAAAAGATTTTCAACAAAAAGTTTGCATTGGCAGGTCTTGGAGTGACATTACAAGTTGCATGGACAAAATATTTCGGTAAGCATTTGCTAACCCTCCAGAGGCTGCCAAGCATAGACATTTTCAGAAAATGGGCTGTCAATTCCATGGTGTCCAACGCCATCGGTAGATTTATCCCAACAATATTACCGATCTTACCACCCCCCACCCCTTCCCCTCTCTCTTTCTCCAACCAAACACACATTGAAAGGTACGTCTCACTTCATATTCCACACTACAGTGCATGATAATATTTGCACAACGGCCAATCATGACCGTGACAGTTCTACGGATGGAGGAAGCCGGAGTACCCGGAGAGAACCACCAGTCAACGACGAGCAGCTGCCAGCTCCCCAACATCGTAACTCCGCACTGCAGCACAGGCAGGGTTATATTGGTTGAAGACATGCGTACCATCGACGTGCAGTACGCCTTTGTACACGGTGGCATCGTGCTCCCATTTGGATAATTGGCGTTAAGTAGCCCGGTTGCCGACATGGGGGCACGATGACGCCGTGTACTAAGGCATTCTGAACGTCGATGGTACATATGTCTTCAACCTCTGTAACTCTGCTTGAGCGGAGCTTGAACAGAGTTAGAATGTTGAGAAGCTGACATTTGCTCGTCGATGCTTGGTGGTTCTCTCCGGGTACTCCGGCTTCCTCCACCAAAAAAACTGTCACGGTCACGATTAGCCATTGTGCATAAGTATGTGACCTTAAACACCAATAAATAAATAAATAAATAAATAAATAAGGGTATTCAAAAAATCAAGCCTTAACCCTGTTTATAGGATTAAAGACAGACAGCCCATGCCGTGTACGCTGCCTACATTACTTGTAAAATCGACACCCCCAGTAAATCTTCTTCGAGGTGCGGTGTCGGATCGACCACCTGACGGTTCTGACCTCATTAGATAACACTTCTTCGTTGTATTTAGCAGCATGGATTTCCCTAAGAAGCAAAGACAAAAATACGTCTGCGGAAAATAATGGCAAATATTTTATTTAATCTGTATTTTGTCCGTATAGAAAATGTCTCGCCCACATATACCTAAACATGATTCAATGATACAATTGGACATATTTCTCTCGTAAAACCTGAAAAAAGACTTGATTTATTGCTTTTTAGAATTGCGCGTGTATATTCTTAGAAGATTCTCTGTATGTTATTAATATACGGCGTCAGTCTTTGATCTCGTTTGGGATGATCAGTGATTAGCACCTTTTCGACAAGAGCCATCGAAGTTGAAAATAAAAAAAAATAATCAAATTTCACTAAAACCTTTTGCAGAATCGTGTTTTTCAGAAAACTCTTTCGCGATTGTGTGTGTAGTTTTCAAAATTCCGATCAGTAATCACGAAATTATAAATATGTTGTTGTCAATAACAAAATTGAAAGCGTGTCCGTCAAACTTGCATGACGTCAGCACTCGACTCGGGTGAAATACTGCGGAGAGTAAGAAACGCTGATATCGCAGTAGGCTTTAAACTGTCCATGGAATGGTCCTAAAATCAGGTTTATATTTGCAGCTTTACTACAAATAGGTTTCCTGTTGTTTCTTGTTGAAATGTTGTTTCCGTCAAGGCCAAGTACCATAGAAAATTTGGAACCTGTGCAATAGGATTGGACACCTGCCCCATGAACAACTGCCTGCTATTAAAATTAATTAGCGGGGGCATCTGCCTTCCTCCCCCCCCCCCCCCCCCCCCCCGCTGTTTATTTTACCTAGGACACCTGTCCCCTGCTGTTTCTTTTACCTAGGACACGTGCCCCCCCCCCCCCTGCTGTTTTTACACCAAGTACACCTGCCCCTCCCCATTGACCTTTCTATCTTTAGAAGCACCCGGGCCGACGGGGAGAGGGCGTGGTTGTGAGCATGGCTAGATTTCGCTGTAAATTGGGGTTGAAGGAAGGTACCCTCAAATCTCGGTAGAAAGTGGCGAAAATGACAAAAGGCTACTTCAACGTATGGTAACGCTATAAACTACAGGCGATCTGGGCGATGTACAGACGAAAGATCGTACCTTGGAGCCGGTTAGGCAATTTGGCACAAAAAAACTCCGGCTTTATACTTAATCGCTGCTCTACAGTAGTCTACAATAGTGCCCAATTCCATTCCAAACTGATGGAGTCGGGACGAATAGTACTCTCACTTTCCACGCGATGCATGGTGTTCTCCACGCGGTATCGACACTTGCAACAGATGCCAAAATGTCGGCCAGGGTGCGTAGAACAAGTTCTGAAAATCAGAAGTCGCTGCCTTCAGAGGTCTGGACACGGTTCGTGTTTGTGTGAAGTGCAATTTGAATGTCTAACTGGCAAATTTTCGTTAATCGTTTCCCGCCCAAAAACATACTCACCGTCGATTTCTTTTCACTTCAACTTCTGCGGATTATCTAAGGTTTAAAGATAGTGTCAGGATACCCCCCCCCCCCCCCCCCCCCCCCCCCCCCCCCCCCCCCCCCCCCCCCCCCCCGCCGCTGCAGCCCCCCCCTCCCCCACCTTGGCGGCGTTCTGGGTCGAAAGTCTCGAAAACGGCAAGAGGCTACATTAAAGTATGGCAACGGTATAAACTACAAGTAGTAAGGACGATATTGAGACAAAGAATCATACCTTGGAGTCAGTAAGGCAATGAGGCACCGAAACCTGGGACGTTATGCTCAATCGCAGCTCTACAGTCGCCTACAACACTGCCCATGTCCATTCTAAACTGACAGAGTCGGGACGAATAGTACTCTCACATTCCAAGCGATGCGTGGTGTTTTCCAGGCGGTCCGGACGCTCCAAACAGATCCCTCTTGTTTAGCCATTGTAATGGAACACTTCCGTAGGAGTTTGAGCAACATTTATCAGTGGAAATCTCTGCCCCTTCACTGTGAGCCTTACTTCTTTTTTCTTCTTCTTCCCCTCTCTCTCTCTCTCTCTCTCTCTCTCTTGCCTATTTTTATTTGGTACATTATTTAATTGCTACCATTATTACAATAATTATATTATTAAATGTTATATGTAATGGAGAGGAGGGTTTGCTAAGTGTTGAGCACTTGTCCTCCAATCCTTTTGCTATGCTTTTGTTGGCAAATAAATATGTTTAAACTAACAGATCCCAAAATGTCGGCCAGGGTTCGTCGAACAAGTTCTGAAAATTTCAAGTCGCTGCCTCCAGCGGTCTGGACACGGTTCGTGTATGTCAGAAGTGCTATTTTAATGTCCAATACCAGAAACCCAATCACCGCCAATTTCTTTTCACTTTAAACTTCTGATGATTCTCTTTGGTTTAAAGGTTGTGTTTGGATCCCTGGGTGGCGGTCTTAAAGAAGCAACTTCCATTTACAGCCAACTCTCCACCAGTCACACACAATTGTAACATTTAAGTGGACTTACTCCAGAGAGGGGGGGGGGGGGGGGGCACTAAAGGAGTCTGCGCCCATTCACGACATCTTTTTTCGAACTGGCTTGAAAAGGAAGGACCAAATTCAAACAGTTACCTCCTCTTTTCAAAACGCTATATCCCAGCCAATTCTAGGCAGATTTCCATGAAATTTTCACTCGTTGTTCATGGATAGTTGCGGCATCACTTTCCATGAAGGGCGATACGAGGGGGCGCGGTGGCTCAATAGGTAGAGGTGCAGGCTGCAAGCCGAGAAGTCCTCAGTTCGAATCCCACCTGTGGCAACCGCGTTGTGTCCTTGGGCAAGACACTTCACTCCCATTGCCCACGTGGGGGCACGGTACTAAGGCGTACTGCACGTCGATGGTGCACCTGTCTTCAACCAATGCTAACCCTGCTTGTGTGGAGTTGGTATGTTGGGGAGCTGACAGTTGCTTGCCGTTGCTCGGTGGTTCTCTCCGGGTACTCCGGCTTCCTCCACCCGTAAAACTGTCGCGGTCATGATTAACCATTGTGCAGAAATATGTGACCTTAAACACCAATAAATAAATAATAAGAGCGATACGAATTTCGCATTTCGTCACGTCGAATTCGAAAAGAGCGTATGCGCATGGCTTTCTCTGAAAACATCTTGTTGATTTTTAGTAAAAATGGCCATTCGCACTTTTGGGTTTGGAATTGCAAGTTGCATGAATAAATATTCCTGTTAGCACATGTTAACCCTCTACAAACTGCCAGACATCAATATTTTGGATACATTTGAGATAAAATGGACCATTTTCAAATAGACAGATCACTCAGTGCGTATGTGTCAAACAAACATAACTTCTTTTGTCGGCCATTAACTTGTGGGACGACGATATTAATATTAACCCACTCCACCGGTAATGATGGTTTTACCTAAACAATTTTTTTTATCAAACTGAGTCATTTGAGATCACCTTTCTCATAACATCAATGAAGGAACTTCAGTGAGACAGTTAAGAACAATTCATCAGACACCGTGGGGGCATGAAAAATCAAGGAATCTCATCGGGAAAAGCCATGATTCTCCAGAATCATAAAGTCTAGTTATTATAGGCTTTCTTATATGATGTCCAACAAATATTTTTCAATATCTGTAGTCAGAAGAGATATAAGACAATATCTCTCCAGAACTGATGCACATTAGGCCTAAAAAAGTTTAAAATCTGTTTCTCAGGCCTCCTACATTGTCCTTTTGGCTGCCGCATGCTCTCTTTTTATAATCAAAGCAAACTTAAAAAAAAATAATAATTAAATGGTTTATGTCTGATATTTTACCCAAGTTAATAAAACTGATAAATTTGTCCCTTGAGTGCAACAAGGCTTTGCAATGCTATAGCACTGCAAAGCCTTCTTGCACTCAAGGGCCAAATACACCACCACTCATGCTATTCTGTAGATTATGTGACCTAAAACATAAAACAAATGAAGAAAATGAACTTTCGATGGCAAAGAAATATGTACAAAAATAAAAAATACAATAAAATATCACCCACCCACATGCAATTTGACAAAAAATGGCCTGATAAACATAAGATCACTTTGTGGGGCCTTATGTAATAAGTTTAGATTGGTATCACTGTATGTATTCAGCATTTGGGTGTTCAATATAACAATATCATGAGTTTGGAGGATGTTACGAATTATTAATGGGCAAAGAGGAAGAAATACCACCCCAAGGGCTTTTTGCCATCCCAAAACGAAGTTGAGGGTGGTTAATAAGCCAGAGGGCTAGCCGACTGTTAATGAACTGGGACACCCAACAATATCATGTTATTACTATTCTTACCACAACTGGAAAAGGGTGGTGTACCATCAATGAATATTATTTTAATATTCATAAATGGCCTGCAACCCTTGCAGGTTACACGACACCACAAATTATGGACTTATTCCATGTGGATAAAATCATGTTAATATACAAGACTATTTATTTAATTATTTATTGGTGTTTAAGGTCACATATTTCTGCACAATGGCTAATCATGACCATGACAGTTTTACGGGTGGAGGAAGCCAAAGTACCTGTAGAGAACCACCGAGCAATGGCAAACAACTGTCAGCTCCCCAACTAACTCCACGGGGTTAGCACTGGTTGAACACAGGTGCACCATCAATGTGCAGTACGCCTTAGAACACAACATCACCATGCCCCCACTCGGGCAATAGGGGGGAAATGTCTTGCCCAAGGACACAACATGGTTGCCACAGGTGGGATTCAAACCGATACAAGATTATGCACTACATAGTAGTAATAAATGCAATTAAAACATCGAAATTCACATATTAAAAAGAATATCTACTGCTTTTGAGTAGGTAGCAGAATTATATAATGAGTGACAGCAAGAAAAAATAAATATCCACTTGCAGGTTAAGCCGCTCATGAAAACTTTAATTTCCTTGCAGTCACTCATGAGATAATGCTGGTGCATACTCAAAATCAATAGATATCCACTATCTTCAGGTACTGTTTCCAATATTTACTCTTTATGCATTGAACAGGAATATATATATTCTATACTCTTAAGCAGTGAACAGAAATTGTATAATATATGTTCTTCTTTCAGATTAAAAACACAGAATATCAATCAAGCCTTGGGCCTATAAAAGTTAAAAATCTGTTTCTCAGGCCCTCCCGCATGGTCCTTTTGGCTGCTGAATGTTCTCTTTTTATAACAAATGCAAACTTCAAAAAATAAAATTAAATGGATTATGGCTGATATTTTATCCTAGTTAATAAAATTGATAAATTTGTCCCTTGAGTGCAACAAGGCTTTGCAATGCTTCAGCATTACAAAGTCTTCTTGCACTGAAGTGACGAAATACACCACCACCCATGCTATTCTGTAGATTATGAGGCCTAAAACATAAAACATACCAAGAACATGAACTTTTGATGGCAAAGAAATAATTAGAAAAATAAAAAATGAAATAAAAAAATGTTCGCCCACAATCAATTTTACCTGAGGAATTTTGGCCTGAGAAACAGAAGATCTATTTTGTGGTGCCTTAATATACCATTAAACAAAGAATACATGTTTCACAGGCACTTCCCTCATCTCTGCCTCATTACTATACTTAAATTAAATCTTGTTGGACTACAAATTTAACCAGCTATATCTTGTTTGAGCCTATTAACCTCTGTTGAACAAGATGTAGTCGGTTAAATTTGTAATTGCATTTGGAGAAATCTTCATGGTTGAAAAAATTATACATAAAAAATGTAAGGAGTTAAATTTCTAATTCCTGCTATATTTAATAAAGTTTGTGGATTTGTGGGTCAGCAAAAATATAAAAGCCTCATTATAAAATTGAAGAAAAATCATCTGAGTATTTATTTATTTATTGGGGTTTCATGACACTTTCAACAGCTAGTGTTACTGAGTGTCAGAAATTGTCTGAGAAACAACAAATATATGTTCACAGGTAAAATGAATGACTAGATAAAAATACAAGTGCATACAAAATAACCAAATTTCTTAACTGGTTTAGTTCTAGAAGCCACTATTAGGGCTTTCCAAAAAATAAGGGTACCAGAGCAAAAGCCAACATTTTCCTTGCTTATGTTTCATATTCAGTTAAACGCAAATAATATTTTGTTTATATGGATTTGTTTTGTCTCAAACTAGAGATGGTCTGTCAACTGGTATACCCCCACCGCGGCATACCGCCTACTGTGGATGACTGAAAAGGGGCATTCAATTTTTCTAATTAAAAACAAATAAAATATGGCCTCCAGTTGGACATCTTGAATCCGATCGAGAAAAAGATTATGTCACGCACTGCTCCTCATCATGTTAATCATTTTTGTGAAGTTTCACGAAAATGCAGCTAAAACTGTAGAAGTAGTTCTCTCCACAAGTTTACATGTGCAACAGACTGATGACGATGACAGACCGACGAATCGATGGACAAGTTGACTCCTATAGACCCCCCTAAACTTCATTTTGTGAGGGTTCAATTATCGAAGAGTGCCTGTGGGCACTCTTCAGTAATTTGTAATGAAACTAATTTTGATGAATATATTCAAACCACCAAAAATAATGTAGCCCTCAACCAGTTAAATAAATGTTTTAATTTTTTTGTCTAAAAAATGTAGCTTATATGACCCCTCATTTGAACATACTTGACAAGCTCATTCCAATGCTCATATGTTATGCAAGCTTTAAAACTTGTCACTAGTCACAAGAATCGGCATTGATTCCCACAAATTCCTGTTGCAGGAATCAGTTTTCGATTCTTAAATATACAGAATTAGAAAGTACTGTTATATCCATGTGAGTGCAACATGTACATGTATGTGCCATAGTATAAAGCAAATGTCTACATTTATCAACATACAAAGTTTAACCTTCAAGGATCCAGTTTCAATTAGGGTGACTTTCTTTGGGTGACTTTCTTGTCAAACATGTAGGTGGAAAACATATGTTACAACATGCAGGGCTTTGGCAGTCTTGCTGAAGGAAATTACATTACTGTGGCACCTTGTACTGTACTATTAATCATAAATTTTGGATCAAAGCACACTTCCTGATCTCAGGTTCCAATGAACTTCACGTTGAGCAGCAAGTGCACTGTAATCTTAAAAATGAATGCTGGGAAATATATAGAGTTTTGATCCCAGAGACAAAAAAATTGCTCCATTCAGATGAACTAATTGAGAACATTCTAACATTAAGAGGGAGATGCACCTTCTCACAACTGACCCTTGGGGTGGCATTAGTTGGCATACACATTATGAATCAAGCATTATTTAATTTCACTCAGCAGACATGATTCTCGGGGGTGGCGCCAGGATTTCTCCATCAAGCTTGCCCTCTCTAACAGGGACCTGTAGCCCCCTCAGTATATCCAACACCAGCCCTGGTTATAAATTATAGGAACAGATGTTCAGTGGCATAGCCAGGCTGAATGAAGTTGGGTAAAGAAATATTTTGCTGCTGCTAATATCATCAGAAAAGCTTTTTCCACCCTCATTTTACCTCATGCTGGATTGAGAGTGTGCATCCACCATTAGTGAAGAACCTCCCCTGAGAAAAATGAGCTTTTCATGATGATTGGGCACCCTCAGTACTTTTTTGTTTTTTAGCTTTTAACCTGCTGAGTATTTTCAAGATATTTTTAAACAAATCTAGTCATGGCTGCTGTTGAAAAATGAAATCTAAATGTAACACCTGGAATCATTTGAAAACAAGTGCACCGCCAGGCGGTGGATCAATAATCAATATACGGCTGCCTATGAAGACATTGCACTTGTCATGACTAATCAACCATAAAACAAGTTGTAACATGGACAATCATAAGTCCTTGGAAATCCAAGATGGTTTCCATGGTGTCCATATTGGATATGCCAGAATGCTGATTATCGAAAAGAACCATCCCCCAGTCATGACAAATCAACCATAAAAAAACAGTATCTGTTAGATGAATTGTTTTCAAGTTATCGCATGGACAAACAAAAGCTAACGGACAGATGGATGGACAGACAGATGGACATTGCCATACCATAATATGGCTCGCTCATATGAGCGGCTGTATAAAAATCGCTTCAGTTTACATAGGGAAACTTTGATTAAATATGACCATATTATACTTATTTCGGCAACAAGAGAAACCCTGTGCTGAGCAGGAATATCTGACAGCAGCATGTAAGGAGTTATGGCTTGAGTATCCAGAAAGCGAAGCCAAAAGCTATAACAAATTGTCCCAAGGAATATAAGGACATGTACATAAACTAGTTTCATGGATTTGGGACAGGAATGGTATATAAAAATGACATTTGTTAGGAAAAGTGTGTGGAGAGGGTGGAGGATAGTCTATAACCCAACACAAAATTTGAGTACTGTAATGAAGCCATTACCTAGTTTGAGAATGAGTTGAAGAAAAACATTGTGTGAAACGGAAAACTCAAGAGACTCAAGACAGTAATGATGACTGTTATTAGCCATGTCACCGGTATGCTTATTTGGTTTAAAATATATGAACTTTTAAGAACAGTTAGAATGTTATATGTGACTTCATTCTCACTTACCTGAGAGGTAGAATCAACTCCAGATTTACAAATCAATTTACTTCTTTCAGATGATATCATATTACCAGCAGCCGTTTCCAGAGCTTTTGTTTCCAAGTAAACATAGTATGTGGTTGGACAACTGGCAACACACACCTAAAAATACATAGCCAGATATTATTCCAATCTTTGAATTCTTATTTTTTGTATTATTAATTTTTATTTATTCATAAGTTAGTTCTTTTTAGGGTTTTAACTCTTTCAATAGCAATGTTGTTTTGTTTTTTTTCACTATACAGTGGAGCCCACTTTATTGGATATCTCTTAACTGAAGAACCCTGTTAATTGAATATAATTTCCTAACTCAAAACCATTTGCAATATCTCCAGTACATATTTGACCTGTTAATTGAATATAGGTCATAGAGTAAACTCCTGTTAATTGAATAAAAAATCTGGTCACCTGTCGAGAAATTAATTTTTTTTGTAAATTTTGTTTCTTAACATACATACCTACCACAATTGTTTACAACTGGCTGTAACTTAAGTGCAAGCCCTACTCCAGAACTTATCTCAAGCTAATAACTTTTCCAAATGAATTTGGAAAAGTAGACAAGTGCAAAAGAGGCAATGATATCAAAGATATCCCCTAGGAGGGTGGGCCTCCGGTAAATAACTGTGGTAGGTATGTTAAGAAACAAAATTTACTAAACAATTTTAATTTCTTCTCAACCTACTCACAATTGTTTACAATTGGCTGAATAAACAATAAGAGGAGGTGAATCGCTTAACCAATACATCAAAGGGCAGCTGAAAGGAATACAAGGAAGGCAAGGAATAAAGGACAAAGAGCGGGAAGTCGCTGAAAGAAAAGAAGCTGAAACAACAAGGATGAGTGATAAAAATGCACAAACCTGAAAATACACATTTAATGAGGGTGCACAACAGCCTGAGCAGCAACTGGAGGGCCTAAAGAAAAAAGGTCCTCAGATTGCTACTGTAGGTGGCGGAGATAAAAGGAGGAGAAAGTAGAAGCATTCCTCCAGTAAGCTGCATTCATAACATCCCTAAGCGAAGCAGAATTGGAGAATGCCCAGGATGTAGAAATGGCACAAACCTCAGGAGCATTAAATTGGTTCGAAACAAGATCCGGAGCAGACAAACTGGAATAAGCCTGCTTGATTGAGGGACATATCCACCTGGAAATAGAATGGGAAGAGATAGACTGCCTCCCAGGAATGAGAGACAGAAAGAATCTCTTCCGACTCCTCAGAATGAACTGTGTGCAATTAATATAAGTCTTGATCACAGGAACAGGAAGAGGCCTCTGGCCATCGACAGAAAGAAGTGCTTGAATGCAGATGGGAAGAGGCACTGAATCAGGAAGCTGATTCTTGGTCAGAAAAGAGCAATCAGTAGTGAAGGTTACACTGTTAGCCTCATTTCTGAAGAAAGCCGAAACAGAAAGCGCATGAAGCTCACTGACACATCTGGCAGAAAAAAGGAAAAAAGTCTTATATGTGAGAAAAAGCATATCAGCCTCAGATAAAGGCTCAAATGGCACCCTCTCCAAAAAATCCAACACCCATGCCAAGTTCTATTTGAGTGTAAGACGCAAACTCGAGGCCTCTTCAGAGAAAAGTGCCAAATCAGTTTGGAGAGAAAGAGATTATGACCGATGCACCGCTTTCCCACATTAGAGAGAGTTTATGACAGTACAGACATATAGATCTTAATAGTAATAGGCTGGAGGCCCTTGGGAGTCAAAAAAGTATACCAGAAGATCTGCAATTTGAGCCATCAACGGATTTCGGTAATCCACATGAGCTGCACACCAGTGACAGAAAAGTTTCCATATAGCAGCATAAATCATGCCAGTGGAATGTCGCCGTGATGCAGACATGCACTCCACTGTTCATCTTGAAAAACCTCTACACCCGAGACAGGACTTGAATAAAGACAGTTGTGAAGGGGCAGGCTTGCCAGGTTGTGGGACTTCTTGGGCTGGCCCTGGGAAAGAAAATTGTGGCATAGAGGAAGACGAATTGGCCGATCTGCTAACAGAGGCCACAGTTTATTGATCCACACCCTCTGTGGAGACAGAGGAATGATCAGACTGTTTCTGCAACTGCAAGCATGAATCTTCGACAACCCCTGAGGAAGAAACGGTGCAGGTGGGAAGGCATAGCCAATCCAACCTGTCCAGTCCAGAGACAGTGTGTCCACCACAAATGCTAGTTGATCTGGACAAGGGGAGACAAAGGTCTCTACTTGATGATTCCAACAAGTTGAGAAAAGGTCGATAAGAGGACGCCCCCCACCAATTCGCAAATCGTCTGAAACACCGAACGATGCAGCATCCATTTGGTGGGAAGAACAATGTCTCGTCGGGATAGGGGGTCGGTTAGGAGATTGAGACATCCGGGGATGTGCCGAATGGCCTCCCGAGCATGTGCATCCCACGCTAACAGCAGAAGATACTGAGATAGCCGGTATATGGGAATCGAATGCACGCCCCTTTGATTCCAGATGCAGGCCACCAAAACTGTCTGAAAGAAGCAGGGCTGTGTGATTCGACAGTTGAGAGATCCATTGCTCAAAACTCAACAGAAGAGCAAGGAGCTCCTGGTTGATATGAAGGGCCACCTGCTCTCAGTCCCACTTGCCATGAGTAGACAGACATTGCACCCCAGCCCCGTTTGCTAGAATCCGCTGTTAGGATGTGATCGGCCGGAGGAAGATCCAATGGAACACTCTGAGTCAACCAGGGAACATTGGTCCAAGGGCGGAGGTTACAATTTAAGGACCAAGGAATAGTAAGTTCTGGGTCCAGAGGATCCACTTTCGGACACCAATGATCCAACAGGAAGTGTTGGAGAAGACAGACAAACAAGGAACCCAGAGGCATGAGATCCGTCACTGAACCGCAAAGGCCCAGCAACCAAAGGAAAGTCCTGGCCGAGACAGAGGAGGATAGGAGCAGGTCAAGGCGAAAAGGATCAATGCCAGAGCTTTGGGAACAGACACCACATTGTGAAAAGTGTCGAAACCCATTCCCAAGTGACGAAATTGCTGAGAAGGAATCAGATTTGACTTCTTGCAGTTGACTCTGAAACCCAGCAACGCTAGCAGGCAAGTAACCATCGGACATCGGGCTCCAGAACTGCAGCACTGTGTTAATCATTGGATGACATCCTCCAAGTCGGCTGATGAAGTCACAGCCGACTGAGTACATTGAAAAGTGAGCACATGTGACATGAGTCAAGTGAAGGCCCAAGGAGCCAGGTTCAAACCAAACGGGAGAGCTTTGAATTGAAAGACAGAATCCTGAAACGAGCACCGAAGATATTTCCATGATGCCAGGTGAATGGGCACATGGAAATAGGCATCCTTCAGGTCGATACTGGCTGCAAAATCACCCTGATGAATTGACCATCCAAGCTACATGAATGTCTCCATGCTGAAATGAGGTGCTATGATGGACTCGTTCAGGATACACAGATTGATGACATGACGAAGCTGGCCATTTTTCTTTGACACTAAGAAAAATCTTGAGTAGAACCCCAGAGAAAGGGTTTTCCTGACCACCTCGATTGCCCCTTTGAAGAGGAGACTGCCAATCTCCTGCATCAGAAGGTCCCAACACTGAGGATCAGAAAGGACCAGAGTCAGGAGAGGCACCCGAGATAAACAGGGGTGCTGATGGAAGAACAGTTGCAGACCTGATTGGATGACGTCGAGAACCCAAGAATCCAATGTTATCTCTGTCCAATGGGCAAAAAACGGTGACAGCCTTCCCCCGTCTGGATGTGAATCGAGGTGAGACCCTTCATTTGCGGCCTTGACGAGGCCCACAGAGAGGAGAAACCACTCCCACGTAGCCGAAAGTGCAGCCTGCATGGCTGAGGTGGCCAACGTGGCTGGGTTCTTGGCAGGCCTGGAACAATTACTACCCACAGCAGCAGGTTGGTCCAGTAGCAGTGACAAAAGCTGGTCCCTCGAATGACGAAGAACCTTGTTACAGACAGCCCCCACAGAACCATGGAACAGCTGAGGTCCAACCAAAGAGGCAGACCTCAGAACAGCAAGCTGTTCAGAAGGAAGGGATGGAGAAGTGTCCAACACTGCATCCCAGCATGCAAGCTCCAAATTAGCCACGTTGCAGGCGTGAGCATGTGTCAAGCTCATAAGAGCCTGAGACAAAACACGCAAAGGCGCCTGAGCATCATCAAACACCCCTGGCAGGAGAGAGGAAGCCAGGGCAGTGATGACATGATCTGCAAGAGACAACATGCCAAGAATCTCTCGGGAAAGGCCCACCATAGATTCTACCGACATCGGGAGAACTGCCGACTTTGGCTCAGCTGTCTCGAGCGAATAAGAATCCCTTGTCCACAGTAGTCAACCCTTGGAAGACTGGTGAACAGGCGGATTTGTAGAGACGAAACTGCATTGGAGACAGAAAGGCATCAGATCGAGAAAAGAAGGAACCCTTAAGGGCTTTGGAACACATCTTGGAATCCAGGCCTTGCAAGGACTCAACAACCTGAGCCGATTGCAGAGGGCGCAAACCCCCAAGCTAGATGGCTCAACAGGGTTGCAACGCTACACAGAGGACCACGCCTTGGCGGTCACTGAGGGCTGGTCTGAAGGCTGAACAAAAACTAAAGCCTGCCCCAAGACTGGTGAGGGAGGCTTGTCACCTTCAAGCAAATTGTCATCCCCTGTGGGAAAAAAGACTTAGCCCAACTCGTGCTGACCAGCAGAGACCTCCTGTGAATGCTGAACAGCATCCAAAGGGCCAGGCGAGGAATCTCTACAACTAACCAAAGGAGGCACAGGGAAGCCAACTTGAGGGTTGCTAGAAAGCAACCAGGTGACTGCCAGCCTCAGCTCACCCTGGAAATCCGTCAGCAGCCGTGCCCGATGGAGTGTCTTCCCAATGGACCCTTCTAGAAGAAGAGCCAAAATCCACAGAAAGGACCGACGATGAACGTCGATCGGCAGACAGTAGAGAGATGGTGAGAAGACACCAGAGGACAGTCCCAAGAGTGACACCCAGGGGCAGTCACTGACTTCTGCAAAACAGAAGGCCATGTCTGCAAATCCTCTACAGACTGAGGGTAGACGTCGATCAACAACTGGACCTGGGACATGAGAGAAAACACTGGAGGGTTGTCCCAAGAATGACAGAAAACTGCTACTGGCCTCTGAGAAACAGAAGGCCCCAACTGCCTATCTTCTGAGACTGACGACACGCGTCAATCGACAGCCAGACTTGGGACATGAGAAATCACTGGACGAAGGTCCCAAGAGTGACAACTAACAGAAGGCCCTGGTTGCCAATGTCCCAGCCCCATCGTGCTAGTCGGCTAACCAGTGAGGAGAAGGCAGAACAACAAACAATTCACCCGAGGAAAGAGGAATCGCTGCCAAAGTGACCAAATGCCTCAACTGGCCAGGAGTAAACCTAGCCAGATGAGACAGGGCAGCCAGCAAACCCATACATCTTTGCTGAGAAGCCAGGAAGGACTGGGAGTCCAGTGACAAACCACCAGATACAGCCTCAGACTATATATGATCTTCAGAAGAGATGGGAGGAACACTATCATGCACAATACAAGCAGCATGAACAAATTCCTCAGCAGCTGCAGATATGTCGGCGGTAAATTGGAGAGAGCGACCAAATGGACCTTGGAAGAACTCGTCTCAACAAAAACAGTTGCCTCAAGGGTGGCCACTGGAGCCAAAGGAAGGGAGACCATAGTCCCTACTTCAGGCATCCCCTCACCAACATCTGCGTGGGAATCTGCTACCGAAAAATGCTGCCCAACATCCTGCGTGACAGAGTCACCACATGCACTCTCAGAAATATCCGAAGAGGCAGGGCTACCTTTGCCCCAAGAACAAGGGGTTCTAGCTCTGGTTAGAATCACCTTGTTTACGAAAGCCCAGAATTTAGATGACCAAACCCCTCAAACACCACAGGGATGGACCTGAGAGCAACTGTTGCAGGTGACACAAGTACTGTGAACATCATCGTCATGTTTCACCTGCATACAAGGACAAGGAATTGTCTTAGGCATTTTCCAAATTGATGTGATAAGTGAATTTACAAGGGAAAGATCCCCAAAAACAAGCCAAATCACAATGCTTCTCACCAGTGGAAAACTGATCGATGCAGATCACATTTTTGTGCCTGGAAAAAACAAGGTAAATAGAGAAAACACAAGCTAAAATTAGCATAAATATGTATGAAAAAAAAAAATTTAGAGCTTGAGTAAACGGATACAATACAGAATGCACTTTGTAACAATATATATAGCAAGTATCAAGTAGTTCATGAAGAAAATGCGAGCAACAGGCACGAGTCACAATAAATCCGACCATGCAAGGTGGCAGAAAACAAGGAATTGACATCACGGTTGTTGCACATGTGCTCGGTAAATGCAAGAGGTGTGCAGGGAGAGTACCTGTAATGTCAAGCACTGGTCTCGCATGACCCTTTTTCGTTCTCTTCATAGTTCTTTTGCACTCTTCTACTTTTCCAAATTAGTTTGGAAAAGTTATTAGCTTGAGGTAAGTTCCGAATTAGGGTTTGCAATTACATTACAGCCAATTGTAAACAATTGAAAGTAGGTTGAAAAGAAATTACCGATTCTCCCCAGTTTTCCTTTGTTTATAGACCTATTTGGCCTCAGTACATCCAATACAGGCATTTAATCTATTATATCTTGTTTGACAGAGCTCATGGAGCTCTGTCAAACAAGATATAATAGAATAAATGCTAAGTTTATCTCTAGAATACAAGAAAGTGACACAATTACTGTTAATTGAATACCCGTGTTAATTTGATAATTTACATTGGCAAAGTGGCTATTCAATTAACAGGATTCCACTGTATATGTTTGTATATACTGAGTCAAAAAAGAAAGTATAATAAACTTCAAGGAGCAATTTCTTTAGTATTATCGACTTTAATCCCAAACAAATTATTGTAAATTCATATTTCAAGTCCAGATGTACGAACTTGCATAATTTCATGTTCTTACTGTTGCCAGCATCACGTCAGGATGTCGCAATTCAGACATGGGATGAAATGAAAAGTTCACACATGCAGTCAATAGCATGTATGTCCACAATTGGCCTCTTGGATGGCAAGGCATCGACAGAGCATTGACCTGATAAGTCTCTGGATGACACCCTGCGGTATTATGTTCTACTCCTGCCTTAGAACATTACCTAAATAGCCTAACATCTGAAGATAATGAAGTCATACCGGATGGTCCAATTGATCCCAACGATGCTCTATTGGCAACAAATCTGGCAAAAGTGGGGGCCAGGGAAGAAGTTCGATGCTCTGCTCCTCAAGAAAGTCACGACAGATACGCGGCATGTGACATCGGGCATTGTCTTGCTGGAGTGACTCCAATCCAACGTTAGCGTTGAACAACAGGACAACAATAGCATTAAAAATTTTGTCTGTATCTTGCTGCCCATTCAGATTACCATCGATGAAGACCAACTGCGTTCGATGGTGCAAGGAAATTCCTACCCAAACCATTACACTACCCCAGCTGAAACAGTCACATTGCCACACACAAGCATCAGAAAACCGTTCTCCTCGTCGCCGATACACTTTTGCCCTACCATCAGCGCACTGTAGACAAAATCGTGACTCATCACTAAAAAGAATGGTGCTCCAATGCTACTGGGTCCAGCGAACACGCTGACGTACCCATTCTATTCTGATGGTATGATGACGTTGGGTAAGGATTGGTCCATGGTATGGACGCCTACTTCAGATGCCGTGTTCAGAGAGTCTGTTGCGGACAGTTTGTGCACTGATTCTATTGTTAGTTCTACCAGGAGTAATTGCTGCTGTCCTCGTCACCGGAAGGAAGCGATCCTGCAAGTGAGACGTCCTGATGTGTCGGTCTTGTGCAGGGGTCGTATCTCTTGATCGACCTGAATGCGGTCGGTTGGCAGTAGATCCAGTTGTTCTATACCTTCCAATGAGACGGTAAATAGTGACCACAGTGACTCCGAACTCAGCAGTGAGCTCATCTGGAGGTATCCCAGTCTCATGCATACCAATGGCACGCAACCTCTGATTTTTGGTTAACCTTGGTATTTTTTAAAATTTTGGAAGACAAAAACTAGCATGTTTTCTCAATAACCCAGGCTCTCTAGCACAACAGAACACAAAGAAAATCATCGGTCACCCATTCAATTTGACATTCTTGGGTAGCACGTGCTATTTTGATATCCGTAGCAAAATTGTATATGGTTGGGTGGACAACAACAACAACATGTCATTAAACTCTTTGCACAACTTCTTGTCCACAAACATGCAACATTAGAACTATTATATTTCATTCTTTATGTCATTTTTTCACATTTGTTTCTATTATATTTTCTTTTTTGACTCAGTATACATGGGCAGGGTACATACATATATTTTGATTCGTGGTTTTCACCCACCCCAGGAACATTGATTATCAATAGCAATTAGTATAAATTGATTCACAGTTTTAGACCAAGGTTAGTTAATTTTCAGTTTCTTGTTATCCAACCCATTTCGTTTTATGTTTGCCCCAAATACCCTGCTGTGCACATTTCTTTATCACTGGCACCTAAATTCAATTTCCTTTTCCGTAACAATTTGCTGTAGCAAATTTCATGGGCTTAACACTGACTATGGCAGTATAATTCAGTTCAACATGCATTCTTTTTTATGGGTTCGCATCACTGACACACTAATAAGACATTTCCTCCAATCAATCTGCGACACTCGTTTGTGACAGAAACTTCGAAGTTTTGTTTCAGAACACAGTTTGCACCATACACAAGCGCAGTTGTTATATTTACATTGGATTTTCCTGAATGTACTCACATTCATGAAAATCCAACATAAATACAACCACTGTGCATGTGCGCGCCACAAATTGTTTCTAGAGGGGTTACGGTATGAAACCAATGACATCGATGTAATGAATGATTGAGTCAGTGACTGGACATGGTGACCTAGTAGGTGCAATGTGCCTTGTTGGAATAACCCAATCAGTTGCCCGTGTTGGTGGTTCCGTAAAAGCAATCTTAGCGATTAAAGAGAATGTCTGACAGTCTGACAGTGATACCAGCAGACATCTTAGAAAGACTTTGTATCGCAGTGTGCAAATCATTTTTATTTATTGGTTCGCAACCTGGAGATATTGCTTTGCAAATGGCGATGCGAAACCAAACAAAAGATACCCTGGGGTAGCTACCATTTGTATGGCCAGAGGATTGAAGAAAAATGTTGAAAATGTATCCTTGAAGTAGTGCCTTCTGTGCATTCTAACATTGCAAATGGTCACATTATGCATGCTAGAAGACATTTTATACAAATTTCACTTTCCTCTGTTTTATGGCCCTTGTTCATTTCTCCAATCACATGTGTTCTCTGTGTCAATTTACTGCTTATCAGAAATGAACAATAAAATGGCAATATGTACCCTTCCCAGAAAATTGTTGATTCTTCAGATATTGGTACAGTAAAAACCATCTGTCCGTATCCATTCCCACACCAATGATATATCCGATTTAATTGATGAAATACAGCGGAGTTTTGGATTATTTTTTCTGGGCACTGTCCGATAAATTATACCCTTGTCAAAAGAACATCATAATAATAATAATAATAATAATAATAATAATAGTTGTAGATTTGTTCAGGTTTGTGAAATGGATTTTGGGCTGCCAACAAGGTAGAGATCTGTGATGCCGTTAACCATTACAATAGAGAACAATGTTTGTCATGTATAAAAGAAAAATTACAAAACTTCAAATTGAACAAGTGTTTCTTTACTTCTATTTACACTTTCCACCTTATTTTTAATTAAGCTTGTGCCCAAGACACCTTTCTTGGAAGCATGTTTGTTTACTATGATCAAACAGCTAAATCTATGCCTAACTACCATCTTCAACAAGCAAGAGTTCAAATTTAGCCAATTGTTTGTACCTATGCTGCATACCTTTCCGGAGAACTTTAAACCTTGCATTCTTGCCATGTTCTATTTTACCAGTAAAACATAATCTGTTCACTATGGTAAACAAGCACTGCATCTCTTCACAGTTTTCCCCAGGGGAAAGCCTGCCATGAGCTGTTGAGACATTGGCAATCACAATTCGACACTAAATCAGTATAATAAAAATAAAGAAAGCACTGTGCTCATATATATATACCTGTGGGGTAGGGCATCCGTTCACAATAGCTGTTGCTCCCATCCTTGTACATTGTATCAGATCAAAAAACACGAGATTTGGCGTAGAGCTGAAAAAAAAAAAAATGAAATAAAACGACGAATGGAAAATGGCCTAATTATTCCCGTTAACCCAGTGTGCTAAAAATTTTGCAGTAAGGCCAAAAAAAGGAGGTTTGGATTCTCAGGCAATCCCTCATTAAAACTGACCCCTCCACCCCCCCCCCCCCCCCCCCCCCCCCTCCTCTCCCTCCTCTCTCTCTCTCTCACTGAACATTTTTATTGGCTTGGTGTGTCATCCAAAATCTGAAATCATGACACTTTAAATTTTACCTTTTTTGATCTGTGTATATTGAGTTTCACATGTTTTCAACAAGGCATAATTAAAATACAGTTGCTCTGTCCTATAGAGAACAACTCAAATATTATGCTGACAGCATTTATTTTTTTTTTTAAAAGTGCATAAATATAACCGAACACAATTCTGTGGGTGTGCTTCATATTATTTGTGAAATTAAATTATTTAGTCTGCAAGGATTTGCCTTTTTACAATTTATGGGAGAGTGCCTAAAGGCACTCTCCCATAAATTTTAACAAGGGCAACGCAAAGCGTGGCCCACTGCCCCACACATGCAGGCATGTTTGAAGTAGCCTTAATGGTATTGTAGGACATGAAAATATTAAAAAAGTTGAAAAAGAGCCATAACTCTGGGAAAAATTATTAGACAGAACCTGTGTGCATAGAGTAAAGTTTAGACAACCTTTTATACTTATACTCCTCACATTTCATCCCTCTCATCTCTCACACTGGTAACCAGGTCCTAGATTTTTCAGATTCAGATTCTTTATTCACAGTGTACATACACACCCCTCCCCCCTTTTAGAGTAATTGCAAACAGACTGTAGACAAATGAATAAACTTAGAACAATTTATGTGACACATAATGAGGAATGGGGATTGAGCTATTTCTTGTCCTGGGCCAAAGATACGGTTCATCATAAATGCCACAGGCAAGCAGATTCAGAAATTTGCAGAACTTGAAAACAGGCTCCATGTATATGATGTCTGGGAACCCTACAGAACCTACTTTTAGGTTCCAACAAGAACTATCAAGGAACCTATTTTTATTTCTTATTTATTCTGTACTCATTTTCTTACCCAGGTTTCCAATTTAAGACCTGCAAATGTTTAAGAAGGACCGAGAATATGAAGTAGATTGTTATAGATGTGAGTGTGAATACATTTGATTAAAAAAAATAATAAAAAAGTGAAACAAATTATCTTATATCAAATTATCAAATATTATAATTAATATTATTGAATTGATTGGAATGAAATGTCTGTTAACCTTGGATATAAATAAAAGTTTGAACACACCTCTTCTCCTTGATTCTGCAAGGAGTGCTGCGAAATTGGAAGAACACATCTTGCATTTTAGCAACGAAATTTTCCCATCATCATCAGTTTCAATGATAAAATGTGATTTTGTTATTGTTTTCAATGATAGTTTTGAGGGTTTGACTTCACGTGGTTTTGTTGTCAAATATTCCAAAATTAGGTGCATCCGATTTTAGTAACTAAGAATCAGAAACTATTGGCAGTGCACATGCTCAACAAACTGAATCGATTGAGATTGTCAAAACGAGCGCACCGTTGTTACTGTTGTGAACCAGATCACTGTTTCATCAGTGATTAATATTACAATTTTATTGAGCATTGGCAGAAAACTTGGGTGTTTTAAGAGTCCCTTTATGAAAAGTGAAAAGCTAAAAAATTTGTGGCAACCTGTTTTTAATTTCCGTGATTTTGGCCTGACAGAACCTGCATCGAAATGGAACAGTCATTTTTGAAATCGGCATGACTGATGCCAGTGGGAAGTTGGTGCTTCAGGGTTGGCTAGAAGCAACCTGCTCATTGAACTCCCTCAACTACTCTGTGCAACACCTGAGAGCGACAAGAGATAGGTCATTATGTTTGGGCATGGGGTCTACTTCAGCTGGCACATCACAGGCTGTCAAATGTAATGAATTAGCCCACACCAAGAGTGAAATGCTCTTGTGACAGATCACCTGCTCAGCTGTGTGCGATAGATTATCAATGTAATTATTTAGATTATTGTTAACAGACTCTTAATTGTGTGCAGATAGTATTATATGCGATGTTTGTAGGACAACTGTTGAGAAGAAATGCAACAAGTTGGACAGGATGAGGATTCCTGATTAAGACACAGAGCATGACTATTACATGTACCTGTGATTTTCAAATTTACAAAGTGAAATCATGGTAGTAAGGATTATTGCCATTAAAAAATAGAACAAATTCTATCTACTATGCACAGTAAAGAATAATTGTTCCTCTTCTCCACATTCCTCAAAAGCAACATTAACTGGTAGAGTGCTGGAATCCCAAGTTTGGGCTTTATTCTGAAGTGCAGGTACTGCAACTTAAAGGCATCAAAAGCTGTAGATGTGTTTCATATTATCATTGAAGTGATATTAATTAGTCTGCATGGATTTACCTTGTTACAATTTATTGAGTGTGCCTATAGGCACTCTCCCATAAATTGTAACAAAGCAAAGACTTTGGAGAAAATGTGATAATCAAAAATAAGTTAGCACTTTACCAGTTAATGGGCAATATTGGGGGCACAGTGACTCAGTAGGCTGTAGAGGCTGCAAGCCGAGGGGTTCTTGATTCAAATCCCACCTGTTACATTCACGTTGTGTCCTTGGTAAGACACTTCACCCCCATTGCCCACATGGGGGCATGGTGGTGCTGTGTACTAAGGCGTACTGCACGTCGATGGTGTACTTGTCCTCAACTAATGCTAACCCTGCTTGTGTTGAGTTAGTATGTTGGGGAGCTGACATTTGCTCGCCGTTGCATGGTGGTTCTCTCTGGGTACTCCGGCTTCCTCCACTCATAAAACTGTCATGGTCATGATAAGCCATTGTGCGGAAATATGAGACCTTAAACACCAATAAACATATAAATAAATAATAAATGGGCAATATTGTATTAATAATCTCACCTTTTTGTTCCAGTTCCACAAATATTACCAGCAGAATCAGTAGGATATATAAGCTTGACAGGATTTCCACGTGCATATCCTTTCAACAAAAAAATAAGAAATGTTAAATTATAGACTCATTTATATGTGTTAACAAACTTTTTCATTGCTTACACATTTTTATATCCACATCAATTACATTTAGAGGGATATGCAACACTCCCATTACATACCTTGCCAACATCCCTTTTTGATACAATCACATAGATAAATTTCTTGGTAACTCTTTATAAGAGTCTAAGCTTGATGACATCCAATTTAGTTTTTAAAAAAGGTTCTACATAGTGTGCAAAATGTTAAAACCATGAAAGAACCAGGTTTGAAAAATGTCTAAAACACCAATCAGCAATATAATGTTACACAACAGGATTGAAAGCAAACACATTCAGCCCCCACTTTTTTCGATGAGTATGTTCCTTAGAAGCGACCTGTACAGTCTCTTTCGCCAATTAACAACACTTGTTTTGGGTAATCCTTGTAACAAACTAACAAATTATGGCAAACTTGAATTATTTTTCGGCTGTGTATGATCTTGTTTGACATGCTTAATCATCATTCATTAATTTTGTTTATCGGGCTCCCGGGGACATTCTCGATCTAGATTTTGATACTTTCTGCCCATGAGGATACAGTGTTTCTGCGTTAAAATGATACCGAAATGCAAGGAAAATTAGTGTTTTGGGTCTAATTTATCAAAATTTTCTTAATGCGGGGTGAACAATGGTCGCCCAGTGGGAGCTTGGACTCTCCAAACTGGCATTTTTTTTAGCCCCTCCCCCACTTCGAATTAGGCTGTGGCATCCATGAATAAGTATGTGCTAAACACAAAATATTCTGTAACTTGTATAGACAATTTGCCAGTGAAAAAAGTCAATTAATTGGAGTATTAAATAAATAGGAATCTGGTCATTTTCCTGTATTCTAGTAATGAACTGAGCATTTAATCTATTATATCTTGTTGGACAGAGTTCATGGAGCTAACATGTATATTGGATGAGCAAATAGACTACAGTCATGGAGAATTCAGTGGTTGTCAAAAGAATTCATTAAATCAAACATTATAATTTTTTTATTCATTTAACAGGAATTTACATTACAACCTATGTGCAATTAACCCTTAAAGGTCTATTTTCAACTTTTCAGGCATCAGAACAGGTGCCCTTAGCATGCCATCATGAGGAAGTCCTGCTGACAATAGACAAATTACCTAGGCAGTGATTTATTGTCAAGTCTTGGCTGCCTTAACAGGCAGCCAACACTTAACTGGAAATCACCACAAAGCCATTAGATGTACAGAGATTATGGAATGGTGGGTATTCAAGACCCTTATCCTGGCCCCTAAGGGTTAAGAGTCAAATATGTTCTGAAGTTATGGCAAATGGTTTGGTGTTTGGAAAGTGTTTGGAAAGCTATATGAAATTGTCAGGGTTATTCAATTAAGAAATATCCAGTTAAGTAGGCTCCACTTTTGTAAACATGTAAACATGTGAAAAGTGTTGAGGGACTAGGTCTAAAGAAATGCATTGAAACTTGAATCTGCATAATGTCCAACATAACTGACCTAAACACACATTCTAACAGAGCTGACCAAAACAGAAATTTAGCAACTGACTTAATTTTAACAGCAAAAATGTTAAAGAAGAAAGTCCAGATACACAGTATGCAGGCCAATGAAAGTTGTCCAGGACCAAAACAACATCCTTGGTGATATATTATATATCCCGATAATGATCAAAAGATTCGTGCAGAACAGAATTTTCAAAGCGGAAAATTGACTGATTTGGGGCACAAAAATGAAAAGTGAAAAAGAATAAAACAAGACAGTGAAGACACCCAATAAACACAGCAGAGAGTTATATGAAAGTTATCTTGTACAAGAGTGATAAAAATGCCCTGGCATGATAAGGGTCTTAGCAAACCACCTGAGCACACAACACACACTTTGATACCAAGATAATGAGCTTGCTCCTGTCATTGAGGGGGATCGAAAGATGTTTCTGAAACAAAAAATGAAAATCTAATATAATTTAAATGGCATTTTTTGTGAACAGAACTGGCTGGGTTTGAGAGTTACGTTATTAAAGGGTTATAGTTCATGTGTGACTTATATTTGAATAAGAGTTTGCATGAGGTAGGAAAAATAAATCTTTTGGAATAATTTGCATAAGATCAAGGGGAGAACAAAAACGGAGGGGGGGGGGGGGGGGGGGCATTATAAAGCTCGCTTCACAGCAGCCATGACTAGATTTGGAAAAATATTTTAAAAAAAACCTCTGCAGGTTAAGAGTTAAGTGAACTGAGACTATCAAACAAAATATGATTGGCTTCAATTCTACCCTTAAAAAACAAAGCTGAAGTTCACAAAGGTATTGTGGCAAAATAGTCTGGCAAGTTGGATTAAAGTGACGAGTAATGTAGATAACAAGTGGATATGATACTAATTTGTAAGGAGGCGACATCTTTAACCGTATTTAAAACATGAATGGAAAATGACACCAGGTAAAAAAAAAAAACTTCTTGAGTAAATCAAAATTTTCATCTTGGTAAAAAAAAAATTCTTCAGTAACTCAAAATTTTCATTTTTTGGACTCCAAAATATTTATGACCCCCAACATAGGAATGAGCATGATGAGCTCATTCCATTCCAATGAGTGGTCCTAAGGTATATTTTGGAGGTAAAAAATTAAAAATATGAATATTGAATTATGATATCAGTGAATAGCAATGACTGGATAAGGCCATTACCATGGATTGTTTTGTTTTTTATTTTATTGGGATTTAATGACACTTTTGACAGCCAGGGTCACCTCATGTCAGACAGTTTTAAGGGTCGAGGAAGCTGGAGTACTAAGCAGTGGCGAGCAACTATCTGCACAGACAGGGATGGAATTGGTTGAAGATTACCTTGGATAAGGGTTTATTTAACATGACTTGAAGATAATACCTGGTATCCACAATTATATTTTTATCTTAATAGCCAAACTCTTTCATTTTTTTTTTTTTTTGGGGGGGGGGGGTTAAAATCCTTACCTGTGTTAAGCTTGTTCATTGAGGAGTCAAAAGCTGTGTGCTGTGAGAAACTTTGCACAAAAAATGGAATGGCAGCTTTTGTGTACATTGAGAGGCAAATTTTGCTGATTCAGTAGATTAAGGGTTTGGAATCCTAGTATATGGAAATAGTACGAAAAACAACTAAACATTTCTTGGCTGCTTTATGCAGAGTAGGAAAAGGTGATTTTTTAATATCTCTTCTCACTTGACAAATCGGCCAGACTTTTTCAAATCAAAATTTGACTAGAGCAATATTCTGAAACCAAATCTCCAATAAATATTAATTAATTAACCACTTGGTGAAAAACACAGAAACGGATCTTTAACCTTAACAACTGATCATATATGTGCATGTCTGTATTCTAAAATGATGAAAGAAACCCATCTGCCTAAAGTTATGCAACCACCCCTTTGGACTGGAGTATCACTGTCCTTGCGAGTTACATTTTTCTAATGTTCAAAGTCTGAGAATATAACCTTCTCCAGAGAGTGGGATTATTTTAGGATGTCCTTAGCAAAGGAGATAATTGCAGATGTATATTCTGGATGGTGCCCTCAGGAGAAGTGTAGAATGAAGAGAAAAAATTGTTGGGCAGGCATCAATACTGCCAGCTGATTTGAGGCATGGGTTGAGAAAAAGGAATGAAAATGACAGAAAAGAGGAGGTGGTACCATTTTTAACTGCCAGGCCTTTAACTCTTAACCCGCTGAGTATTTTCAAAATATTTTTCATCAAATCTCATCATGGCTGCTACAAAATTGAACTCATGACATCACTGGTCAAAAATTCCATTCAGTTTACAGGGGAATAATATGGTTAAATATGCCCAAATTATACTTATTTCAGTGGTAAGATAATTTTTGTCCTGAGCAGGAATATCCGCCAGCAGCATGCAAGGAGTTAAATCCCCTCAAATTCATATTCAGCATTGACTGAAATTCATATGCGGTGGTAATCAATCACAATGCCCCCCCAAATTACAGGAATGTTTCCAAATTGGAAGGCAAAGCAGACAGTTTGGTTTGTTTTTTGAAGCTTTTATTGTCCAGTTTCATTAAGAGGCAATTTAGTAGATGTCTTGTGCCAATGGTACCAACCAACCACTGAGAAACCAGAAAATGTCATTTATGACAGCCAGTATTGTACACATTTTCTCCAACACGGCTCAACTATCACCCACTTGGCAAGTCTGTGATGTTCCCAAATTAAATCTATCTGGGTATGAAGATCTACCGAGATGTTCATTGTAGTGTGGATAATAAATTAACTCTTTACCTGACAGAAATGAAAGACAACACTTCCAAATATTTTCTGTGGATTGCAAAAGATTTCATTTTTTGTTCAACAAGTTAGCTTATGATCCCCTAATAATAAAAATGTTTAAATTAAGGTCACAAGCAGTGAATACGTGTAGCCCTGGTCAAATCTGACAATTGAGAGGGTTTAGAAGGCCGATGCTTAAAACTGGAATTCAGGAACAGAATAATGGAACAGAATAAAAATGGAAATAACCCTAACCCTAAACTTATAGACCCTAGAGTTACCTCTTCTGATGATAAAGAACATTCCATTCTGTTAATCTGTTCAAGGCACTTTGACTCAAGCAACAATACATTATTGGGTACTGGTAAAGGGTTCAATAAACAGACACATAAATTGTCACTAGATGCTATACTTAAGATGAACAGTTTGCATTAATCAATAAATGATATCTGCTGCCAAGGAAATGGAAAGAATAGACCACATACCTGATCATACATTACCGACATCTGAAAGCCGAAGTCTGATTGATATAATGTGAGCAGCCTCAATGCAGAAAGCAATTCAGATCAATTTAATTCTAAAGCTGTCTATATGTTCATAAATTCACATATATTTGGCATGTATTTCATATTTGAATTAAGTTTTGTTAACCCTCTGCCTGACATAATATTTATATTCAGCCAGCACTATAAGGCCATGGTTAATTAATTTTCAGTTTAGCGTTATTCACCTCATTTTGTTCTTGGCACGAAATAATAATGCACTTTCTTTATTATTGGCTCTGCAAATGAGTCACCTCCTTTACAAAGCCAGGAGAAAATACCATTTCATGTTTCTTCCTCATCCATTGAAATGTCAGATTATTGTCTCATGTTTGCCTGAGGATATAATTAACAAGAGGCCCTAGGGGCCGGAGGGCACTCCTGACATGGTAGCCTAAATATCAATCCAGGGAATTGATTTCAACAAGTTGCATCTGCCTCTCCTAAGAAAAGCTTATACCAAATATCCAAAGATTCTGACCAGTGGATCTAAAAAAAAAAGATTTTTAAAGAATATTCCTCATATTGAACTAAATAATAATTCGGCTGCCACCGGGAGCCCAAACATGAACCCAGGGACTTGGCTTGAACAAACTTTAAACTCACCTCTGAAAGGATGTTGTATACCAAATATCAAGATTCTGACTGGTGGATGGGAAGAAGAGTTTTGAAGAATATTCCTCATATTGAACTAAGTTATAATTTGGGCTCCCACAGGGAGCCCAAATATGAACCCATGGACTTGGCTTGAATAAACTTGAATCTCACCTAAGGGTGCTGCATACCAAATATCAAAACATTCTGACTGTTGTATCTGAAGAAGATTTTTAAAGAATATTTCTCATACTGCAGTAATTTAAACATTTGGGCTCCCATAGAGAGCCCAAATATGGACTCAGAGATTTGATTTCAATAAACATGTGAAACAATCTTCCAACGATATTATATGTGAAATTTGAAAGCTTTTGGAGCAGTGGTTTGAGAGAAGAAGAGTCTTAAATGTTTTCCCATTTCCCACAGTAATGTTACAGACGGTGTTAAAATATATGCTGACTCAGCACTTTTTCAATGTCCTGGAAAAGTACCCTATGATAAAACGAATGGCAATTTTGGGGGGACCGTTCCTTTCTGCTGTTCCTCAGGAAGCTTTACACAAAAGGAAAATTCTCAGTGCCGTGTAGTTTTGAAGATACAGGCGTTTTAATTTTTTTCTATTTTTAGGTCCTGCGGTTCCCATGGAGTGACAGGAAAAATGTTTTTGGCATAAATTAGGCACTTATGACCCAATAAGCCCTCATATCAAATTTGGTTCAAATCAGACTCTCAGTTCGGAAAATAAATCTTTTGGTACAATTCAGGCTCCCACATGAAGACCAAATATGAACCCAGGGACTTGCTTTAACAAACTTATATCTCACCTCCCTAAGGATACTGCAAACCAAATATCAAAAGATTCTAACTAGTGGATGTGAAGAAGAAGATTTTTGAAGAATATTCCTCATATTGAAATGAGTTATCTCCCTGTGGGAGCCCAAATATCAACCCAGGGACTTGGTTTGGACAAACTTGAATCTCACCTCCGCTGCATACCAAATATAAAAACATTCCGACTGCTGGATCTGAAGAAGAAGATTTTTAAAGAAAATTCCTCATTTTGAACTAAGTTATAATTCCGGCTCCCACAGTGAGCCCAAATATGAACCTAGGGACTTGGCTTGAACAAACTTGAATCTCACCCGCCTAAGCATGCTGCATACCCAATATCAAAAGATTCTGCCTGCTGGATCTTGAGAAGATTTTTAAGGAAATTTGCCTGAAATGCACTAAGTTCAAATTTGGGCTCCTATACTGAGCACAAATATGAACCCAGGGGGCCAATTTGAACAAACTTGAATCAGATCTACCCCACAATGTTGATACCAAATATGAAAAGATTCTGCCTGCTGTACCTGGAGAAGAAGATTTTTTAAGAAATTTGCCTGAAATGCACTAAGTTCGAATTCGAGCTTCTATAGTGAGCCCAAATATGAATCCAGGGGGCCGATTTGAACAAACTTGAATCAGATACACCCCACAATGTTGCATACCAAATATCAAAAGATTCTGCCTGCTGGATCTGAAGAAGAAGATTTTTTAAGAAATTTGCCTGAAATGCACTAAGTTCAAATTCGGGCTTCTATACTGAGCCCAAATGTGAATCCAGGGGGCCGATTTGAACAAACTTGAATCAGATCCACCCCACAATGTTGCATACCAAATATCAAATGATTCTGCTTGCTGTATCTGGAGAAGAGTATTTTTTAAGAAATTTGCCTGAAATGCACTAAGTTCGAATTTGGGCTTCTATAGTGAGCCCAAATATGAATCCAGGGGGCCGATTAGAACAAACTTGAATCAAATCCACTCCATAATGCTGTATACCAAATAGCAAATGATTCTGCCCACATGTGCAGGAGAAGAACATTTTTTAGTAATTTCTCTAATATACATAGGGTGTTATCGGAGTTATGCCCCCCTATGGAGCCCCAAGTGGGCATGTCCATTTCATTTGAACAAACTTGAATTGACATATGGTAATGAACATCCATACCAAGTTTCGAGCATATCGACCTAGCGGTTTCAGAGGAGAATTCGTTTGAAAAATGTTCACGACGCCAGATGCCGACGGACGGCAAGTGATAAGTTTAGCTCCCTTCGGTTCGAATAACAATCACAGAATGAGGGTTCATAAGCTGTCTTTTGAGGCAAAAATAAAATATTCCTAATTATTCAAGAAATATATTTTGTGTCATCTGTTAGTGATGTTTGGTAAAGGGTTAATTTTAGTTACCGGTACTTCTAATTTGTTGGCGAATGGCGGTCTATTCATGTATTTTAATAGTTACTTGGAGCCCACTTAACTGGATATTTCTTTTTTAAATAACTCTGTAAATTTCATGTAACTTTGAAATACCAAATAATTTACCATAACTTCAGTACAAAATTGACTTGTTTACTGCAGATATGTTGGAAAGTAAACTTTGGATCTTAGGGCTGAACCCCTGTTGACTGATAACACAAGGTAACTCTTTACCCAATACAGCGTTTTAATTTTTAAAACATAAATTGAATTTGCTTCTTTTTTTTAAAAATAAACAATATTTACCAATAAAACCTAACAAATATGGATGTCACTGAATGGAACCAGCTCACTGAGCCAGTTCCAATGACAGTCATATTTGTACAATTTTATTGACAAAGTGTCAGGATATTTCAGGTCATGTCTGCATTGAATTGGTATATAATTTGCTGCCGTTATGATAGGTAGAGGATTAAAATGACTCAATTCTTTTCACATGAATCCTAGCAGTGGTACAGCAAAGAATCAACATGGATTCTTGCTGGTTTTGCTGCACAAATCTTTGCGTGAATTGATTCTCGGCAAAACATAAGTCCTGACTTTATCATTTTTGAAATGCCAAATGTACTGCAAATATAAATAACGATGTGTGATACACTTGACACAATAACTGTTCATCATGGGTGATTCAATCACATGCAATTCAGTAATGAATCAAATAGAATTTGGAGACCAATTCAAAAATCTATTTGAAATTCAAAAAATTGCAGGGCCCTAAAATAGCTAGCCATGACTGGCTATTGTAAATATTGTTACGAGGGGGAGTGATTATGAATGGAAAGCAATGTGTGATATATACATGCATTTACTTACCAAGTATGGAACATATCAACGTTCCCAATATAAAAATGAAAAACAAGAGGCAGCATATTACATCTGTACATGATCTGAAAAATATTGATATTATTATTATTATTATGTACTAATCCTAAAATGAACAGTAAACAACACATGCAAAACTAAATTCTTGAACAATTGAACATTTTCATTTTTTTTCGCCTCGACAACATAGCTTATGACCAACTATTTGAGTGAGCGCAATCAGCTTCTTCCAATGAGGGGTCACAAGTTATGTTTTTGAGGCAAATATTGGAAGAAAAAAAGAATTTGTGTAGAGCCCTGTGAAGGTTCAAGATTCGATTTAATTTTGATTCTTAAGTTGATATTTGATTTGAAATCAGCTGCCCAATTTGTCTCCTTTGGAATCTTTACACAGGAATATAGCTTGGTATTAGCCATCATCGTCATCTCACAAAATGAAAAGTTCAGTTAGAATTTGTACGTAAATAATGCTGAAAATAAATAGAGAGCGTAATTTCAATTAGATATAAATAGCATCTGCCCTATGTCACCTCCCATGCTAATTCCAGTCTCACTTTTCTCTACCACAGTTGAAAACAAGTTAAAGTTTCCATCAGTGTTGATTAGATGTTGCTGGCGGCTAGTGTTGTGCAGGGCTTAGTGATGGTAAGTTTCATACCCATTCCTGGGTAATATTCCAACTACATCATCAAGGCATGCCTTCCAGGGAGGCATGCCTTGATGATGCAGCTGGAGTATTTTATCAGTTGAGACTTGAGCCATTACTGTCAGAACAACCAGGTTTACAGTGTCCTGTCCCCTTATTGGTTATCTCCAAGACTTCGATTCAAGATTTGATTTGATTTTGAATAATAGACCCAATTCGATTCAAGATTTGATGTGAATAGAAAATAGAAAATGTGATTCACAGGGCCCTAAATTTGTGAATTGTGCGGTATTCATTTTTAACTCTTTACAGGACAGCTACTGATGGATTTACCCAGTAACGAGCTTATTCTGGGTCTTGTTAACAAAATATACCCCTACAAACAGTACTATATGTTATCACCACTATTTGTTGATCGATTAGAATATTGGAATATTTTTCCATTTTTGAAGTACACTTTAAAAAAAATGTCCATGATGCAGTATAAGTATTTTCATTAGTTCATTGAATTCTGCACCCTATTTAACATGGAACCAACTAACCCTGTGCATTTTTACAGCCTTAGACATTGTATATCTTCATGTAGTGTTGATAAGGCAGCTACCGATTTGTTTGGATTTAGAAAGTGTGACTAACCCTGTGCATAGTCACACTTTCAGATTGTAAAAAATTTCTATTAGGCCTAAAAAAATAAAAATCTGTTTCTCAGGCCCTCCTGCATGGTCATTTTGGCTGCCGCATGCTCTCTTTTTATAACCAATGTAAACTTAAAAAAAATAAAAATTAAATGGTTTATGTATGATATTTTACCCAAGTTAAAAGAATTGATAAATTTGTCTCTTGAGTGCAAGAAGGCTTTGCAATGCTAAAGCATTGCAAAGCCCTCTTGCACTCAAGGGACGAATTACACCACCACCCATGCTATTCCATAGATTATGAGGCCTAAAACATAAACCAAGAACATGAACTTTTGATGACAAGGAAATAATTACAGAAATGAAAAATAAAATAAAAAAACGCTCGCCCGCATGAAATTTTACAAATAATGGCCTGAGAAACAGAAGATCTACTTTGTGTGGCCTTATTAACTGAGTAACTAACCCTTTGCACTGTACAGCCGTAGTGTAAACCTCATCTAAATCAACTCTTTACCCAAAGTAATGGCCAAAATCAACCAGTACTATTTAGGGCTGGGCGGTTTTGAAATTTGCATTTCGGTTCGGTTTCGGTTTCGGTTTTGTACAAAAACTCGGTTTTCGGTTCGGTTTTCGGTTTTTCATAATATATTGTAGAAATCCACATTTTAGAGGGTAATGTACACATAAAATCTGTCTGTATTTGTCATCCAAGTCATGAGGCTCATATAGCGAGTTGAGTCATTCGGGTTAATCAGTGTTCACCACTCTTCTCAGCAAATGGACATAATGTGTTGGGCTGCTGTAGTGGGCAACAGTGGTGGAGCGGTGGAGCCATGAGGTATCTACTATCTAGGGAGACCAGCCCCCCCCCCCCCCCCCCCCCACCCTCCACTCAAAATCCCACTTGCTTCTCCCATCCCCAAATTTGAAAAAATTATTTTTGATTTCCTGCCCTCAGTACAAGTACAGTACCCTCAGTCCTGAGATTCCCCCCCCCAAAAAAAAAAAATCTCCACTAGCATGGTCCACAGGATTTCAAACCATGGCTCCACCACTGGTGGGAGCTGCCTTGTTCTGTCAGTGAGATTTGGGACCTTGTCAAGACAAGATGCAGAAATTCACAAGAAAAGCTACATTTTAGCAAAAATCAACATTTCCTTATTTTTTATTGAGTCGCAATGCTCTCACCCTGGTTTTGGTGGATAATGTGCAATTGTTGTGCTTATTTCGGTAATTATCACATCGCTTGAAAATAGACGTGCCCCGTGTTTCTTGATGGTTCCTGCTTCAAATGACAGTGGAATAAGAGGAACACAAATCATATTTTTTCTGATTTTGATAACTATTGTTGAAGTAAGTCGTGATATACGAATCAGTTTTATTGGTAACTCACTCCAATGCTTTCACAATATCTCTCTTAATTTCGACTGTAGATGTTCGTTTTTTACTTTGATTCTGCCCAAACATAGAAATTGGGCGAAATGGGCGGTGCCAAGGCAAAGATATTACCAACTTTACTTTGCCCTCTTGGCTTATCCCTGCGTTGATTTCATCTTATTCAAGACAGGCGATTGATGATTTTGAAGGGAGGGGAGACTGCTGCATAATGGGGGTTGAAAGAAAGTTTGCAATATTGCATCTTGCGATTTGTTGTGTTTACAAAATACACATGGTCATGACACGTGTTGATTATAACATCTTCGTATTGGGAATGCAGCGTGTGTACCTGACAGACCTGCAGTACTGCGCGATTCCTTAAAGTAAGTTCAAATAGTATACAAACAATTCCCAATAAGTTTTAAAAAAACTTTCAATAGTTACCTGCCATCCATTTAATTGGATGTGTTCTATTTTAATTTAACCATTTTATTGTTGACAAAAAACATACCGGGTAACTGCCAATGCGCAGCGTTATCTCTGAGCATGTGACTTCAGAGAACGTGCCAGTGGTCGGTTAATTAACATAATTTACTCGTCATTTTTCCCATGTGAACTTTGAGGTTTTAAAACTCAATAAATTTTATGTTTACCACCAATCTAATTTACAACGTGCTGTACGCAGATGATTTTAGGTCAAAGGTAATTTATAATACTTTTACACCACATATTGTCAGGTAACTTGCAATACCTCTTTGGTCGAATATGCCCGGTTCAGTAAATTTACTTAACAATTCTTGAATTGCATGTGTGGATTTTTACGTACGACTTTTAAATTTTTCATATTCCATCTGCTGGTGGTTCTGTAGATATTGTTTAAGATACAAGAAATTTGCTACCACTATTTGTGGGGGGAGGGTGGGGGGATTTGTTGTCAGTCCTCTCGAAGTAAGCATAAATGGCACAGCATTTACCTTTGCCTGACATTTAAGCCTTTGGCGTGCTGAAAGCAAGTGAGTGAGTGGTCATAAACTTAACCAATTCTGGGAAATTTGTTGAAACCGAAAGTCTCGGTTTTTTGTTAAGGCGGCGGTTCGGTTTCGGTTTAAAAAAAAAAACCGAACCGAACCGAAAAACCGATAAACCGCCCAGCCCTAGTACTATTCTCAAATTTAAGTATTCAAACTCTGATTAAGATCCTCAATGGTTTTTTTTTAGTAAATTCCAAAAAGAAAAACTATATTCCATTTTTAATTAATAGCTTGTTATCATTTGATAACAGGGCCAATGCCATGTGATCCTTGAAGCAATAAGATGAGAATTTGAGCTGTTGCCACCTGACTGTCACTGTGGCCATAATGGTGGAAATGGAACTTGATCTGCATTTCATGATAGGTAGCAATGTTTCAAGATTATAAAGTCATACATCACAGCACACTAGAGTTTACCATTTGGCGACTTTTCAAGGTGCAGAAATCCAGAACAGTAAATGCTATAATGGGGAAAATCAAACTTGACCTACATTTCATGGTAGGTTGAAATATTGAAAAATTATAAGATCATACATCAAGGCAAATTCAAGTTATCATCTGGAAACCATTTGTTTCAGATGGACAGATGGACAAAGTGGCAATTCTACCATCCCCCCCACCCCCTCCAATTTCTTTGTAGAGCATAAAAGACAATAAAGAACTTTCGTGTTCACAATAAATGAGTGCTGAACCCATGGGCAGTTGCAGTACTTATTTAATTTTGAATAGTAATTTATTAATTTGGGTGAAGCAGCAATTATATTTATTTAGTTCATACTTTACAAGATTAGACATGGGGACATTATAAGGATATTGTAGCATTTGTCCATGGTGTCGGTATCATCATCCTTTTGACCTATCAACCCCACTGACACAAAGGAGTTAAATACATGCACTATATTGAAAAAAGTTGTTTTTTTTCTCATACCCGATAGATTTATTTTTAAATGCTCTGAAGGCTCATATCATTCAGCAACTCAGGCCTGTCGATTTGAGGCAAACAACCGTTTGGGTCATGTGGAGGTTACCTAAAATGAAAAATATGTGAACGGAAAACAGGCTGTGCCAAATTGACGCCAGGTCACACAAAATTTTCACCAAGCTGAATGATCTACATGTAGTACAAATGAATGTGGAATAATGTTGACCATCAACCAGTCATAAACTGCACAGGTGTTTGCATCTGATTGAATAGCTGCTCTATTGGACAACAGAGCAGCTATACTTCAGGCAGATGCAAACCCCTATGCTGATTATTTGATGCTCAAGTTCGACATCATTTTAAACTGTTGATCATCTCAAGATGTAACAAAGGTACAAAATTAGGAAATTGCAATAATTCATGTCTGTGTCACAAATAGTGATTATGGATGCCATACTCGTTTGCAGCATGCTAGCCCATGCCAAGGTTAGGTTACAATTGCAACTAATTTGTATCTGAATTGTTGTAACACAGCCTCATTATTGTTCCTAAGGATTTATCTTCATCAGGATATTGCCCAAAGTAGCAAGAACTTTGCTATGATACACCGCACATGAAACAAATACAGGGGAACAATAAGTTACCAAAGTTCAGACCAGGGGAACGATAAATGGGTTTCCCAAAATTTGGAAAATAGCAGGCCGGGCATCTCAGTATTGGAAGGGGTGGGGGAGGAACTTTCACTCCTATGAATTCTGCAGGCCACATCATGCCCAGAAAATCTCAATGAGTATTAATTAAGACTGATGCATTTGAAAGAGTTTTAACTCTTATGATTATTTTATCTTTCTGTAGCAGGGAAGATCATTGCAGCAATCTATTGAAGATGGGTACTCTGACCTAAAATTGCATGCAATATTTTGGGATCAATTTTAGTGAAAAAAAATTCTCTGATCATTTTATCGTGATGCAAGATATGCCCTATTTGCAGGATTGACACATCATTTACCCAAAGTCTCACCCTCTTGCAGGCCTGCAGGCCTTGCATTAACAAGAGAGTGAGCTTATTCATTCGCCTACTGCTTGCCTTAAAAAAATTAAGGAGGGCGAAAACTAGCCCTCCTGGCCTTAGAAAATAATGATTATCATAACTGCCTATGCCTAAAACCCACATCTTTTAAGATCTCAGCTATGTTAGTGGTCTCTGTAAGACGGTCATTTCATGCCCCCCCCCCCCCCCAATTCCCCAGGTCTTACCAAGGCCCAGAGCTGTGGGAGGGGCAGTGCAGCCATCTCACAGAGAATACCTTGTTAGCAGCAACAAATAAAATGTACAAAGCCCACTTGGCAGAATTTATTAACAGTAAAACTTCATTTTGCAATTTTAGCTTTTGTAAGCTTGAGGAGAACTAATCGCCCACCTAGGCCATTCGGGGGAGCGATTTTTAAGAATGCCAGGCCTGTGCCTCTTGCCCACAAAATACTACAGAAAACTCTCCTTAGGAGAGTTCCTTACAGTTTCACTGTAAGGAAAGTTCATTGCGCTTGTTACAATGAATAGTCATAAACTATGTTTCTGAGACAAAATTGAATATTTTTAGTAACTCCAGAATTTATTTTGCATGTATCGTCTGCTGGATAAAGGGTTAAGATTGACCATTTCCAGCTACAGATACAGTATAATGATCATGTAAGTGAACAAGTATGTCAACATGTAAATTTCTTGCTTTACTCTTGTCTCATAATTGATGTGAGTCAGTGTGACAATGTTTGCCTGTTTTGGAGCAAGTTTGTTCCATTGTTAACCCATAAAATATAGTTGTTAAAAAGTAACAGTTAATCGATCAATTACTTTTTTATCAATCATGACATTGATTATTGGTTAATCAATTAATCAGTTAACCATTTCAGCTCTGCCTTTTATCCATTGCACACAATATCAATTTGTTATTTTAATCTTTTTTTTTAAAATGTTTAAAAAAAGTCAACAAATCCACATCTTGTGACTCCTCACTAGAACAAGCTTGATGAGCTCATCCCAATGAGGGGTCATAATATGTGATTTCCTTGAAATGTTTTGAAAAGTAATTTTTTCCCACGGATCAATTTAATGTAAATTACGTGGTAGATATGGAAGATTTGTTAAGTAAAGGGTTACAGGGACCAATACAATAATTTTTTCAGGACACCTGTTTTCCAATTGAGTATGTCCCCAAATAAATTGAGATGTCAGAATAGATGATTAGACCACTACATGTGTCTTGAAGTGTTTTTTATTAACTGCATGTGTATAGATTTCTAATATTGGAAATAATTGCTTCAAACTGGTAGATTTCAAAGTTCAATGATATTTTCCTGCAGGAGTTCGGGGACATTTAAGCTCCAGAGTTTGGGCACCCATACCTGTAACAGGTATCAAATCAGCTGTGGATCCACCCCTGGATTAAAAGACCAAGAAAAGGAAAATCTGAAAATGATAAAAAACATTTATTCCAATTACAAGGGCAAGCAGGTAAATTTATTTATATTATTTATTGGTGTTTAAGGTCACATACTTATGCACAATGGCTAATCATGACCGTGACTGTTTTATGGGTGGTGGAGGAAGCCGAAGTACCTGGAGAGAACCACCGAGCATCGACGAGCGACTGTCAGCTCCTCAGCATTCTAACTCTGTTCAAGCTTCAAGCGGGGTTACAGCGGTGGAAGACATGTGCACCATCGATGTGCAGTATGCCTTAGTACACGGTGTTACTGTGCCCCCAAGTAAGCAACTGAGATGAAGTGCCTTGTCCAAGGACACAACGCGGGTCATCCCGGACGGGGATCAAACTTGTGACCTCTAGCATAGAAGTCCAACAGTCTACCACTGAGCCACCACGCTCCCACAAGCAGGTAAATATAGTACAGTACACAAAAATTTCTTGTCATGAATGAGAAACCTATCATGAGGATCAGACATAACATCCATTGGATGTGGTGGCCAGGAGCGTAATGCGTTGCGCTCGGAGCCCAAGGTTTGCGAGTTTAAACCCCAGTCGGGGAAACGTAACGTAATACAGTACCGGCGTGGATTCAAAACCACACTGCTCCTCCATAGTGCCATGTTTGGGGATGGCGCTATGCTTGTCCTATCGGGTGAGGACGTAAATGGCTGTCCTGTGTGCAGTAATTACTGTGCACGTTAAAGAACCCTACTGAGGCAAAAGAGCTGCAGCTCGGTAAAATTCCCGATTCCCCCTTGTATATAGTGTACTTCATGACCTGTATAAAGAACCCCCCCCCCCCCCCCCCCCACCCCCCGCCCCCCCCCCCCCCCCTGCAATGAATCAATCAGGGTCCTCCGAAAAATCAACAGACGAGTGACTGTACAAGCGCATTGAATAGTGCAACTACCGGAAGAAAACGGGTGTAAGAAGCGAACTGCAGCTTCAGTCCAAACTAAATACAGTACCTAAGATGATTCTGATGATGTGATGTTCTCACAGGGTGCTCCGAAAAATTAAAGGAGGAATTTCCAAATAACATAACATAACATAACATAACATAACATCCATCTATGTTGCTTTTATTTTTACATAAAATGGAATGAATTAAAATAATACTAAAAGTTACATGTACAGTCTGGCTTCAATTTAGTCATTTATTGTTCTAATTATATTTGACCTTTTACCCAATGTAATGGCCAAAACCAGCCCGTGCTATTCACAAAAATCACCATCCAATTTTCATTATTTTTTTCAGTTTTTATCTCAAAAACATAGCTTATGACCCCTCATTGGAACGAGCTCAAGGAGCATGATTCAATTAGTGGTCATAAGCTATGTTTTTCACTAAAAAAAAATATTAGCTGTTCAAAAATTTTGTTTTGCAAGTGTCGTCTTCCTTTCATGTTACTAAGAAAAGAGTTAACAAGTTAAAAGAAAATGTTACCATGTAAAAAAAAATGTGGAAGGTTGCTGAAATAATGGGGTTTGAGAAATTACACAGACACAGAGACAGAACAACTCTTCAACTGGATCCTGGAAGGTGGGGCACATCTGATGAGACCCCCAAAAAAGGTTGGACACCTGAGCTCACAAAAATTTATTTAAAAATAAAATAATATTATTAGATGATTATAAATGGATACCCCCCCCCCCCCCCCCACTATAAATGATATTTTAATATCCAGTTAAAATTAAATGCCAATTTGATAATAGTATTTTTAATTTTATATTCTTTACTTGACTTTAGTTAAACAATGGCTTGTAACGAGTGAAGTACTGTGAGTTGGATGGTCAACAGTCAGAGTACAGTCATTTTACCGATATCGAACCACTTTCAGACCATATCCGATTTCGTTTTAAAAATGTTCTCCACCAGTAACTTTTCTATGCTGTTTCAATTCAGAAAAGTATCCCAAATCATGTGATAAAAAATGGAAATTATTCTGAATGTTATAATTTATGGATAAGGAAATCGTTGGACCTACCCATTTTACCATTTTCGAACCAATTTATGATAATCGAATCACCACAAATCTTTTCGTAAATTGAACTTAATTGCTGGATTTTTTTGTTTTAAATGCCATAGTTGGAAACACGGTTATGTTCTCTCACATACTGAGTGAAATCGTTGGCCAGTTTTCTCTTCCGTGCATTGGATAACATGGATTTCAACTTGAGGGTGTTTTAAAACGAAATTAGGCGACAACAATGAGCGTTACTGACGTTCCAAGGACTAAATATTCGTGTAACCAGTACTAACCACTGGGAACGGATTAGCACATTAAATATTTCGTTTCTGGTGCAACAGGAGACACATCTGCTTGCTTATTCTGAATATTTTGTGTCGATGAGCCCCGGTGACCCGTGGGGGGGGGGGGGGGGGGGGGGCAGGTGCATCCTCAACTTTCATCCATGATTATCTAGTTGAAATAATATAACAATAACATGATTTTGGAGGGCATTATGGTTCATTTGCGGCCCTGCAGCAATGATGAACAGTCCGAGGGTTTATTAAAGGCCCGAGACAAAGTCGAGGGCCGTTGATAAGCCCAATGGCTGTTCATCATTGCTGCAGGGCCGCTAATGAATCATGATGCCTGACAACAATTATGTTATTACTATTATTACCACTCCCTGTTACAGCTAACCGCACGAGGGAATTGCTGGAAGAAAATTCAAGAAATAATCAGTAAGTCGGTTCGATATTTCTGTTTCGATCGCGCGTTCGACTTCCGTTCAGAAATACAAAGGGACTTCATCCGAATGGGAGTAATTCATTTGACCATGGAATCTAAAAATAGCTGGGCCGCGGGCCGCTAATGGCTATTTATACCATTATCCACCCACGGCCCGCCTTCGTCAAATGACGTCCCTGAAATTATAGAGTTTTAACAGCCCTCCAAAATCATGTTAATCTACTGGTAACTTATAGATTTAGTGGTAATAATAAGTAACAAGTAAATAAACATTTACAAATACCGTTCACACTTTAGCTATGAAAAAATATATCTAATATTGTAATATTGCTGCAAATTCCTGAAGAATGCCACAAGGCATTCTGCAGGAATTTGGACCAGTATAGGCATACTGTTAATCAATAAAAGGCTCTTCCAAGTCGAATAGGCTTCTACGACCTGCTGGTCCAACTTGGCAATGGGAACATTTGCATGGGCTGTGCAAGGAAGGATGAATATGGTTTACCCATGCATAGACATGGTGTGTGTAAAAGAGAATTTGGGCCTCTGATCAACTTGAAATGCCTTCCAGGGGCGTAGGAAGCATATTGGACTTGGGAGGGCATTAGCACATACCAATACAGCTGGAATTCACCACAATAGTGGCTTTTCCCTCCAATACTACATATGTTATACGTGGTTAAAACCCACAGCTTGTTCATAAATATTATATTATTACAATTTCCTGGAGAATGCCTTAAGGCATTCTCCAGAAAATTAGAATAATAATCTTTTATGAACAAAATATTTTGCATAAAATCTATCATTAGTACATATTTATTCATTTTACCCATACACATACCCATGGAGAAAAGTTGGAGGGGCACGTGCCCCCCACCCCCCTCCCCTGGTTCCTAGCCCCTGATGCCTTCTATCTCTGAACATCTGTATACACAGGGTAGTGGTATCAACGAGCCACTCATATGTTGAGGCAAGCTTAACAACAGGACTTTCTGCACTCTTTTTCTAGGCATTTCTTTAAGCTGTATAAGAAATAAACCTTTGTTTAACCCCCTGCACTCTGATGTCAAAATTCCAATCATGTAAAAATTTTAACTTTTTATGTAGGTTTACCACACTTATGTTGGCAAAAATTCATCAATTCATATTTTGTTTGAAAGATCTCCATTGGAGCTCTGTCAAACAAAATATAAATTGATGATTTTTCCCCAACACAGGGGAGATGATCCTGCATAAAAAATAGTGAGAATTATCGACATCAGAGTGCAGTGGGTGAAACATTTTAATGTAATAATGTCTCCTTGATGCCTCACTTAACTCCTTGGAGCCTCAGCTAAGGCGAGGGCGGGGGGGGGGGGGGGGGGGGGGGCACTACAAGTACATTTTTAAAATCCTAAAGCTCAAAATTATCTATATACTAGTAGCTGTAGATTGTAGATGAGTTGGCAATGGTTCTACATCATTGCTGGCTGCCTGAACAGGCAGACAGCAAAGATGTAGAACCATTGCCAACTCATCTACAGCAGTGTGAACAAATAAAATGATGCAGTAAATTGAATTTTGGGGAAAGATGCCCTAAAAGGGCTCCCCTGCCGCGCTGATGGAATCCCTGGGTCAGGAGACATGTAATTTAATTTTTGTACCATAGCCGGTCTCCCATAACTCTCTCTCTCTCTCTCTCTCCCTCTCTGTCTGTCTGTCTGTCTCTCTCTCTCTGTGGAGGGGGCAAAATTGCAGGAAACAATGTTATTCCTCCAGACACCACCCAAAAAGAAAAAAATGTCAAAAAGTCCCCACAAACTGCTTCCACTACCCTGACGGCAGTGATCTGGATGACTTAAGAACATCCCAGTCTGGCGTGTGTGTGTGTGGGGGGGGGGGGGGGGGGGGTGACGGTGTGTGTGTGTGTGATGCCCAGGTCACGCTACCACTAATTTTAAATGTGACCATATAATATTGACCAAGATAACTGGCGGTTTGCCTATGACCCCCCAACTCTTCCCTTGATCACAAGTGGAGAGGTGGTGGCACAGGTAATAGCAGGGTAACATGATCGCAGTCAAAAAAATTTGGGGTTGTGCGGCCTGGGAATCACTCAGATTATTCACAATTATTCTTCACCTTGTGGAATTCTGCCATTGCAACCAACCCCCACCCCACCCCACGTAATTTGTCAGTTTGACAAAGCTTTTGCAAACACTGACACAACATACTCCACAGAGTCATCCAGATACAGTTCACGTCTCTGATTTACGCAGTTGTTCTAGTTGACAGAGAAAAGTTCGGAAAAAACAATCAATCTCGAGTTATTTCTTATTGATCAAGTGTGGATTTTGCCGATTCGAAATAGGCAAAAATACACGCAAGCAAAACTAAATTCATCGTGAAAAATAGAATGCAGATAAATATGTACTTTTCCTCCTGCTAAAAGGTGAATGAAATGGCGATGCTTTCAGCCGAAAAGTAAGTCTCGGTCCGATGGAATGACCCTGTTGTCGAAGAGTGAAAAAAATAGAACCGGGAATTCCCATACTCGAAATTTGGAAACTAGATAGGGTGCTAATGATTTCCAACTAAATAATATAATTTGCAGATGCCAGATAACACTGTAACTTTATCATTTAAAGAGTAAACTATTAATGAAACTTTTGATTCAAAGTTTTGTTACTTTGTGTTACCTTTCGATTTTTGCGACGTGATTAAAGTTGAAATGACCCGCATTTGGTAAAGATTCGATATCGGTAAAATGACTGTACAACTACAAGTCGAAATTCTTCTGGAGGTACCCCGCCCTCCGTCCATCCCCCACTGGAACCCAAGAACCTCCACATGATTGTAACTCTGCCTGGACCATGGATGTTCTTGTTTCACATCAACACATGTGTCGTCTGCTTCTACGCTGTCAGATTATGTGTACCGGTATCACTGTATCACTGTTTGTTGTCTGTACCGATTTCCGCGCTGAAAGGGCCGATGATTGATTTCTGAAAAGCTTTGAAACAGTGTTCTGTCCCATCAGGGGTTGGTTGGCTAAAACGACTGCGAAAAAAGTTTAAATTGTAGTTATAAAAACACAAATGAAGGCACATAACTCCAACACAGCTTCTTTGGGCCTGAACTCTCCTCTCCCTTTCAGTCACCTCACACAAAAGTCGCCACCGTTATTCACAAAAATCGTCATTCAAATTTTTTTCTTCGTATTTTGTTTCAAAATCAAAACTTACATGTATTGTATGTACCCTCCCCCGGTGCGAGGAATTTGTTGCACTCGATCCAATGAAGGGGTTGTGTATTGAGACAAAACGGACCATAGCCAAGACAGACCCTGACTAGTTGTTGAACAAAACTGAGCAGATTTCTGGATAAAACAAATCGTATTTTTGAACGAAACGGACCATATTTCAGAATTAACGGACCACATTTGGATAAAATGGAGCATTAGTGTTCCTGTTCTCTCCGAGTGTTCCTATTGATAAAAAAAAATTCTCAGAGTGGATTCGTTTCCTCCCTGCTTATCTTTTGACTGATACAAACACTCAACAGTGATAGGGAAACACAAAAGGACTCGCGGTTGTGAATGGGTTAATCAATATGAGTGCCAGCGTGGAAGGATAAAATGAGAGGCCGCAGTTTTATCCTTCCGCGATGACACAAGACTTAGTGTCATATCGATTAACCCATTCACAGGCGCGTGCCGTTCTGCTTTTATTACACGCCTTCATGTGTATTTATAAGAACAATTATCAGAAGTACACTCCGCAATTCATTTGACAATAGGGATGTGAACCGAACCGCAAAAAGTCGGTTCAGTCCACGGCCCAGCGCCATGCAGACCGCGACCCAGACCAGACCGCCGCCATTGGACCGCTTTGGATAGGTCCACACATAGCGGTCCGGTACTCGGCCGATTCACAGACTTTAATACATAGATGTATGTCTAGCTTTAGCACTGGGATTATCTGGTACGGAAGTCCAAAGCTCCACTCACCAGTCAAAAGACTCGATACACAGTGTCGCAAATGTCTGGTCATCTGGTGTGAGATCTCATAACAGCTCGTCAGATACATTCTTTGATGTCGGTGACATCAAACGACAGTGACTCCCGAGTGCTTCAGGTCTTTTGATTCCACCGACTTCAGAGAATGCCCTGATTGGAACGTGTTTGGTTTAGTGACAAACTGACAATCTTCAATCACGTCGATGTCACATGGCAAACGTTCACTGACTTGAGAGTTGGGCCGTTGACAGATGCTAGACGGTTCCAAATAAATCATTTCTAATTCTGTAACTCTACCTACCGGTCTTTCCCTTATAAAAAGTATCATGGTAAATCCCAAAATACCATATTTCAGAAGGGGTCTGGACTGTTCGACGAGAAGACTATTCGACGAGATAGACTATTCGACGAGAAGACTATTCGACGAGATTTTTCAAAAAAGGTCGATTCGACGAAATTATTTGGGGATTTACCATGGTACTTTTTTTTATAAGGGTTTGTTTAAAATATAGCATAACCAGTTGTTAAAATTTAAAATAATACTGGAGCCTTCTAGCGAGTGGACTGATACTCAATCTAGTGAAATTTGTGAATCGCCCAGTAATTCTAATACGGCGACAAGTATAAGAATGATACCAAAACACAGGACACTACGGGACGGGAACGGGTCAACCCGCCACTGGGTCAACTCGCCACCGGGTCAACTCGCCACCGGGTCAAGTCACCACCGGGTCAAGTCGCCACGGGTCAACTCGCCACGGGCCAACTCGCCACCCAAAAAAATAATACAAGGCAGGTTTCTGACACAACATGACTTTATTCATACAACAAAACATAACATTTAGCACGTGAAAAATACTTTTAAACATTAAGCCCCTTATCGAATTTTTTCAATAATTGGATGAATATTTTATACTTTGAGCACTGTAAGTATTGGCCAATCGATACGACTTATTGGCGGGCCCAGATATTTTCAGACCTTTCAGGGACAAATTTGTTTACTTTTTCTTTGAACTCGTCATCAAACCTATCGCCCTCATGTGGGGGATGATATTTCTTAAGGAGCTCAGCGAAGGCGCCAGCCTTCGCCTTGTCATCCAGGTCCATAGTTCCATCGCTGATCTTAAGAACCTTACTGTTGGCGTCTTTATGTTTTTGTCCAGTAAGGGTTTTAAAAGTATCCCAAAACTTTTTAGGCTCCCTGAGTCCATTTAGATTTTCCGTTGTTTTTTCCCTTCTCACGCGATTGTCGTTTGCTATTGCTTTTAAACTTCGCCATGGAGGCGATTATACGCGGCTTTAAGTTCGACCTTTTTAGTTGGAAGTTTTTCTGATTTGTATGCACGGAAGGCCTTTCTTTTTTTGTTTTATTATTTGGAGTGTGGTTTCGGTTATTCTGTTGGCCCGCGGTTTAATCGTCTGTTTGGGACAAATCTCATCAAGAGTGTTGTTAATGACTTTATTTGGAGTGTGGTTTCGGTTATTCTGTTGGCCCGCGGTTTAACCGTCTGTTTGGGACAAATCTCATCAAGAGTGTTGTTAATGACTTCACTGAGATTGGTACATGCTTGCTCGAGCTCGCAGGTATTCATTGGGTCGTTTTTGTTTATTTTAACCTGAATTATTTTTCTGAAGATGTCCCAGTCAATTTTGGATAGATTCCTCCTACTCATTGTGGGGTATCTTGTGGGTCCGCTGCAACCGTGTAATGTAGCATGAACAGGCAGATGGTCGCTACCTAAATCATCGTCCCCCACAAATATGTCTTGCATTTGATTAGTTAGTGATTTACTGGTTATAATTAGGTCAAAGATGTCGGATTGGTGGAGTGTGTTGTTACTGACGTGGATAATGTCGTGGTCGTTATTTAATACAAAAAGATCAAATTGTTCGATGATATTGAAGAGGGCGTCGCCATTGGGCTCCGTTTATTGCACCCGAAAACCTGATGTTTGGCATTGAAATCACCTAAGAAAATACAATGTTTGTGATTTTTCACAAAGAATTCAAAGACTTTGCTGTCAACTGTTTTTTTTCGGTTCATTATAATATGAGATTACGGCAACTTTTTTATGATCTAGTTCAATCTCAGCGGCAATCACCTCTGCGTTGAGATGATCGCTTGATATCGTTTTATATTTTAAGTCCTGCCTTATGAGGAGAGCGACTCCGCCTCCACGTTGTGTGGGACGGTCTCGTCTAATGATGTTGAATCCACTTAGCAAAAATGTCTTACTTGGCTTTAACCATGTTTCGCTGATACCAATTACATCTACGTTTGTGAAGTGATCGGACATCTGTGATCGGACATCTGTGAGCTTTTGCAGTTAACGCTTCGAGCGTTCCACTGAATTATTTTCAACTTATCCATAATTGTTCAGTACCTGACGTAATTGTACTAGTTAACGTGTTGTGGGTGTGATTTATATTTTATTTATGGCGGCTTCTATTAGCGAGGAAGAGATTTGAGTTCGATATAGCTTGGGTGCTGTTTTCCCAACTTCTTTACATATGTCGGAAAGACTGACGTCGAAGTGTTTGTTCATTATATTAAAAATTGAACCAGCCATTAGGATGCACATCGAATGTGGAGAGGTTGAGTTTTCTACGCTGTTGACATTAATAGCTTTGAGTTCTATGTCGGTTTTAACTTTTTTGTATTGGGGACACCCCCGATAATTGCTTGGGTGTTGCCCGTTACAATTTGGGCATTTCAGTGTTGAAACCTTGCATGACTTTGTTATATGTTTTTCGCCGCATTTCATGCAACGCAACTCTCCTTTGCATCTGTTCGACATATGGCCAAATTTCTGGCATTTATGACTGTGTGGGCTGAGGCAAAACACAATACTCCTCAGACTCATATTTTTGTCCGTTTATACAAACACCTTTGTTAATGAAGTTAAGTTTTGTGGTCCTATTGGGGCATTTACTTTAATTTTCCACGTAGGGTTGCCTGTAGCCTTAGATATTAGTCTGCCCCACGAGTATCCCGACAGGGCTTCATCAATATCCCCATCATTAATCTTTGTGGGAACCCTTGTGACGACTACGCAAGGGTTTTGCAGCGGTTAATGCTGTTGTTTATTCGTCTGGTGTTTGGCCGTGTTATCCTTTTGAGGTTGTTTAGAAAGGGCTCTTACCTTGTCGGCGAACGATACACCACTGTCAGTGGTGAATGTTGGCGTCGCCGGTATCGTTTCCGTTGCGTAACTGTCTGTCGATTTCCCATCATTATGGATCTCCGCACTGGTTGTTACTACTGTAACATCCATGGTGTCCGAGGTTTCAACGACAACAACACCCGGGTTATCGGTGTGTGTCGACGCTTTCCGGGTTTTCTTAGCCACCGTTTCTATTTCCAGGGGCTCACCATTTTCCTGGAAGTCTGTATCCAATTTCCTTTTCGGTCGCGGCGTAATCTGATTGACCACATCACAGGTGGGAACAGTAGTTGCCTCTTGCTCTATGAGCGAACGCAACCAGTTGTCTTGACTGGTGGTAACGAGTTCCGAGCCCTTATTTTGTGGTACTTCCAAAGAGATGGCGTGCATAGGTCTCCCCATCTCAGCGGTATTATCTATAAAGGGCGAAACAGGTGTAGGATTAATTTTGCCCACCATCCCCTTGCTAGGATTAGTTTTCGAAAACTGCTGAGTTGTATCAACTGGTTTAGAAGCACTAGCGATATCCGTAACTGTGTTGGTTTTAGGGCCCAACGAGTTGGACTCCACACCCTTGCCCTTTTGTTTAGAGTTTCCGTTGCGGGGGCACGAACCCAAACCTGAATTATTTCTACTTTTTCCCTTTTTTCCAGATGCCGACTTATTTTCCTTTTTTGATTCCGTCGAAGCTTTTATTAATTCCATTTTTTCTTTCTCGAATTGTTCTTTTTGAGCCCTAAGATCCGAGCGCAAACCCTCTATAGTGTCGTTCAATCTGGCTATCTCTTTTTGAAAACCAGATATCATCGATATTAAATCTACTCCCGAAGTGGGTTCAGTGGTGGAGTTAGTTGCCACATCACTCTGTTCAGTTATCAGTTATTGTCTAAGTTATTGTATAAGTTATCAGCAAATTATTGGTAAAATATTTAGTTAAAATATATTTAGTTTTAACAGAGAAAAGCAGACAGAAAATAGATAGAGTTAAAGATAAACACTTACAAAATTACACTAGAGTGCACAGAAGTGGTACAGGCGGTACTGGACCGATTCGCAGGCTTTAATACACAGATGTACGTCTAGCTTTAGCACTGGGGTTATCTGGTACGGAATTCCGAAGCTCCAATCACCAGTCAATAGATTCGATACACAGTGTCGCAAATGTCTGGTTATCAGGTGTGAGATCTCACAACAGCTCGTCGATACATTCTTTGGTGCCAGTGACATCAAACGACAGTACCGCCTCTGTCTTTTGATTCCACCGCTTCAGAGAATACCCTGATTGGAACGCGCTTGGGTTAGTAACAAACTGACAATCTTCAATCACGACGATGACACATGACAAACGTTCACCGACTTGAGTGTTGGGCCGTTGGCAGATGCTAGATGGTTCCAAATAAATCATTTGTAATTCTGTAACTCTACCTACCGGTCATTTGTTTAAAATATAGCATAACCAGTTGTTAAAATTTAAAATAATAATGGAGCCTTCCAGAGAGTCGAATGATGTTTGTTTGTTTGTTTGTTGGTGGTTAACGTCACATATTTATGCACCATGGCAAATCGTGACACAACATGGAGATGAAGTCAAGTTTAGTCAATCGTTGATCAACATGTTGCCCATTTTAGAGGACTTTCACCCCAAGCATTGGTGACTGGGTCCTATTTTACTAGTAAAGCGGAACTGGTTTACCACAGTAAACAAGTGCTGCTTACTTCCCGGGGTTCCCACGGGGATGAGTCGAATGATACTGAATCTTGTAAAATTAGTGAATCGCCCAGTAATTCTAATACGGCGGCAAGTACATGAACGATACAAAAACACAGAGCACTTCGGGACTCGCACCTGACAAAATATTCTTTCCCAGTATGGCTATCTGTATTCAGAAAATAATGATGCAGCTGAGGTGTGAAATGTGAGGAAAAAATGAAAGGGGGTGGTGGCCAGTCCAACTTGAAAAAAAAACATTTTAAGTGGCAGCATAAATACATTTTCGGTGCAGTGATTGAACCACCAGCCAAAAGACACAGTCCATGTTGAACTATGTAAAAAAGACATCCTCAAATGCATCATCATCCGAAAAATGCATCATCATCCGAATCTATCCCCCTTCCACAAGGAATTGCAGTCGGTGAATCCGAGTTTGGGTCAGAAGAATAGTACAAGAAAGATAGTCTTCGATACGCGCAATGTAAACGAAATCTCGCTGAGATGATATGTTCAGATATTCAGCCTGTATCTATAGTGAATGACCCTGGATTTCTACAGTACTCTTACACATTAAATCCAAGATTCATAGTTCCTTAGAGAGACACAATGGACAATGAGATCACAAAACTATACGACCATAGGAAAGCTACAGAGCAGTAACTATTTGAAAAAACATCGCATACTAAAGTAAACGACCCGCTCGAAATCAAGAAATTCAAGGAGCAAGCAAAACTGAAGATAAACAAATACTTCGATATGAAAGATGAAGAAAATCAAGTGGACATGAGGTCATATGTCGACCCTCGTTTCCATGCTTTCGGTCACAAATTGACCATTGGAATTACGAAACCACTTATTCAATTACCATGTTCTCAACATCTTGGCCTATATCTGATACATTGGGTAATTTGAGTAATACCCAATGTGTCAGATATACGCAAAAATGTCGAGAACATGGTAGTTGTATAAGTGGTTTCGTGATTCCAATGGGTAATGGTATGCATATTGCCAGTGACAATGACTGATGTCAGACAAGATGGCGAATTAGGAATTCAACATGTCAAGTTGTCAACTAACCCTCATAGGCTCATATGCATTTCAATGTACTGAAGACAGGTTGCAAATAGCGATACAGCCTATAGTTGGCAATATCTAACTCCAAGTCACCACCTTCAATACCGAATACCGGTACGCATACCTACATGTCGGAAACTGACCAGTCTATCTCGAATATGTCAGGTGCGAATGCTAAGCACAAAATGTTTTTGTGCTGAAAGACTTGGCACATTTGCACTATCTATCTTTAAGTTCTGAACCCATTCATATACTATATGATATATAGGATATGATTGGGTTCAGAACGTAAATAAATATAGCCCAAATGCTCCAAGTCTTTCAGCACTAATAACATTTAGTCTGTAGTTTACGTTTCGGCTATCCTCCACATGATATATGGCATACAGCATGTGCAGGATAGAGGGAAACGTGAACTACAGACTCCACAGTGAGTCGCAGTCAAAAGTCGTAAGCACGTATATTCGCTCTTTAACTTCTCTATAATGATGGATATGAGAAAATATTTCAAAATACACTACACATTTCCAAAATGTGCATACGATTGCAGTGATGGTCAATCATAGATGACGCTGGAAGAAGTGATTATGTGATGCTTGGAAATTAAATACAATTAACAGGGATATTCAATTAAAAGATATCCTATTAAGTGGTATTGGCTGCAATTACATATGAGGCATGTCAGCATATTTCTGAAATAGGACAGAAGTACACTCTAAAATCATTTGGGTTAAAAATCAACCCAAATCAACTGGACTGAGTGAATATGAACCAGTTGGGTTCATATTCCCTCAACCGAGTCGATTTGGGCTGATTTTTAACCCAACTCATATTAGAGTGTACTTTTACGAACTAACTGGCCCTTTTCCCAGCTTCAATTCATGCACTCACACGGCAGGTTGTCAGGTGAAACTCGAGGGTTTTCTTGAACGTTTCGATCCAGAACTAACTGCGAACTCCCAGACACCATTAGTAGAATGTCTTTTTACGGCTGCGTATGTGCTTATCCATTTGCAGTTTGAAACGTTTGACTACTTTTTTGGGACTTGTTCGGGTAAATGCCCATATTCAAGGACTTTCATATCTTTAAAATTTTTTAAAAAAAACCTAAAATCAAGAATTTTTAGGGAATTCGTCGATGTGTTGTCTACAAATGAGTGATCCCTTGGTCAAACTATGGTGCTACATTACCTTTTCTTTATTGGTCCTTTGAATGAAGGGTCATATTCCTTCGGTTTTCCTGAAAATACCAAATTAAAATAATGTAAAATGTGGCGTGGTAACAATTATTGCTTCAGATTAGTACTATCCTGTTTACATTATATCAACCTGAGTATAGGGTCCTTAATTTTTTTGCAAGCACTCTTGGACGGGGTAACTATTTTTTAACGTTTCTGAGGAGCGGAAATTGCAGATTTTAGTCAATGGTCTTCGTGCGAAACATCTCAAACTCTTGTCGGCAAGGTCCGGAATTCTCCCTGGGAACAATTTAAAAAAAGGAAGGCCAGTGTGTCCCTCTGGTGGCTTCTTTGCACACAGCCACAATGTTTTCGGCCAAATAGCCGAGGGGGGGGGGGGGGGGGGGGGGGTAACTCGAACATTTCCAGACACAAGGATTGGGTGGTTTGGGGCTGGAAAAAAAAATGCGTAAATGACCAAAAATGCAATTTTTTCCCTCCACATAAATCCCTAAGTTCTGTGGTTGTTTAACTTTTTATCAATTTTTTGGCCAACCCGGACATTTAAAACATGTAAACTATCATATTAGGGGTGTTGGTAAGTCCAATTCCATACAAATTCCATGTTGGTACCCGCAGCTAATGCTGTCCACATCGTTATAGATGTTGTTGGCAAATTGGCATCACTGATTTACATGGCAAGTATTTTTAAATATCATCTTGAAACTACTTGAAATTATGATTTAATCAGTCTGATTTAGTGTGCTATAATATTTCATGGATGTATAGGCATGGACTTGAATCTATGCTTCCTAATCTAATTTGACCATTGAATGTTAACTGAAGGAGTAAATAGTCCAGAATAATTTAAGAAAGTTTATATAAACAAAAATCATAATATCACCTTATGCCACCGGTGATAAACAATAAAACAAAAACTACCACCCCCAGGCTTAGTTGACATAAGTTGAACAATGTTTATTAGTTGAAGAGACCAACTGAACAAAGATGACTACTGTGCAGTATGAATCAATAACCTTCCTCATCCCAGTAAGGTATGCAGACATTTTGACTGTGTGTGACTTCCCTCGTGTCAGATGTGCATACCACAGAAATAGGGAAGGTGAATTTTTGCTATCCCTGTCAGCTCCAAAATTAGGAATGAAGAGTGTTTTGTATTTAGTAGAATGGAATCAGGTAGAATTGCTGCTTGCTGAATTATGCAGTACAGACTAGGGCATCAGGGAATGTATTATCTCAGACTTATACAATGACTTATTCAGAGTTATTTGATTTTGTTACTATTTCCATTCAAACTCATTAGAATTATCTCCTTTCCAGCCTCAGAGGTTTATTAAAATGCCGGAATCGTCATGGGAGTAGTCTCAACTGTTAAGAAATACAACAATTCTCGGCTAGACAGGGCTATGTCTGCATTTTATGGGTTTTTTTGGTAAGATTTTAGGGATGGGTCCCCTCAAATGGCCCGGAAAAATAATAAAAAATACAGGTAGGTGGTGGGTGAGTGTCTGTCTGTCTGTCTGTCTGTCTGTCTGTCTGTCTGTCTGTCTGTCTGTCTGTCTGTCTGTCTGTCTGAGGGTGGAATAAATTTTTTGGAACCCCCCCCCCCCCTGAAGTAGCATCCAATTTTTGTACAGACTCCATTTGGCAACGGCCTACAAAAGACATGCCCAGGAGCTATAGCTTTATACATTGGGGCTTATTATCCGCGATATCACATGGACATCCGCTACCTTCGGTAGCAGATGTCCATGTTTTAATACGGACGGTATGACACAGTGTGCACTGGCCTCGGTGCTTGTTAAAAAACCTTCAGTTACAAACAATAGAGAGGGAACGATGAATGTGTCACTGAGATCCGCCCTCAGCATAGGCGTTGGGGCCTAGGAGTGAGCTGAAGTTGGTGGAGGCCCAGAGTTATGTGCGTCCCACGTTTATTTATCCACAGATATGTTGCATGATCACTCATGGAGTTTAGAAATCTGAGTATGTAAATGTGTCAATATACAGGTATTCCTAAAATATATCACCTTCAAATGGAAACAAGTATAGTTGCATTTGGCCAGTGAATTCCTCATGTGGCCAGTTGGGTCTGTTTCGCCAATTCCCGTCTCGCAACCTGAAGGTGGTTAAACTTCAAAAGTTGAACAAATAGTTAACGACAACCAGACAATGCCATGCAATTCGATGGGAGTGAGTATTTGTGATAAATGCAAATGCGACATAAAACAAGGAAGCGTTAGCTGTTTCGAGGATATAATATTCTCATTAGTGACCCTCCCCTCACACAGATTTTTAACACATCCATTTATCCGAGACAAGACCTACCGTGAATCAAGGAAATGGCATTTCTGTGGACGACTTTTTTTTCAATTTTTTTTCCAACCGGATGTCTTTGATATCCCCACAACACTAAACTGTCACACACCTAAATTGGGGCACCCTCCCCACCCCGGTGCGTATCATCTTATCTGTTACCAAAGACGCATGGCACTTTTTAAAATTCTTTATTACTAAATAAACAGTAACATTTTGCATTTATCAAATAGAAGTAGTGATAATCGAAGAATGTGAGGAAGAGGGTATTTCGAAGAGTTGGTTAGAGCATGTGTGATATTCAACATATATCGCCACACTTTTACCAATCAAGGAACAATAGACTATGATTGTGTAACCTGTCAGTTCTAATACAAACACAGTCGAGAGGAAAGATTAAGGGCGCCTGTGCTAAAATGTTTTGAACAGAGAAACGAGAATTTACCTGACTTTTGATTTTATTGAAAGAGTTAAAGAAAGAAATCCACACCCGGGTGTAAATGATAAATGGAACGTTTAATTTCTCGCTCAACCTTTTGAGCGCAATGACGAAACGGAAAAAATGAAGTAATATCACTTGCTTTCCATCAATCTTCATGTGTCTTGCAAGTTTGGCTTAAGAAATTAACTAATTAAACGGGAATGGACACGTGTCAGACAAGGGTTCAGTGGAGTGTTTGATTGTTCGTGTTTTGATTGTTTGTGCAAACATCAATGTGACAAGTCGGTTACAGCACAAAAACTCGTGATATTGAACATACACTCGCTCGAGCTAGTTACTCGGACAAGTCCTCGTTAACTTACTCTCGCGATTGTATATTCAATATCACTCGTTTTCTATGCAGTAACCTATACTAATTACATCCTTTCACATAATATCTGAGCTAAAGTTGACTTATTTTTTTCTCGATTAAGTGAATAATTTAATTTTTCGCAAATGGAAATAAAGACGAAATCAGGGGGTGGGGGGTGGGGGTGGGGGGGGCGGTTAAAGCATGAGATGGATTTTGGCACACTGGTATACGGAGAGTAAAAACAGACAAAAAAGCAAGCAGTGACAAAGTAAAACAAACATTCGTGAATAAACAGTGTTGAACAGAAGTATAAACGTTACTTAAGGCTATCTGGCAAATCAGGCCCCATGATCAGGCCAGAAACTAGTGGAGGACACCCCCTCATCACCATGACCTATGTCGGAAATGCTTTTTGTCCGTGGGAAGAACTGTTGTCTGCTTGAACGCGAACATTTTCTGTAAGAGCCACAAATCTGAAGATAAATTTTTGACGAAACTTCAATTTTCATTTTGCAAAATACCCTTCTGTTTCAAATATCTTTTGTATGAAAGTTCTCGTTATGAGTATATGACAGTCTAGTAAACACGTACACGTAAACATTTAGTGTACTATTATTTTAAAGAAATACTTTCGTTAAAGGAAAATTCTTAACTCTTTACCCAACGCAGACGATATCAAAATTTATTATTTTAAATATCATTTTTTTCAAATGTTTCAAAAAATTTCAACAAAACCATATCATGTGACCCCTCGTTAGAACGAGCTCGTTCCAACGAGGGGTCACATGATATGGTTTTGTTGAAATTTTTTGAAAAATATTTTTTCAACTGCTGAATTTTCATATTACGCGGACGGATGCGGCCGATTCGTTAGGTAAAGGGTTAAACTCGTTTCAGAAATATCGAGTGATCAAATCAGGAACATATTCTGTTTACCCCAGTTACCAAAAACACATTTTTTAGTTATATTTTATTTATTGGTGTTTAAGGTCACATACTTATGCACAATGGCTAATCGTGACCACATTTTTTAGTTTGAAAAGGGTTAAAGAATGGAATTTCACATTGAACATCATGTGTCATTATACAATTATGGAGTTTTGTGTTGAATAAGATGTGATATTGACCTAAAAAAAACCTGTACTGGCCGAGACGTTAGCTGAAGTCAATATAAGTTTTTTAGGTTCATATCACATGATATTTACCACCTCAAAAATCCATAACTATTTTATTATATACACCCTCCTAAAAAAAAACAATCTTCTATTTGTCAATTAAAAGTTCAATTATATCAACCAGAAATACTTTTATTTAACAACAAAATAGTTATCATCCCCAGAATAACATAAAAATAAACAATGTTACAGAGATTACGTCGACTGAAATAGAACTAGAGAGGGGATTTCCAAAAGCTATATTTAGAAAGTTCATATTCACTGGAAAACCGGTGAACATGGATTTTTGAGTACCCGTCACGTTATAAGATCCAGCCAATAGAAAGGTGGTTATTTATGAAGTATATAATTTATTTATTTATTTATTTATTTATTTATTTATTTATTTATTTATTGGTGCTTAGGGGCGCGGTGGCTCAGTAGGTAGAGGTGCAGGCTGCAAGCCGAGAGGTCCTCGGTTCGAATCCCACCTGCGGCAATCGCGTTGTGTCCTTGGGCAAGACACTTCACCCCCATTGCCCACGTGGGGGCACGGTGACGCTGTGTACTAAGGCGTACTGCACGTCGATGGTGCACCTGTCTCCAACCAATGCTAACCCTGCTTGTGTGGAGTTAGTATGTTGGGGAGCTGACAGTTGCTCGCCGTTGCTCGGTGGTTCTCTCCGGGTACTCCGGCTTCCTCCACCCGTAAAACTGTCGAGGTCATGATTAGCCATTGTGCAGAAATATGTGACCTTAAACACCAATAAATAAATACTATTGGTGCTTAAGGTCACATACTTATGCACAATGGCTAATCGTGACCGTGACAGTTTTACGGATGAAGGAAGCCGGAGTACACGGAGAGAACCACCGAGCATCGACGAGAAACTGTCAGCTCCTCAACATTCCAACTCTGTTTAAGCTCCATTGAAGCAGGGTTACAGCGGTTGAAGACATGTGCACTATCGACATGCAGTACGCCGTAGTAAACGACGTCATCGTGCCCCCATGTAGGGAACCAGGATAAAGTGCCTTGCCCAAGGACACAACGCAGGTCGTCCTGGACGGGGGTCGAACACGGGATCTCAAGCATAGAAGTCCAACACTCTACCACTGAGCTCCCTATAAAGTATATAATAAAAATAAATATAACATGAGTACAAGAATGTCAAGTAAATGTTTCGAAATTTAACCAATCAGAAAGCGTTCTTTTTTGAAACTGATCAAGCAAATCAACTGAAGGTGTTATGAAGCACTTATTAATATTTATTGAAAATATGAAATGGTAATAAGCCGAGAAAACGGAGATGTCATTTGATAATTTAAAATAAACGAACGTTTACAACCTGTTTCGTTTATTATTGCTTTAACCCTTTCAACCCTGGTGGTATCTTCCATGCCAGTTCAAATGCAGTACTTAGAAGAGTCCATATTCATTATTTGGGGATAGACCAATCAATATTTTCAACATGCAGCCTTGGGGCTGCACGTTTAAAATATTGCCTGATCTACCCCACACATTTACTTATCAGCCATCCTCCTTAATGAAGTTATGGCTTACCAAGTGCCTTGGAGAATTATACTGAATTTGGGTTCAATCAAGTTCGAACCGACAATCAACGACCCGGATACACTGTCGGAAAATTTTAACACACGGCTAACCATATGGGGAAATTTGAGATCCTGGCTTCGGGTCCACCAACGAGAAAACATCTTTGCAAGTGGTAAGCCAACCAATCAAAGCCTTCCAAACTGATATGTTGATGATGCAGAATTTAAGCACTTTCAAAGACTTCCGATACCTGAATGAGCTCTGCTTTTCAGTTTGAGATATGGATATAAATTTTGTGTTGTCTGATTCTGCTCTTCTTTGAAACAACGACAACAGTTAATTGTAATGTTCAAGTTAAACAAATAAAGCATTGAGAATTCAGCGAATTGTTGCTTAAAAATTATAATTTGCGATTTTATGTGTCAGAGATTACCGGAGTGTTGCAGAGTACAACCAAGTGAACTGCACCCTAAAATCAGTTAAGTTAAAATTAACCCAGGTCAACTGTGTTGAGTGAATATGAACCCAACTGGGTTCAGGTTCACTCAACCCAGTCCATTTGGGTTAATTTATAACCCAACTGATTTCAGGGTGTAATTGGCTTCATATTCACTCAACACGGTCGATTTGGGTTCATTTTAACCTAACTGCTTTTAGAGTGTAGTCATCATTGAATGTTTACTCATGGTTTAAGAAACGTTGACCTTTTATCTATTGACCCCAAAGCAGTCTTGTGCATCCTCTTCTCAGAAGCTACCTGTGCATGAATCAGTCTGAATGTTGTTTCTTTATTATTTATTGGGGTTTGATGTCAGAATCTAATCTTATATCTTGACTACAACATGGGTATAAATATCAAGTGGAGTCGATCGTTTATAATTGTTCTGCTCACTGTAGAAGACTCCCACACAGACGTTGGCCACCATGTCTTATCCTACCACACAGCAAAGAAAAATGTGTCTGCCTCAGTAAACAAGTCCTGCTCCCATTGCAGAGAACTCACACCCATTACACCAACAGAAGTTACTTAAACCGAACTGGTTTACCACTCATTAAATAAGCACTGCTCCACTTTCCGGGGTTCTAACGAGTGGGTTTAAATTTTGTTTGTACTGAGTGCTCGGTGTCCCAGGAAACAAAAGTATTTCCGAAAAGTATGGGTGCCATAATGCCAAAAAACGAAGTTATGTTGGGGAAGCTAAAATTGCGTTTGCAGTTACAGCATAACTTCTAAACTATAGGTGATGTCAGCAGTTAACCACACATGCCTTCTGAGAAATTAGTGTATAAAGGTTGAATACTATTCTACAAAGAAAACTAAATTAACCACCAAGAAACTAAAATCGATTTGCAATAACTATGACCTTGATCTTTGACCTGATGGTTCCCATAAAGGTCACAATGCTCCCAGAAGAGGAATATCAACACCGTGAAGTTAAAAGGTTACCTGAATGCCATGTATTCTTATATTGTCTTTTACCTTTTAATTCCGACCAGAAATGATTTAACATTTTAACAGTAGTCCATTCTGGTCCCCAAATAGTCCCAAAGTGGTTCAGTCGGTAACCAAATCTGCGGCCCCGCGACTGTTTAGCTCACATCGACCTGTGCACGGGGCAAGGTCAGGAAGAAAAGGGTTGGGTCAGACTGGTAGTCACGAAATGATTGAGGACCATTAGGATTGAAGAAAACAAGGTTTGTAAGAGACATGAGTTCCTTTGGCTGTAATACTCCGTCATGATACTGGAACTATAATGCTATTGGTTCAGCAATGACATGAAAATTCTCCAGGCCTGCAGATCGCGGACTTTAATATTCATTAACATATGGCTAGAAAAATACCTTTCTTAATGGGACGAATCTTGGATTTAAGGCAACAAAATATTATACATTTCAAAATTTGTCCACGAAAATAATTCGGAGAGGTTTAGAGTTATACAATAAAATATGTTTGTGAAACGAAGTACGGAACGTCTGCAGTCTGCAAAACTGACGCGGCGAATATAATTTATGTATTTATTTGTTACCCCAAACCTTTTATACAAATCGCATTTCTGACTATCTTCAGAACCACTTGCCTCTGCCAAGTGAACTGAGCTATTCAATTTTACTTTTGCTGCACATAACTGATAATGACCTACCCTCAGGTGTTGCTTGCCAACAAGTTCTGATGTGTGCCACAAGTGAAGCAGGAGGTGGCCGAACCTGAAAACCTGCAGAACGCCGTTTTCCTTTTAACTGAACTGAGAAGTGTACCTTTTACAAATGCCAAATGGAACTTAGACACAAAGCCTTAGACACAAAGCGTGAATTTCTAAGCTTGCTAATCACGGGTCATTTTAAAGCTGTAGATGCTGCAGAACAAACTTTTGTGATAAAAGATGGTTGGATATCTTACCTGCTTTCTCGCTACCCCAAGCTGAAAAATAAACAGTTCAGTAGAAAATATAATTTTTGTGTACAAATCTACTTTTCCTGAAATCAAATCAAACCAAAAATGTTTGTATAATAACAGCTATATTGGGGATTCTTAACCTTTTCAACACTAGCGCCCTGGAATATCTGGATGATAAGGTGAACCTATTCTGAAATTATAGGCAAGTACAGTAACAATTTAATCCCACAGTTCGGTAGAATTAAATTATTATTTATCCCCAATACCAATTTATAGTTCATCATGATGTATGCTCGTCTACTCCCAAATGTTCCGTCCCGCAAAAAATATGCATGCCAATTTGAATGGGGTAAAGCTCAAATTTTGCCATTTTTCTAATTCAAGGGGTATAACTCCCAAACTACGACAGAGGCAAGTGCAAAAATTAAACTTGACGTGCATTTCGTAAAAGTTAAGGCTCTTCTGAAGTTTGAAAACAAATGAGACTGTTTCAAATAGATTTAATCTGATGGAAACCAAAGTAAAATGGAAATTTGACCATTTTTGTAAAAATTCAAGGAGCTAAACTCCAAAACTACACTTGGTACAAACGCGAAAACAGAACTTCACCTGTATTCCATCAAGCTCAATATGTTTTAGAAATTTGAAAACAATCAGTTGTTCAATATTGATGGAAACTAAAGAAAAACCATGATTTTATCATTTTTTCCAATTCAAGGGGCATACCTCCTAAGCTACAATTGACACGAGCACAAATATCAAACTTGACCTTCATTTTATGGAAGTTAAAATATTACAAAAGTTTGAAAACATTGTTGTTCGAGACAGATTTTATAAGACGGAAACCAATGAAAATCAAATTTTGTCATTTTTTTCATATTCAAAGGACATGCATCACTTTTTTACCTCGGCATGAAAATCGACTATCGATAAAGTTATCCCTCCAGAAATGTCCATCTGAGAAGCATGTGACTGTTGAGAGAAAAACCTATGACATCAGCGGAAAGTAGAGCGAAGTTTCCTTTTGTTACATTTTCTAAACGAATACAATGGGCAGCTCTCTGGGTATATGCACGGGTAATGTGTAATAGTTGGCCCACTTGGATTGTAGCCAGTGTTGGATAACATTATCACTGATCACCGGTATTACAAAGAAGAAGATCACCCCAAAACAACTGAATTGTGAACTCTGAGGTGCTATATAATTACAAGAAGGGTCCTGCGATTAGTCGATGTTCGAAAATCAATTGATACCAAACGCATATTCGAGTTGAACTCGAGTTTTTAAATCAAGATTATCCCTTTACCTGACACCGAAGGAAGACGGCACTTAGAAACAAAATCTTGAATAACTGATATTTTTCAGTTTTTTACGTGAAAAATATAGTTAATGATCCCTCGTTGGAACGGGCTCGTTTCAATCAGGGGTGATAAGGTATGTTTTAGATAGAAAGCCGGAAAAATAATGAAAATGTAATGGTAATTTTTGCGAATAGCGATGACCTGTTTTAGCCGTTAAGATGGGTAAAGGGTTATCAGTACATGGAAGTTTTCTGGTGTGCACATTGGGCTGGTCCGCATCAACCAAGCATTATCGCACGAGTCGGCTGGCGTAAACGATACAGCAATCCAAGAAACTTCACTGTGCTGATCTGTTTATTATATACCTGCCCTCAGGCAACAGTTTAATGGTATGCTCAAGCGAAGAGAGAAGTTAAAACGTGAATTTTGGACGAAAGCAGGCGACAAACTTTTAGTTGTATATAGTTGTTGCTACAGCATGTTCTTTATCTTTATTCTATCTGCATGGATGGACTCGATAAACCTCATAATCTCCCCTAATCTTGCAAAAATCTAATGTAGGTTGGACAATAATCGTTGAAAACTGAATTCATATATTTGTGCAACGGCAAAGATGTTAAATATCTTTAGGCCCCCCCCCCCCCCCCCCCACAAAGTAGATCTTCTGTTTCTCAGGCCATTTTTGGGAAAAAATTGCATGTGAGCGGGTGGTTTTTTATTTTATTTTATTTGTTATTTTTTGTAATTATTTCTTTGCCATCAAAAGTTCATGTTCTTGGCTTGTTTTATGTTTTGGGCCGCATAATCTACAAAAATAGCATGGGTGGTGGTGTATTTCCTCCGTTGAGTGCAACAAGGCTTTGCAATGCTAAAGCATTGCAAAGCCTTGTCGCACTCAAGGGACAAATTTATCAATTTTATTAATTTGGGAAAAATATGAGACATAAACCATTTAATTTTTATTTTTTAAAGTTTGCATTGAATATACAAAGAGAGCATGCGGCAGCCAAAAGGACCATATGGGAGGGCCTGAGAAACAGTTTAAATTTTTTTAGGGCCTTATTGATAGTATGTGGATCTAGAGCACATTTTATAGCGTGAGATGGAAGAGGATATACACCTAGCATAGTTTTCGATTTCTCAGTGGGCCTGTCGCACTGCATGCGTTTTCCCAGTATCAGTAGTATCACTCTCCATCTGACACTGAAAAAGGGAATTGGTGATCGAAGTCGTGTCCGTATCAATGATAGGTACAGTACGTGGAGGGTGAATTATAACTAAAACACTCGTGAAGTGAAGTTTCCAGCCAGAAAATAACAGTCGGTTCATGTGATAATGCATGAAAAGGACAAGGACAGTTTTAGGCAAGGGACCTCCGGATTCAACCCGAAGGTTCCTTGGCTGAAACTTTGCTCGTCGTTCTAATACTTTTTTTCCAGACAAGGAATTTTTATCTGAGTGGAGACACCACCAAGCGAGTGATTTAGTAACAATTCACTCTCCATGTACAGTACTGTATGTAATAAAATACTATTTATATTTTACTTATAATCCCGACTGACTGATATTCCAACTACATCATTGACGAAGGCATGACCCGAAGTAGTTGGAATATTTTATCAGTTGGGACTTTAGCAATCACAACCGGAACAAATCAGGTTCACACCCCGCCAGATCTTCGCGACGCCTCTTGCCTCAATATGCCGCATTGGTCTCGGACAGAAAAATGTACGATCTTCCAACGGCGCTTTTTGACTCTGATGATCTCCGTCTAAACATAAACAAATAGAATGACGTTCTTCCCAAGAAAATCGACAGTGTTTGCATTTTCCAAGCCCAACCATGTCGTTGCATCTTGACGTATTTTAAATGCCTAAATTTGTTGTTGGAAATCTGAAGTAAATTTGGCCACGCGATATTCTCATAAAATATTTTATTATCATTACTGGTTCGAATGAAGTGGCAGACGTTCAGAAATCATTCTTTCCTGCCATCAACCATAAAAGTCTGTTTTTTCGTGTTCTATGATCCACGATCTTCATTTTGGTGTGTAATTGGTGTAAATTTGAGTTTTATGGAATTTTAGACTTTGGATTTTCAAAGTCAGTTCGTTTGTTGCTTGAGTTGTATCGTAAGCAGATTATACAGTCAATCTCGAAGTTCTCAGCTTTGCATGTTGTTTTAGCATTTTAATTTGCCGTAGAGCTCTTATGAACATTTCTGCGAACAGTCAACTATTTGTAGGTGGGTCAATTGGTCTGTCAATCTCGTTTCTCCTCTGTGGTCCAGAAACATTAGGATTGACTGTGGAAGTGAATAAGCTAAGGCCATTCTTTTCTTCAGAATTAGTTCAGTTTTTGGTCCTTAATGTCATACTAAAATTCACCTCGAATCCGAGCTAAAGTCCTGCGAAACACCACGTTTTCTAATTGGAAAGATCGGAAGCTGGATTCCTTATGGCCATATCCATAAAAAATTGACATACCACTGACTTTGTCCTCCAAATCGACATCAAATCCATTCAGAGACACGGGTGTCATATTTAACCCTTTAACCAACGCAGACGATATCAAAATTTATTATTTTAAATATCATTTTTTTAAATGTTTCAAAAAATTTCAACAAAACCATATCATGTGACCCCTCGTTGGAACGAGCTCGTTCCAACGAGGGGTCACATGATATGGTTTTGTTGAAATTTTTGGAAAAATAATATTTTTTGAACTGCTGAATTTGAATATTACGCGGGCGGATGCGGCCGATTCGTTAGGTAAAGGGTTAAATCGGAGGAGGAAACGATTTACAATGCGAATTGTCAATAATATGGACTCTGGACATGCTTTTTCTTCAGAGTGACACTCAAAACGTCTGACGAATTCCCCGGGGAAAGGGATACGGGGTAGATCCTTTCGCATGGGCGTTGGAGTACTGTTTGTAGATCCCTTCGCATGGACGTAGGAGTGCTGTTTGTGAGGAAGATTCATACTGCTTCTTTATGGGTGAAGGCTTTCTACTCAGTTTGTGTAGTAAGACAGGGCCAATGTCGTTTAAGGACACGTATCGGTTTTTGAATGCATGTTCTTTCCAAGCACTGGTAGCAGGTAATTGTTTGTGCAATTACTGATATGCACATCCGAACCCTGAAGTCCAAGGAAAGAAATTTGTGATACTCTGTCGATAATGCAATAATTTACAAAGTAGAGTGCTGTAAGCCGATATTTGATCTTTATACTGAAGTGCAGACACTGCAACATGAAAACTTCATACTTGGCGGAAGTGCTATATATTATCCTTAATGCCACATTGCTCAGTCTGTGAAGATTTGCCTTGTTACAATTTATGGGAGAGTGCTTGCTTGTACTCTCCCATAAATTGCAACAAGGCTAAGAGATGTGAACAAATTCTGATGACCACAAATAATTTAGCACTCTACCAGTTAATGGAGCAATGGGTTGCTTAGCTCGACAGAGACACGACGTGGACAATGGATGGCACACAACCGTCTTATTCCATCCATCAGAGGACCCTATCTGGAATTGTTGGAGGTGTTAGTCCAGCGAACAAGTGCTTCCGGCAGGAGAGGGGCATGCTGTCTTTGGTGTCCTATCAGGCATATTCCACCAGGTAGGAAAGAGGTGATGGAGCGATGTATTTGCTCAGAATATTGCAGTGGAACACCAAGCTGGCTTATGGTGGGAAAGAGCTGTGATGTATGTGATGACCTCGCAGGCATGATGATCCAGGTAGGAAAGGGGTAATGGGACGAGACTGTCGGCTGGAGAGAGATGTCCTTGGTGGCCAGCCAGACATATTCCTCTAAATAGGAAAGGGTAATTGAGCGATGTTGTTGGTCAGCATGTAGTGGTGGCCTAGCAAACTAGCCGCCCATGGAAGAAGAGAGCTGTCCTATCTGTGATGGCCTCTCAGGCATGTTGCCCAAATTAAGAAAGAGGTAAAGGCACTGTTGATAGGATAGAGACAGACTGTCTTTGGGGGACTGGCATACATATTCCTCCAAGTATGAAAGAGGTAGCTGAGCGACGCTATTGATCAACACTGTGCGGTGGTCCCTAGGGGGAAAGAGCTGTGGTGGCATTGCATGCATATTGCTCCAGGTAAGAAAGTGGCAATGGAGTGATTCTGTGACTCTGTTGGTCAGCATGTTACGGTGAACAGCAAGCTGGATGATCCTGGTATGAAATAGCTCTGCTGTCGGTGATCTTGCATAAATTTTGTTCTGGGTAGGAAAGAGCAACCCATTGGTGTTACGGGGCGATACTGTTAGTCGGCATGTATTATTTTTAAGTAAGTGGATTCTTCATTGGAGAAAGAAGGCTTTGAGATTGTTTTGTTTTTGTTTTTGTTTTTGTTTTGTTTTGTTTGTTGTTGTCTTTTTTGGTTTTGTTTTTTGGTTTTTTTGTTGTTGTTTTTTTTTGGGGTGGGGGGGGGGGTATACATAACTTTACACATAACTTCAGTCCTTTACACAACATAAATCATTCGCAGTAACCGAGTGCATAGCTGGAGAGATTGGTAACACACTTATTTGGATATCAGCCAATGTGGTCTACTTCCCTCCATCACTACATCAGCTGCAGTAAAATTTTATAATATTACCTAACATACAGAACCATTCTAAAACAAAAGGTCTTTGTAAAATTATGTATCCATCTCAAAAACACCACCCGCACTCTACGTCCATACATATGGCTTTATTCATCACATCACATCCCACCCCTATCCCCATCTGGAGTGACATCTTTAGTGGCGCCCGCCCCTAGAAACGCACTCCTGTATTCATGCGTCAAATTTCGTTGCACGGACTGACATCCAATGACTTCCGACCTCACTAACAGATCTGCCATGCATGGCCTCGCACCCATTAATTGCGGCTCCTGAAGCATCAAAGCGAGTCATATGGGTGTTATGTCCTTTACAAAAATTATCGTGCGTCATTTGGTTGTGTGCGTGTGTGTGTGAAGGGGGCGGGAGGGGGGAGTGCGGATGGTAGCTATCAGTTTCTCTCCGTCCACTTTGATTGAAATTATCAGTATTACCACCCAAGATGGTTGTTGTTATTTGTCAATTCATTTCCGCCTGTTTCTGATGTCAACACTGAATACTTTCGCCGGGTGCAAAACTGCGATTTTCATTTTCAGTTACGTTTTCGGCATTCTTCGGCGTGTTAGGTATTCCGGTAACACGCGAAAGGTGTGAGCGCCACATAATGTCGTTCTTGAAATATCTTGGTGGCCGTTTGTTGTAAGAAACCCATGTATATTGGAACACCGCAGAGGGAACACCGCAGAGGGAACACCGCACAGGGAAACCCGCCAGTTGACTCCAAAAATACTGTACTTTGCCTCCATAATTTACAAAACATGAAAATATCAGCAGATTGCACTGTAAACAGGTTGTAAGTGTACACGCTCAAGTGGAGCGTGTTACAACCGATAATGTTACAACGCCGCATAATGTTACACCAACGCATAATGTTACAAAAAATGTAGTAAACAACCGATAATGTTATAAACTCCGCAAAATGTTATTACTTTTTTCAACCCGTTATGTTACAACAAATTAACCGATAATGTTATAACTTCTGTATACTAATTCCAGTTACAGCTTTTGTATAGATGGATTTTAGCAATTACCATTTATTGCCGCATAAAGGTGTGTAATATTTATACTAAAGGTTTCTGCTCTGGTTAAGGCGAGGAGACACCCCCCCCCCCCCCCCAACGTCCGGGGATTTATCATAGAATGACCTAGTCACATTACATAGATGCGGATTATCCTGGTAACTCAATGGTGTGACGTCATTACCATGATCATCCAGTGCCCAACATGGTGAAGGCGGGGGTGGTGGAGGAGGGGAGCAATTTTATCCGGTTGGTACGTTTACCAACATGCGTAATCTCCGCTTCCAGAAATGTAGTGTACCATACTCCCCTGACGCCTTTGGGGATGGGCAAATGCCTCTGTTTCTGCTTGTTTTGGGCATCTAAAACTCATTTGTCGCATATTTCTTAGTCATAAGAATATCTTATTGTTCATTAATTTTAACAACTAAGAGTGAACAAAAATGAGGTGGAGTTAAAAGAGGTCAAAAAGTTGGATGGAGCGAGGTACATATTGTGGATGTGGCAGGTTGGAAGTGTCGCACGGAAGACGAAGAATAAGATGCGAGACTGGGTAGGAAAAGGAATGGGGTTTAGGAGGACTGAAAGGGGCGGGCAGGGATTAGGCTGAGAAAGAGAGGAGGGCATGGATAAGGGTGATTGTGCAGAGAAAGCTATATGAGAATACTATAAGAGAGTAGTGCTAGACGGTATGATAATATAGATGGTGGAGATGTTGGAAGAAGTGGAAGTGATGAATTTGGGATTACAGGTTCTGGAAAAGGCGGAATCACTAGAACAGGCAGTATAGGGAGAAGGAGGAGGTTGGTGAGGAGGAGTTGTGTTGATGTTGGTGTTGTAGCGATGTTGGTGATGGTGTTGAGTAGTTGTGTATGTTGAAAATGAGCCATTTTGTAGGACCCCGGGGCAGGACCCCGGAAGTGACGTCATGTCACGTGACTGGGCGATCATGTTGGGTTGCCATGATAGTGCACGTGGGTGGCCATGTTGTGATGTCATTATCATGAGAAAAATGTGGTAGGAGTGCGTATGCGCAGCGCGTGTTGTTATAGGGACACGTGCTCCGTCTCACCCCTAACAACCCGACAATAGATATCGAATTAATCCAAACAACCCGACAATCTTCAGGAAACTGTCCAAAACACTCCCGAATCCTGCCAGTACGATTTAGTAACTCGCCAGAAACTCGAGGGACCGGGACTTCAGGAGCTCCAGGGGCAAGAGGAAGTAGGGCTCCGGGAACAGGGGCGGCGCCCCCCCCCCTTTCCAGTTTATCTCTCAGTTAAAAAACACTATTGTAATAAACCAACCATTATTGTAATAAACCCATTTCTGTGATAAATTACGCGTCCATTATATGGTCGGGCATTAGGTAACGATACTATCCTATATTTTAAGGATACTAAACCCACGGAATTCCCCTTTTCGTCGTATGAAGCAATGAAAGCTATGAAAATGACCAAGATGCGCGCAAAATCATACGTCTCAAAATGAAAGCTATGAAAATGAGCGCAATGAGTACCTCTTCATACGTCTCATACCCTCATTAAGGAAACTATCCCACCTTTATTTTGGAATGTTTTCGGGAGTGTTTGGATCAGTTTTCTGAAGACTGTCGGGTTGTTTGGATTAATTCGATATCTATTGTCGGGTTGTTAGGGGTGAGACGGAGCACGTGTCCCCATAACAACACGCGCTGCGCATACGCACTCCTACCACCTACTATCATGATAATGACATCACAACATGGCCATACACGTGCGCTATCATGACAACCCAACATGACCGCCTAGTCACGTGACATGACGTCACTTCCGGGGTCCTGCCCCGAGGTCCTACAAAATGGCTCATTTTCAACATACACAGCTACTCAAGACCATCACCAACACCGCCACAGCACCAACATCAGCACAACTCCTCCTCCACAATCTCCTCCTTCTCCCTGTACTGCCTGTTCTAGTGATTCCGCCTTTTCCAGAACCTGTAATCCCAAATTCATCACTTCCACTTCTTCCAACATCTCCACCATCTATATTATCGTACCGTCTAGCACTACTCTCTTATAGTATTCTCAGATAGCTTTCGCTGCACAATCACCCTGATGTACTAATCCATGACCTCATTTCTTTCTCAGCCTAAACCCTGCCCACCCCTCCCAATCCTCCTAAACCCCATTCCTTTTTCTACCCAGTCTCGCATCTTATTCTTCGGCTTCCGTGCGACACTTCCAACCTGCCACATCCACCATATGTACCTCGCTCCATCCAACTTTTTGACCTCTCTTAACTCCACCTCATTTTTGTTCATTCTTAGTTGTTAAAATGTCAAATTAATTAACAATAAGATTTTCTTATGATTAAGAAATATGCGACAAATGAGTTTTAGATGCCCAAAATAAGCAGAAACGGAGGCATTTGCCCATCCCCAAAGGCGTCAGGGGACTATGGTACACTACATTTCTGGAAGCGGAGACTACGCATGTTGGTAAACGTACCAACCGGATAAAATAGCACCCCTCCTCCACCACCCCCGCCATCACCATGTTGGGCACTGGATGATCATGGTAATGACGTCACACGATTGAGTTACCAGGATAATCCGCGTCTATGTAACGTGAATAGGTCTTCTATGATAAATCCCCGGGAGTTGGGGGGGGGGGGGGGGTGTCTCTTCGCCTTAACCAGAGCAGAAACCTTTAGTATAAATATTACATACCTTTATGCGGCAAAAAATGGTAAGTGGTAAAGTCCATCTACAATAGCTGTAACTGGAATTAGTATACAGAAGTTATAACATTATCGGTTAATTTGTTGTAACATAACGGGTTGAAAAAAGTTATAACATTATGAGTCGATTTTTATAACATAACGGGTTGAAAAAAGTTATAACATTATGTGGAGTTTATAACATTATCGGTTGTTTACTACATTTTTTGTAACATTAAGCGTTGGTGTAACATTATGCGGCGTTGTAACATTATCGGTTGTAACAGGGAGTCACATCATAGTGGTTTTTACGTGTTCGATATCATTTTGTTTACACCTGCTGCTAATGGCAACACCAATTTGTGAAGCCGGGCGGGAAACACAATTTTAGGCGAGAGGCTTAAGTTTACGCAACTTTTCGGCATATTAGGCCTGTCAGCAGAATGGGATTAGTGTAGGAGCAACCTAATAAAACTTCTGGACTTTTTAATGGACATTTTGTGGACGATGCCAATACGTCCCCTGAGTTCCAATGTGTTCTATGTGCCAGTAGGCACATAGGACATATTGGAACTCAGTGGACAGATATGCACTGTGTACGGCTTCGAGAAAGCTAGAACTCGACTCAAACAATCGCCGTACATGCATTTTGCCTTCCTAATTTGAGGGAAAAAAAGAATATCAGCTGATTCATCCGCGTGTTTCCAGATATGTGTCTCACATTTTCAAATATTGCAGATTTTCAAAATCAATTTCGGCTCTTTTTTCCGAAAAAGTGGAACATCTCGGAAAGGTCACATCGGAATTTAGGTGACTTGTAATATGATATGCTGGAGGCAGGCACGTAACTACCGAAAAATATGGGGGGGGGGGGGGGGGGGGGGGGGGGGGGGGGGGGGGGGGGGGGGGGGGTATCATTCTGCCCCAATGTCAGCGCATATTGCCCTACATATATATCACCTTTTCAAATGCTTTCAACAGTACATATCATATGATATTAGGTACCTGTAGGGCAGGGCACGCCACACAGGAAAATAAATGAAAATATTCTAAACAGAATTGTTGAATTTACAAGGACACCCTGGCCTCCTTTTGCATGGGCAGTAGTGCATATAAACTGAGATGGAAGTTGTACAAGACCATGATATATCAGGTGCCCAGCGTACCCTAGCTGTTCAGCTCTATTCTGTTAGGCAGATCAACAATCAGGCAAATAATTCCTTGGCACGGCAGTATAGTTGTGTGGGCCATGGTAACCGGGGTAATCTGCTGAACTCGCTACCCTGCGAACAGAAGATCTGAATATTGTTTTTTTTTTTTTGGGGGGGGGGGGTGTACCACCCCCACGCCCCAACACCTCCAGGATTTACGCCCCTGATTGGGGGTAAAGACCCAACAACTGGAAAAGCTTCAGCTTTGGCAATAACCATTTCCACACAATCCATATATTTCGTCTATTGTTCTTTGGCTACAGTTGTACTGGTTGTCTGAGAGTTCAAGTTGTGCGAGCTTATATGAACAGTGATAAATTTAAAATCTATAAAAATGGTGCATGGTTAATTGGCTATTAAGTTGTATTCTGAACCTTGAATATTGCAAAGCAGGTCTCCAGGACGACAATGAACAATTGCTCACGTTTATGCCTCTGAACCTCTTATGTAATCCCATTCATACATAATTAATCTGGAAGTAAAGATTATTTGTATACGCAATGCATGCAATTAAATGAGATTTTATACAATAACTTCCAACTAAAATTATAGGGATATTTGGCATGAATATTGTAACCGAATAAAAAAAACACACCATGGAATACTGGAGGTCGTAAAGTTGGAAGAGGTACCATGGTATTGGAAAGACATTAATATAAAACTGCCAGGACAAGTTAAATATTAAGCCAAAAATAGACATTTTACTCGCCTTTGAGGGCCAAATAGTTGAGCCAAACCCAAACAGGGAATCTTCCGTTACATCTTAACCCTTTGGTCCCTAGTGGTATCCCCCATGTCAGTTCAATGGTAGCAATTCGAATCAACCATATTCATTATTTTGGGATAGACCAATTAATATTTTCAACGTACATCCTCGGGGCTGCACGTCGAAAATACTGATTGGTCTTCTCCACACATTCATTGAGCAGCCATCATTCTTAATGAAATTATGACTTATTATGTTTCTGGGTCAGAAAAACGGTCTATCGGGTTATTTATTTATTGTTGTTTGAGGACACTTTTTTCTGCACAATAGCTAATCGTGACCACAGCATGGAGATAAAGTCAATCGTTTAAGCCCATGTTGCCCATTTTAGAGGACTTGCACCCCAAGCATTGGTGACCGGATCCTATTTTTACCAGTAAAACGGATCTTGTTTACCACAGTAAACAAGCACTGCCTCACTTCCAGGGGTTCCCACGGGGGTGGGTGGGGGGGGGGTGGGGGTGGGGGTGGTTATGGAGCTCTCGTGTTAAAGGGTTAAGAGTAAAGAGTCTGTGCAAATAGCAAAATAGGAAGGATAGATATTATCTTTACCAACACATCATTTTAATCATATCTGGACGTTGCAGGAAGTGGATACACCGACTCTTTACTCTAAAGATGTTTCCAAAGATTCTCTCTTTTGATTGTGCTCCACTGCGATCTTTAAGCAAAATGCTCAAACGGCGCCGAAAACATCCGAGTGCAAGGGGGAAAGGGGTATGAAAAAGGGCACTCTGCTCTGGGCATAAGTTAATGCCGGGAGTTTACAACGTATCATAAATTGTAATGTGACACTCAATGGTTTTGCCATTAGATATGTATCGTGCCTTGAGATTATTTACTTATTTTATTTTTATTTATTTAATTAATTAATATATTTATTTGCTTTTATTTATGGTCACATATTTATGCACAATGGCTGATCGTGACCGGAACATGTATATAAAGGCAAGTCCAGCTAATTATTTATATCCATTTTGCCCATTTTAGACGACTTCCACTCCAGGCATTATTGGCCAGGTCCTATTTACCAGTAAAACAGGCTTGTTTACATCAGTGAACACTCCTTCACTTCTCGGTCTTCTCACGGGGAATCGTACCTTGTTAAACTCAAGGGACAATGCAAAAACTTTAGAAATAACCTCGCAGATTGTATACCTTCTTTGTTTAGCGATTATGTCATTATACATAATACCACCCCCACCACATCGCACACACCCATTGGCGTTAGCGCACGTAAAATATGTAAAATAAAATATTCGAGAGTTCCTCAGTTACAGTACTCGGAAAGTAAAGTTACTTCTGGCGAAAACAGATGCCTGCCCCCAGCTTCCGGCACCCTTGAAAATGCCCATTTTTTCAATATTTACAAATTTCCAGAGGTGAGAGAAGCGCGGCGGCACGAGCCATCCCAAAATACTTTTTTCACAGACATGCTGCATCATTACACAATGAGTTTAAAAATTTGAGAGCCAACAAATGTGTCAATATGTAAACGTTCATGTTGTAATATCTTCTGCAGATCTAAACGAGCAGACTTGCGGTGGAGAATCCATGATTTTTGTTTCCGTGGGCGCCACTTTTAATCAAGGGATAAGAGTTTTGTGGGGGAGTATACGCCTCTCGTCGTCGGAAGCCAATTTATAACAGCTCGTACAACACGAGACTCGCGCATCCGCCATAACTCAGTGTGTGCATGGGGTACGGTATTATCCGCAATAACGCATGGAGTCAGGACAACCACCACCTCAAGTGGAAGTCGATGTGTTATCGCGGACTGCACCGTCTCCCCCGTATAGTATCGGTTCGTGTAAAAAATTGAGTTACAAAAACAGGGTGTGGGGGTGGGGCGCCTCCTGGATTCGCCCATAAGCTGATTTTTTGTTCGGGTTTTGTTCAAGATCACTTTCAGCATCGATGGCTATATCAACATAGCCCCAATCTATTTCTTCCTCTTCAACAGTCTTCGATTTGAGAGATAGTTGAACAAGAAATAACCCAAACCACAACAATACCACCACATACACACCAGAGTGCATTTTCTGATGACATGAAAGAAACCTGAACGATGTCAGCTGTTGCGACACAACATATTAACCCCATACTTTCATCCCTCCCTCCCTCCCTCCCTCCCCTCCCCTCCCCCACCCCACCCCGACACAGACATTTTAACACATTCCAACGCATTCATAAGAATTGGAATTCACGGAAATAACATTTCGGCGGAGCCATTTTTCAATCCCCCTTCTGGGCCCTTCGCCCCACTTCAAAGACATTAGCACTAGTTTTGCACCCTTTTCCCAAATATATCACCATAAATTAAATCTTCTAAGATTATTGGCTCACCAGTTGTTTTAAGTCAAATCAAATCTTTGCAGTCAAGACTATGCTATAAACCGTGTACCAAACAAAATGGCCGCATCCGCCCGCGTAATATACAAATTGAGCAGTTGAATAATTTTTCGGAAAATTTCAACAAAACCATATTATATGACACCCACCCCCTCATTGGAACGAGTCCATTCCAATGAGGGGTCACATTATATGGTTTTGTTTAAATATTTTTTAAAAAATTGAAAAAATAATAATTAAAATAATAAATTTTTATATCGTCTGCGTTGGGGTTAAAAACAATTGCCGAGTTGATTTGAGGCTCATTTTTTTTTATCGTCCTCATCTCAAGGTACCATTAGATTCTGCCAGGGAACGCGATTGCTCTTCTTTAGAGCATTGAACTTCAAACCGAAAGGTCGACAGCTAGGTTTATCCTTCAAGCAAACTGGACCAGTATTTTAATGTCCGAAGAGTATGAATAGATTTTGAACCAATTAACCTTCACCAGAAACATTCACAACCATCAACAGAGTTTTCCTTTATATCTCAGGTCTGACTTCAGAAAACGGACGTCTTTAACCCGTGAGATTGTTTTCCGGGTCAGGAACAAGATACGTAATAATTCCATCAAGTAGGATGAACGCAAAGTGAATGAGTGGCGGAGACCAATCAATATTTTCAACGTGCAGCCCTGAGGCTGCACGCTGAAAATATTAAATGGTCTATATCCAAATAATGAATATGGACTTTTCTAATTGCTACCATTGAATGGACATGGAAGATACCACCAGGGTTCAAAGGGTTAAGATTAGTTTCAAAAGGATACACCTTTATGCATTTCCGTTCCCATAACTAAAGAGTTCACACTAATACATATCATCATTACGGTAATTAGTTAGACTGACATGGAAATGGAAAACAGATTGTGTATCGAATCTAATTTGTTTTTGACACCCAATAATTGTTTCATTTCCTTATCGATTGTTTTCTGGCTAACATGATTGCCATGGATACACCTGTGTTTGACTTCATCAAATACCACTGTTTCCATGAGCTACCCAGAACTTGCGAGGGGGGGGGGGGGGGGGGGCACAACTGTGGGCCATACCATTCGATTGTTTTCGATACTTTCAGATTACGTTTTATCGCCTAGCTCGTTCACTAATTGAGAGTTTTCTTCCAACAGTTTACCAAAAGTTACGACCAAAACCACCCCCACCCACCCCCCACCCCCACCAAAACAAAATCATTAAAATTTTATTATTTTTTCTTTATGTTTTGACTCAAAAAATATCTTATAACCCTCATTGGAACGAGCTGATCGGGTAGATTACATCGAGTATAGTTACAAAAAATAGTGTGGTGGTGGTGGGGGGGGGGGGGGGGGGGGTCACGGTTGCATCGTCAATGGCTCTTATATCCCTTTTTCGGGATACGTCTATGTGACGAAAAGTTATTTAAAAATATATTTTATAAACACAACTCTTTTGAGATACGGGACAAAGTTTTATTTGCACTCGGATGAAAGTAAATAAAAACTGTCCATACGTTCTGCCACAATCCTCAGAAATCTAACAATACAGTAAGCATTGGGGACGTGATAACCGTTACTTATTCTCAGTTCCCTATTCGACATTCGTTATCAACCGATAAAATCGGTTGATACTCGAATAAGGAACTGGGAATAAGGAATGGTTGTCACGTGTCCATGTAAGTATTTGTGTTCTCCCGAACTGAAAAAATCTGGCCTTACAGCCGGAACTTATGAACCAGCAGGCAGCTATATTATTCTTCACAAACACGTGCAGGCACGTAGGCAGGTATAGATAGATAGATAGATAGATAGTTTATTTCTGCAGTATTATTGTTACAAAGACGATACATGAATTAAGCATATAATAAGTGATTGTTCATAAAAGACACCATGTAATAAGTATGGGGAAAACAACTGCAAGGAGGCGATATAGCCAGGCTGGCTGTTTTGTAATCACCCCCTCTAGGATTGTCATTATAATTCTGGTAGATTGCAATAGTATTCAAAATGCACTGAAACCACGCATTCATACACATACATATACGTATATGTCTATACACCTATATAATGCACAGACACACATACATACATGTATATGCATACATGAATCCAATATTATATATACATACTTGATTACTTATTTGTTTTCGGAATTTTCTTCAGGGCAACGGTCTTTCATTGTGATACGTTATTGCATTCAGTTAAGACAAAAAATCTAAAACAGGGAAATTTGACGAGAGTCGGGATGACGGTATAAGTTTGTTGAAATGGGAGTTCATGTTTGTAATATTTCCAATCATACAGAACAATCTGGACAATATGGATTCGTACACGTTACTGATGATGAGTAGTCCATGATTGCCTGGGTTACTACGGCTTTCTTGAACTGCTTCCTATTGGGTATGCACCTGATGTTGTTCTCTAGGGAGTTCCATAATTTTGGGAGACTATATGATGGAAGGCTTTCAAGTAATTTGGATCTAGCGATATCGGTTTTCAGTAATCCTGTTTGTCTGGTGTTTACCCCTGCTTGATTTACATTAACTTTTAAGTAACTTTGAAAGGAGGATGGCAACTTTCCAGTGTGCCAGTCATGCACAAATAACAATGAATGGATTTTGTGAAGATCGGTAATCTTTATAACTCTGCTTTTAAGGAATAGCGGGTCAGTATGCGAATTATATCTTTTGTTATTCACGATTCGTATTGCTCGTTTTTGCAATTTAAGTAGTTTGTTTACCGATCGCGAGTGACCCCATATCTCAATCCCATATAAGAGATGACTATGTACAAGCGTGTAATACAGCGATAGGAGGGCTCTTGGCGGTAAAATATGTTTTACTTTATTTAGTGAGTAAATGGCTCTGCCTACCTTGGAGCATATTGCAGATATGTGTTGGCTGTAGCTTAGTTTTTCATCAATATATATTCCCAGGAATTTTATTGGGTTAGCTAGCTGTATGTGGTTATTCTTTATGTGGATTATTTTGGGATTAGGGTTTGATTTATGAAGAGAGTTAATGATAATATAATTCGTCTTCCTAGTGTTCAGTAGCAGGCTATTAGCTGAGCACCATGTGTCCAAATTACTGAGCTCATTATTAGCCGTGTCACATAGGGCGTCAGTGTTATTGTCTGAAGTATATGCAGTAGTGTCGTCAGCAAATGATAACAGATTTAGACTGGTTGAATTTGATATGTCATTCATATATATTAGAAATAATATAGGGCCAAGAATAGATCCCTGTGGCACTCCGCATCGAATATTCGAATAAGACGAATTTTCGCTTCGGTAATTAACATACTGCATTCTTCCCGTGAGATAATTCTGGAACCAGACGTTCGCAATGCCGCGGATGCCGTAAAATTCTAATTTCTTAATCAAAGTATCGTGCTGTATGGTATCAAAGGCCTTTGATAGATCTAGGAAAACCGCTAGTGTACTGTCCTTCGATGCTTTGTTATTATTTTCACCTATATGTTGAAGAAACTGGAGGATTGGATGTATAGTACAATGACCCTTTCGAAAACCATATTGGTGAGGATAAAGAATGTCATTTTCATAAAGAAAACTATTTAGTCTAGTCAATATAATTTTTTCAAGGATTTTTGAAAATGACGGTAGCAAACTTATTGGCCTGTAGTTGTTAAGGATCTCAGCGTCACCTGCTTTATATAATGGTATTACTTTTGCGATTTTCATTCTGTCGGGAACGTGTCCACACTCAATGGATAGATTAATGATATGGGATAGTGGAATGGCTACCTCAAAAATAGTTTGTTTTACGAGAGAAGTAGAGATTTCATCACAGTCTTTGCTCGTTTTACTTTTTAATTTTCTAGTTACATCTACGATCTCCATCGGTGTAGTTGGGGAGATAAAAAAGCTGTTCGGATGGTTTCCTGTTAAATACTGTGAATAATGTGTATCAGGCCTTTTAATTTGAGAGCTCGTTACCGCGCCAATGTTTGTGAAAAACTTATTGAATTCGTCTGCAATTTAACTTGGATTTGTGATATTTTCGTTATTCACGGTAAAATTCGTTTGTAACTTTGTATTAGCGTTAGATTTGCCAATTACGTCATTTATTATTTGCCAAGTTTTTTTAATATTATGTTTGTTCTCTGTAAGAATCCTGTCGTAGTGTAGAGTTCTACTTTTCCTTTTGATTTTATTAAACACTTTGCAATAAGCTTTGTATTTACTTTTGTTTGCAGGAGTTGGGTTTTTAATTTGTTTTTTGTATAACTTTAATTTGCTTCTCGAAGATGTCAATATATACCCTTGGTGATCCAACTTGTCCAGTTTGTTACAATTTTTCAATTTGTTACTACTCTGAGGAACCCAGCACAGTCGCGAGCGTTATTTTGGATTATGAGGCACGAAATACGACTATTTTACTGGCATTTTTACCTGCATTTTACCGCCACAATGTAGCCCCCTGTGCGACTAATAATGCCTACACAGTAAATGTGCTTTTGGATATACATTATTACGTCAATCGCAGCTGCACTGTGTGCCCCAAAGCAGCAACATCTACCTCAAGGGAGACAAGGCTTTTCATACAAGGCCATACTGGACCTGTTAAAAAATCGGTTAACTTAAGTAGATCGTAATCTTACAGACATACAAGTACCAAATCCACCCCAGACAAGATATTCCACAGACGGTATAATTGCTGTAAACGTCTGGTAAAGCATACAGGTGAGGTCTGTTTATCAGCTTTGGTCGTGACGACCAAAGCTGATAAATAGACCTCACCTGTATGCTTTACCGACGTTTTTAACGGCTCTCAAAGTGTGAAATCTTTCAAATATATCTCCTGAAAAATCTCAAAATATCCCCTCAGATGCATAGAAATGGGGGCTTTGGGACACTGGAATTTAAAATTTGCATACCGACGACCATCCATCGCTTGATCCACTCCCCCCCCCCCCCCTGAAAATCGTTCCGCCGACCCTGGAATGTCTCCTCCTATATCCCCCCTCCGACATGCATAGTTACGCCCCCGAACCCTCTTCATCTATTTGATTTTCAAGCGCCTTCGCCTCCAGTAGAGTCGCCAGATTTTTGTTTTAACCCTTTACCTAGCAAGAAAGGCAGACGACACCAGCAAACAAAATTTTCAAATTACTAATTGTTTTCATTTTTGCGCCAAAACATAGCTAAGTTTAGTTTAAACATATTTTATCTGACCGTAAATTTGCAAAAAAGATTGGAGTACAAGTTATACAACTTATGTTAACTCCTTTCCACAATACAATAGAAAGCAATACATAGTTGCGGCTATAAGATAAACTGAGTCAAAAAGAAAGTACAATAGAAACAAATGTGAAAAATGGCATAAAGGATGAAATATGATAGTTCTAATGTTGCATGTTTGTGGACAAGAAGCCGTGCAAAGAGTTTAATGACATGTTGTTGTCCACCCAACCGTATACAGTTTTGCTACGGATTTCAAAATGCACGTGCTACCCGAGAATGTCAAACTGAATGTGTGACCGATGATTTTCTTTGTTTATGTTGTGCTAGAGAGCCTGGGTTATTGAAAAAACACGCTAGTTTTTGTCTTCCGACATTTTAAAAAATGACAAGGTTCACCGAAAATCAGAGGTTGCATGCCATTGGTATGCATGATGCTGAGATACCTGTAGATGAGCTCAAAGCTGAGTTCGGGGTCACCGTGGCCACTATTCACAGTCTCATTGGAAGGTATAGAACGACTGGATCTACTGCCGACCAACCGCGTTCAGGTCGACCAAGAGTTACGACCCCTGCACAAGACCGACACATCAGGACGTCTCACTTGCGGGATCGCTTCCTTCCGGCGACGAGGACAGCAGCAATTACTCCTGGTAGATCTAACAATAGAATCAGTGCACAAACTGTCCGGAACAGACTCGCTGAACACGGCATCCGCAGAAGGCATCCATACCACGGACCAATCCTTACCCGACGTTATCGTACAATCAGAATGGAATGGGTACGTTAGCGTGTTCGCTGGACTCAGCAGCGTTGGAGCACAGTTCTTTTTCGTGATGAATCACGATTTTGTCTTCGGCGCGCTGATGGTTGGGCAAGAGTATATCGCCGACGAGAACGGTTTTCTGATGCTTGTGTGTGGGAATGCGACCGTTTCGGTGGGGGTAGTGTAATGGTTTGGGCAGGAATTTCCTTGCACCATCGAACACAGTTGATCTTCATCGATGGTAATCTGAATGGACAGCAATATAGGGGCGAAATCCTTAACGCTGTTGTTGTTCCGTTGTTCAACGCTAAAGTCGGACTGCAGTTATTCCAGCAAGGCAATGCCCGATGTCACGTGGCGCGTATCTGCCGTGACTTTATTGAGGAGCAGAGCATCGAACTTCTTCCCTGGCCCCCACTTTCGCCAGATTTGTCTCCAATCGAGCATCTTTGGGATCAACTGGACCGTCGGGTACGACTTCATGATCTTCAGACGTTAGGCGATTTACGTAATGTTCAAAGCAGGAGTGGAACGTAATGTTCTAAGCAGGAGTGGAACGCAATGCCACAGGGTGACATCCAGAGACTTATCAGGTCCATGAGCCGTCGATACCTTGCCACACAAGAGGCAAACGGTGGGCATACATGCTATTGAGTGCATCTGTGAACTTTTCATTTCATTTCATGTCTGAATTGTGACGTCCTGACGTGACGCTGGCAACAGTAAGAACTTGAAATTATGCAAATTCATACAGCTAGACTCGAAATATGAATTTACAATAATTTGTTTGGGATTGCAGTCGATAATACTAAAAAACATGTTCTCAAAGTTTATTGTGTGTGTGTGTGTGTGTAGTCTGAAAGCGCAATTATGCGTAAACTGTATTATTATTATTATTATTATTATTATTATTATTATTATTATATGAATTTACAATAATTTGTTTGGGATTACAGTCGATAATACTAAAAAACATGTTCTCAAAGTTTATTGTGTGTGTGTGTGTGTGTGTGTGTGTGTGTGTGTGTGTGTGTGTGTGTGTGTGTGTGTGTGTGTGTAGTCTGAGAGCGCAATTATGCGTAAACTGTATTATTATTATTATTATTATTATTATTATTATTATTATTATACTTTCTGTTTTTGACTCAGAATATATAGAGTGATTCACAAGTGAGAGATTTACGCTACATATATTTACAACTGAAATGTATGTTGTTGAGACAAGCAGCCACATAGGGCTGGACACTGAAGTTGTTGAATTTCTCTACGAAAACCCTTGGATAGGCCTACCAAGTTCTAAGATGAGGGACCTATGACGTTTATAAGACTTTCATCTTGTTCAGAAGAGAGGCTCGGCCGAGAATATAATGACTCAAATAAAGTGTCCACTAGCTAGGATGAACGCTTGAATTTTCGGAAAGATGTGTGCGTTTTGTTTTGTTGTCAATGTGGATTTACCGTACAGGAGGTCGGTTTCGGATGATATAAAACAATCTTTAAGACAATCGAGTGGTGTATTCCTGGGGTCAGAGTATCGAGGGCAGACCAGGAGAAAGTGATGAGCTATTTCATAGGTATAAACACATGTACACTTTGGCGAGTCCAAAATATAGGTTTGAAACTTGTTGTTTAGATCACTGCAGTTATTATGTAATTTTGAGTGTAAAATGTTTGCCTTTCTTTTACTCACAAGGATGTCTAGAGGTGGTTTGGGGGTGTAGTTCAATTGGGCATAGGTTTGTTTGAACTCCGTTTGTGTTGCGGCTTCGGTGAGTACATCTGGTAAGTTGTTCCAGTTTTATGTGGTGGGTGGGAAAAGGATTTTTTGAATCGCTCCGTTCTTGCCGGATAATACGTGAATCTGTATCTGAATGTAAGTAGTATGTCAGGGGCCTTTGAGGTATAGTTTGGGGGATCTCATCGGGGGACCCCGCAGGAGGACCATTGAAGAGAGAGCCAGAGGGGAAGGGAAGCAGTAGTATGTCAGGGGCTTTTGAGGGAATATTTGGGGGACCCCGGTACAGGGTCGTTGAAGGCAGCCAATAAGCTATCGAGCAGTTACTGATAAGTCATTGCTCGAATGACTCGAATCCCATCGAGCAAATGAGCTTTAGAGTAATTGCTCGATCGAGTGACTCGGCATATTGCTCGAACGACTCGAATCCCATCGAGCAAATGAGCCAACGAGCAATTGCTCGTTCGAGTGACTCCTCGAACGACTCTTAGACTCATTTCAGGAAAAAGGGATTCCATAGCCACAGATGTTTTCGAAAAAGGGATTCCAGAAATGGGATTCCCCAAAAGGGATTCCATAAGTGGGACTCCGTCTTACCTCGAGTGACTCGCATATATTGCTCGAACGACTCGAATCCCATCGAGCAAATGAGCCAACGAGCAATTGCTCGTTCGAGTGACTCCCCGAACGACTCTTAGACTCATTTCAGGAAAAAGGGATTCCATAGCCACAGATGTTTTCGAAAAAGGGATTCCAGAAATGGGATTCCCCAAAAGGGATTCCATAAGTGGGACTCCGTCTTACCTCGAGTGACTCGCATATATTGCTCGAACGACTCGAATCCCATCGAGCAAATGAGCCAACGAGCAATTGCTCGTTCGAGTGACTCCCCGAACGACTCTTAGACTCATTTCAGGAAAAAGGGATTCCATAGCCAGAGCCGTTTTCGAAAAAGGGCTTCCACAAATGGGATTCCCCAAAAGGGATTCCATAAGTGGGATTCCGTCTTACCTCGAGTGACTCGCATATATTGCTCGAACGACTCGAATCCCATCAAGCAAATGAGCTAACGAGCAATTGCTCGTTCGAGTTACTCCTCGAACGACTCTTAGACTCATTTCAGGAAAAAGGGATTCCATAACCACAGGCGTTTTCGAAAAGGGATTCCACAAATGGGATTCCGTAAGTAGGGCTTTTTTAGTCGTATGAGGCCATGAGGGCTATGTGAAAGGTATGGCGGTCCTATTGCACTACGTGTTGCAAAATATTCTTGAAGAATCCATATCACATATAGTCGGGTTTGTTTGTTTCTTTTTTGGTGATTTGAGGATTGGTGGGAAGTAGTGGGGTCTGGTGGGACTATTTGGGGTTGGTGGGGACTAGAGACTAATTGTCGTAAAAACCTGTGGTTTCTACAACCGGATCTCCACATCTCCTCCTACTTCTCTTCCCCTCTGGCTCTCTCTTCAATGGTCCCCCTGCGGGGTCCCCCGATGAGATCCCCCAACTAACCCCTGAAAAGCCCCTGTCATACTACTAATGTAGTTGCAGTGTAGGCCGCGTAGTCGCGTATTATAAAACAGGTTGAATCTATTTGGGTTCCGAATATTGTACATTTGAGATACCCTGCGGTTCAAGGCGGTAACAATGTATTGAGGTAAAACACAGCTTGTGACTCCTCATTGGAACATAAGCCAGGTTTTTGAGACAAAAATGAAAAATTAATGAAAATTGTATGGTGATTTTTGTGAATAGCGCAGGTCGGTTTTGGTCGTAGGCCTAACGTTGGGTAAAGAGTTAATCCTTTACCCAACGAATCGTCCGCATCCGCCCTCGTAATATTCAAATTCAGCAGCTGAAAATATATTATTTTTCGAAACATTTCAACAAAACCATATATGTGACCCCTCTTTGGAACGAGCTCGTCGAGCTCGTTCCAAAGAGGGGTCGCATGATATGGTTTTGGTGAAATATTTTGAAATTTTTTTAAAAATGATATTTAAAATAATAAATTTTGATATCGTCCGCGTTGGGTAAAGGGTTAAACAATATTTTATTTCCAAAATATTTTAAAACATAGCATTTTTACAATAGACAGACACTATTGTATTATTATTATTATTATTATTATTATTATTATTATTATTATTACTACAGAAAAAGACTACAGCAGCAAACTGATGCTTGTGTTGGCTGTCTCCCATCGTGTAGCAAATACGCAGCTTGAGGGAGTTGCAATGGAGTTAAAATTTTGTAATAATCGTGGGTTCATGGATTCGTTTAAACACGAGTTTCGGAGAAGGTTTCGTTATAACATTGACTCACCTTTAATTTGGTACATGTTACAGTAGATGCCGAAATGGGTTTGTAATAGCCTTATCTGATGCAGTCTTAGAAGGGAAGTTGGAAGAGATGTTTGGGGCTCAATTGGTTTGTTGGGATTAGTAGGAATAGGCCTCTCTTCAAGATTACTTGAGTTTGAAACTCCAGTTGAGTTTGGAAACTCCAAGAAAATGAGACCACGAGGTCTGAATTGCAACATTATTCCGCCGCGTATATCACACAAGCTGAAACTACAAGTCTTTGTGAGACAATTTAACGAATGCCCAAGAATATCCCAGTCTTGTTCCCTGTGTGATCACAAACAGCATCCATTAGTAGAGAAAGAAAAGACGAGCAAAGAGGAAATAACACAAAAAATGAAAACTAAAAAACAAGCCAAACGAAGAAAGGAAAACATGGAGAGGAGAAAAGAGAAATATACAGACAGGGAAACAAGGAATGGAGAGAAGATGTCCAGGATGGATAAGCTGTGGTGAGTTTCGATCTTGTCCAGTATTGTTTTGTCAAATCAGATAGCTGGGTGCCACGGAATGATATTCAACGGAACCATATTGCTTCGGCATCATTTAGCTCCCCGTGGACGTAGCAGCTAGCCAGTCAATGGTGTATTCCAAACTCAGAGTTGACCTATTGGGTTCGCCAGATTTTTGTTCATGGAAGGGCAAGTGAGGACAAGTTCTCCGTAGAAATCGTGCAAAACTAAAAAAAAAAAGTTTTTTGTCTGACATACAAAGCTGATGACCACTCATTAGAATAATGCTGGGCCAGACGCGTAGCCAGGGAGGTGTGCGAACCAAGCCTAAAAATAAGCAGTCTTACATTTGCAAAAAATTCACCCTCTGGGGACCTCATTTTGCAGATGACAGTCTGCTTATTTTCTGGCTTGGTGCGAACGCACCTCCATACAAAACTGGGGGTTCCACTTGAGGGTTTGTGATCTGAAAGTTTTGATAAAATGGAGCAATTCCAATTACCCCGACGCATCGTACTCTCTGTGGCTTACCGCAGAGAGAACGGTCTATCGGGGTAAGTTGTTTTAAAGCATAAATGTTCTCGTTTGCATTTAGTTATCTTGGAAGATGATTGAAGTAGAAGCAATGAACAGGACAGTGACCCCACCACTTCATACTCATCCAAACAAGGGAAATAGTGTGTCATGGTATGTTCACCTATAACCGATTGTGACTTTTCTCCCACTGGGCCGAATCATGGTAGCCTTTAAGATTTGTGCCCCTCCACTTTCATCGAGATTGCCCCACCTCTGACATAAATTGTTGATACTTTCAAATTGTTTGATTATTCTGTTTCCCAGTTGTTTGTGTTAACTGAAAATCTGAATTAGCATATTCGGAAAATCGAGGCCTCGTAGTGAGTAGTCCTTAATACAGCGATAGTGCGGAGACTAGATTCTGCGGGGCAAACGCCCTTCTCCCCCATCCACCGTGGTGCCACCACCGGTAATCAGTGGCGTAGCAAGCCCAAAGCAAGTGGGGGGGGGGGGGGGGGAGACAGACTCGCAGAGCATGACTTAGCTCCATATTATTAGGGGTGGGGGGGGGGGGGGGGGTGAGGGTGTGTGTCCGGGAAAAGCTTTCCAAGTCTTCACATCTCAGAATTTTGCGTCCCTAAAGTTTGAGCTGGATAACCAAGGTAACAATAATCAGGGTTTCCACTGGAGGGAAATAAATGTGTTCGATATGGGGCGGCCAAGGGTCGTCGATATGGGTTTTTGAACCCTGGAATTCCAAATTTTTCTACCACGGGCCTACCGTGGTTCGGCCCGTGGAAGAAAGATCTTGAATTCCAGGGTTCAACCCCCCACCCACCCATCTCCTTGCATCTGAGCGAATATTTTGAGGCTTTTCATGTATTGAAGACTGTCTACATTTTCACCGACACAGATACTAGGACAAGCAATCTACAAATCTACAACCTAACCCCCAAGGACCTTACCCCTCGCCCCCCACTCCCACCCCCTACGATTTTTTGCCATTTTTGAAAATATTTCGAGGACCAACTTTGAGGGAAAGTGGGAGGGGGCGCGTCCCCCCCATAATCTCCCCGTGGCCACGCCAATGCCGGTACTCACCAAATTCCAAATGCTTTAATGAATAAAAGTTAAAACATACCGTATTTTTTGTTATCGTGATTTGCACTGCCGTTCTGTGCATCGTCGGCATCATCATCCACTTTGTTATCTCCACACATGTCACAGGAAAAAATATGTATTTAAACCAATGTCACGAAATCTCGAAATGGGAATACTGACACACAACGTTCAGTGCTGGAGTTCCAGGACAACTGATCAAACTCGGTTTACCTGGCAGTCAATACTTGTTGGAAAAACAAATCGATCATGTGACAGGTAAACCCTGTCTCGGACTGGATTAATAATTCTGTGACTTAACTGCGTTTTACAACACGAGCGTCGATCATTCAATTGATTTTTTCCTTTGTTGCGAGTCGATTTACAATTGTTATGAATTAACCATGAAAATGTAAACCAGTTTGTGGTCCAATCCAACTCAGATGGCAAACTTGCAACATCTGAACACGCAAATCAAAGTATGTGATTAACAAACAATCTTAAAATACTTTGGAGGATGAGAAATATTAACCCTCTCCGTGTAAGTCTGTCTGTATGTTTAAGATTTTAATGACTCGCCCGTAACCAGGACCAAAACGCGTCTGAGAGTTGTATCGATGGATAAAGCTGGAGTAACCGTTGGCAACCACCGAAAAGGCAACAATTTACTCTCCGACTCTTAAATAGAAACACTCACTCACCCGGCACAATAGGAGACCAAAACTTTTACAGTTGTATTTTCTAGAATTGTATTTTATAGTTATGACGTTAAATGGGTTGAAATGAATCATTAGCATTTTCAAAGATTTGGCAATTTGCCAGTTGGCAAATTGCCATATCTTTTAAAATGCTAATGATTCATTTTAATCTTTTATATTAATAGGTAGAAAATACAATTCTAGAAAATAGAACTGTAAAAATTTTTATAGTATTGACTCTTGGGCCAAAAATGCATCTGAGAGTTGTGTCGATGGATGAAGCTAGAGTAACCGTTGGCAACCAACGAAAAGCGACAAGTCACTCTCGGACTCAAACACCCGACACAACCAAAGTTCAATATTTTAAAACTTTTACAATTGTATTTTCCTGGAGCGCTGTGGCTAAGTGGTTAGAGCATTGTACTTCAAACCGGAAGGCCCACTTTTCGATCCTGACCAGTTGAAACTGCGCCGTGTCCCTGGGCAAGACACCTAATCGCCACTACCCTCGTGAGGACACGGTGGCGCTGTGTACTTAGGCGATGGTGCACTTGCTTTCAACCAATGGTAAACCTACATGTGCGGAAGCAGAAAAGTCTGGGAGTCGGACAGTTCGAAGCTGCTCTGTGGTTCTATCCGCCGGTACTCCGGCTTTATACCATTCATAGAACTGTCCGACACGAGGTGACTCTCTCTGTCGAAAGTGTCAAATAAATTGAAAATTCCAAAATTGTATTTTCTACTTGTGTGCATAAAATTTAATGACTGAAGTGAATCTTTAGCATTTCGAAAGACGCGACACTTCACCTACCGGTACCTACCCACATGCGGTACCCACCGGTACCTACCCACCTACTGGTACCCACCAACCTACCGGTACCTACCGACCTACCGGTACCCACCAGACTGCCAGTAAATTGCCACGGCTTTTCAAACGCTAATGATTCATTCCGATCATTCATAGGCAAAGATAGGAAATACAGTGAAGCCCACCTAATTGTATGTCTCTTTATAGAATAACACCGTTAACTGAATATCATTTCCAAACACAAAACCAGTTACCATACTTTCACTGCAAATTTGACCTGTTAATTGCACATAGATTACAGAATACACACCTGTTAATTGAATAAACAATACCGTAGTATATCATGATATCACCTTGACATCACCAAATTCACCTTATTTTTTTTATCAATTTGTCTTCAGTATATCCACTACAGGTATTTATGAGCTCTGTCAAACAAGATATAATAGAATATATGCTCAGTTTGTCTCCAGAATACTGCAAAGTGACCAAATCCCTGTTGATTGGATACTCCTGTTGATGGAATAATTTTCATCGGAAAAGTGGCTATTCGATGAACAGCGTTTCACTGTATGAAATTCTGGAAAATACAATCATAAAAGTTCTATAGGATTGGACAGATTGGCCACAGGTTAGCATTGGTACCACCAATGTGCTGTACGCTTCAGTAGCGCTACTGGCGACTTCAGCGTTAGTTAATGTGTGTGCACACGTGAGGAGGGGGTGTAGCAAAAAATGAAGAATTTCCTTGAAGGTGGTTGGGGAGGGGTTGTGTTGTTTGCTTGTTCAACGACACTTTCAGCAGCCCGGGGTCACATCACGGAGGACAGTTTTACGGGTGGAGGAGGCAGAAGTACCCGAAGAAAACCGCTGAGCAGCGGCGAGCAACTGTCAGACTCTTCAAGCTACTAACTCTGTACAAACATGGTTAACCCTTTACCCAACGTAAAGGCCAAAGCCGGCCAGCGCTATTCTTAAAAATCGCCAGTTAATTTTCATTATGTTTTTCATTTTTTATCTCAAAAACATAGGCTATGACACCTCGTTGGAACGAGCTCGTCGAGCTCGTTCAAACGAGGGGTCATAACCATGTTTGTGAGAGAAAAAATGAAAAAAAATAGTTATTCAAGAATTTTTTTGCAAGTGTCGTCTGCTTTTCATGTTAGGTAAAGGGGTTAAGAAAAGCGGTTGAAGGCAAGTGCATCGTCGACATGCAGTACGCATTGGTACACTGCGCCCCGTGCTCCTTCAAAGGGATGGGGTTTGGAATATAACAGACGAATGGGGCGTTTGGTCAATGGCTGATGCCCTACCTATAAGATTTCAGACAACGCAACTGTGCTTTTCAGTGTTTTCAAAATTTGACTTTTAAAACTTTGTTCTGAAGTCTGTCAACGAGAATTATTTTTACGTCCGCGATGGTTCTTCATCATGTGAACTCTGAAATTAATAAAGTGAACAATCCTTTGTAGTGGGGATGTTTGTAATTTTATTACACGCCCGTTCTATGATATCCCCATCTACAGCAACACTGAACCATGCGGAAAATGAAAATCCGTTCCGCACACACGTGCCGAACGGAAATCGTTGAGGGACTATTTTTAAATAGAAGCGAAATTTCACTGGAATTTTCCACAAATTGTGCACCGCAATTGCAATTTGAATCCCTAGCGATAGCTAAAAATAGTAACACGGGTTCCCCTCGCAAATTTGGTTGGAGGTAAAGTGTGTTCTTTTTGTTGATAGTTCGTCCCCGAGTTTCAGTGGATTCTATGTGCCTACACGTTGGAACTCGTGGGATGAATTGTTAAATGAATTTCTGAGTGTTCTTCTAAGAATTGCCTTTATAGACGTGAAGGCGTGTAATAAACACAGAACGACACGCGTGTGTGAATGGATTAATCGATATGGTACTGGTGTCATTGCGGAAGGATAAAATTCGAGGGCTGTGGCCTGTCGTTCTATCCTTCCGCGCTGGCACTCGTGTCATATCGATTAACCCATTCACACACGCGTGTCGTTCTGTGCATGCATTAAGTTCCAACACATGTAGTGCGTAAGTAATAAGCCCCATTCACATGGCGAGATTTATATACGTGTGTAACGACACACACCTGTGTAAATTTACTCACGTATGCAAACATGGTCATGTGAACGGATCTGCACACGTGTGTAAAGATACACACGGTGCAAAAAATACATCTGGGTGGACCAGATGTAAATCCGAAATTGCACATGCGTATTGTTACACATGTGTAATTATGGCCATGTGAATGCAAAATGTGAATTGCAAATTTTGCATACCCATTCTGAGACAGGGAACATGGAGGGGTTAATACATTGCGTCATGCTTATTTTGAGATTTGTTTCAACTGCGCGCCAAATTTCCAAGAATTTCAATCGTTTCCTGTCATATCCGTTTACCTCGTTTTTGTGTGCGTTTGAAAAAACTATGCCTCCGAAAGAAACCAAGTCGCTACAACCGGCCAAAGGGCGTGGTTCCTCGTGGTTGGACGATGAAACACAGACACTGACTGACATATGGGCCGAGATGAATATTGAAGAAGAGATAGCAGATCCTAAAACGAAAAATAGTGACATTTATAAGGACGTTTCAATTGAAATGCAAGAAAGAGGGTATTCTAAAACAGCCAATCAGTGTCGTACAAAATCCACACACTGAAGCGTGCATATAGAAAGTGTAATCTGGCGATGAAAACAAGCGGGAAAGACCGAAGGCCCATCAAATTTTACGATGATTTGAATAATATATTGGGCAACAGGCCAGCCACATCTCCACACATAGTTATTGACACAGCTAAATTGTGAATGTTTGGAAGAGACTGTGGACCCGATGGAATAACCGCACTCTAAAATCCGCTGGGTTAAAAATCAACCCAAATCAACTGGGTTGAGTGAATATGAACCCAATTTGGGTTCATATTCACTCAACCCAGTTGATTTGGGTTAATTTTTAACCCAACTGATTTTAGAGTGCGGCCTTTATATTATAAGCGACTTGTAAATACCACGCAAATACTCAGCATTTTTAAAATACATGTGAACGCATTGCAAATTTTACTATTGCATACCCTGGTAAAAATTGCACATGTGTATCTTTGCATACTATGTAAATGTTGGCCATGTGAATGAGGCTTAATTAGTTGTTATTCCCGAATCTCAATCGACCGATTGTTGCCTTCGAAAATAGGCAACAACGAAGCTGAAATATGTTTTCGCAACACGAAAGTTACTCAAATTCAACTAAAAATTCATTTTGGCCTCACACTTATGTACATTTATCTATATTTTAGTGTAAAAATTAATACTCTTGCTACTTTAGTTCGTTTTTCAACGTAAGTCAACGTGAATGTTGAGTTGGCTAGAGATGTGGAAAGGATCGCTTTGGATCGGTCTGGGTTCCTGTTCACCATTGCAATCGGTTAAATAAAGAGTGCGGACATACAGATATCTTGGGTTTACAGGTCCAGGAAGTTAATGCTTCAGTGCAAAGTTAATGGCCTCTACAAATGGAATGAGTTATTGAACTCAACAGAGGTTCACCATGACGAAAGTTAACCCTTTACCAAACATGATAAGCATGAAAAGCAGAGGACACTTGCAAACACAATTCTTGAAAAACTAATTTTTTTCATTTTTTGTCTCAAGAACGTAGGTTATGACCGCTCATTGGAACGAGCTGGACGAGCGTTCCATAGAGGGGTCATAACTTATGTTTTTGAGACAAAAAATGAAAAAATAATAAAAATTAATTGGCGATTTTTGTGAATAGCGCTGGCCGGTTTTGACCTTTACGTTGGGTAAAGGGTTAAGTGAAACGAAATGGGCAATGTTTACTTATAAAGAAACCAATGAAGATATCTGTGGAATTTGATGATCATTGTACCAGAGCTCTTCATGTCAGGAAAATGAACACTCTCACTCGCCTTTCCCTTTACCCTAACCCTTTTCAAGGCGCTGAGTATTTTCAAGATATTTTTCAACAAATCTAGTCATGGCTCTTCACAGAAGCCATAACTAGATTTGATGAAAAATTCATGTAAATTTAACTCAAGAAATCATTGGTGAAAAAGCTGTTCAGTTTACAGAAGTAAGATTTGATTTGATTAAATGTACCAAAATTATACTTATTTCAGAGGTAAGAGAAATCCTGTCCCGGGCAGGAAAATCTGCCAGCAGCATGCAAGGAATTAGTACAAGCTTCTCCTATCCATGTCTTCCCTCGACAAGGAGACTATTTACAGTTGTGGGGAGCTCTGAGCCCATCACTTATGTATTTCCCACAGTATATGCTTGCTGTCCATTACCATTGTCATTGAGACCCTGGAACACTTCCTTCTAGAATGCCCAAAGTATCAGTCTAAAAGAATGAGATTCACTGGGAGTATAATGGGGAAGTGGGATGGGAGAATGAAGGACATGTGGTTAGGGGGAGACTCAAAGGAGAGGGTTAATGTGCTAATCGGAGAGACTGGGAAGAATGGGGCAAGGGATGTCATCAAGCAGTTCGTCTCCGAATGTTGGGAGGAGAGGAGAAGCGTGGGAACAGGGAGGCATTTGGGAGTTCAGGGGTAACAAAGGCCTTCTCGTCCGAGAACCGCGACAAATCAGCGGCTGGCCAAAGTGTTATTATTGTTATTATTATCGAATTTTATGAACCAAACTTCCCATATCAAGATGTCTTCGTTATTGAGCTTGCATTTCAATGTGTTTGCGATAAAGGAATAATGTGCAAGTGAGCTACATGTAAGTGACCTGTGCATGCGCATTGTATACCTGGGCACATTTACTCAACTGCTTAAGTGTGGCTGTAAGATCATATGTAGTTTTCTATCAGAGGAAGCTTAGTTATGACCCATGCATATGAGATAATTACTAAACAACATGGACTCGCTCCTTTTAGTAAATTCGAAGCACAGGGGTATGATTGTGAACACTGGTTGATGGTTTATAAAAGCCTGATTTTGATAAAACTGTCACTCATTGTAATGATATCTTGCTATAAACATGTAATATGTTTATGCAATAATTTATTTATTTATTTATTTATTGATGTTTTAAGGTCACATATTTATGCACAATGGCTAATCATGACCGTGACAGTTTTACGGGTGGAGGAAGCCGGAGTACCCGGAAAGAACCACCGAAAGAACCACCGAGCAACGACGAGCAGCTGCCAGCTCCCCAATATCGTAACTCCGCACTGCAGCACAGGCAGGGTTAGATTGGTTGAAGACATGCGTACCATCGACGTGCAGTACGCCTTAGTACACGGCGTCATCGTGCCCCCACGCGGGCAATGGAGATGAAGTGTCTTGCCCAAGGACAAACGCGGTTGCCGCAGGTGGGATTTGAACCGAGGACCTCTCGGCTTGCAGCCTGCACCTCTACCTATTGAGCGTTTATGCAATAAAAACATAAGAGCCTGATTTTGATAAAACTGACATTGCAGCATGCTATTTTAGAATGTCTGTTATCATTGTCTTCTATTTGAACAGTTTGAACCTATATTGGGTTGGATGTAAGCCAATTTCTGTGATTTTAGCGGGTGGGTCCCATTTTCAGCGTGGAAAACGTCGCAAGAGAGGGTGGGTGGGTGGTCTTTAGGTGGAAAATATTTTTATTTAAGCCTTATATATGCAATTTTTCCCAGACACGCGCTCCCCCCCCCCCCCCCCCCCCCCGCGGTCTGATGGGGAAATTTGTTAAATAATGCATTTTTTTTCAATGCAGAAGTGTATAAGGCCCAAACATAGCTTAGTGTATTGTATTCCTATCATGCCAGTTAAAGACGTGAGCCACCACGGATATATAACAGTTTGTGGGTGCCCTTGTGTGATCGTGAACCCCCCCCTCTCAAGTTCGAAATACCTCCAACGTCCCTGTATTCAGTACAAGTCTGCTGGTGATACTATTTGCGGAGGAGAATTTCTATAAATTTTTGCATTGCTGATAATGGCTATACGAAATCTAACATTTCTGTCAATTATGATTCAATCAAGAATGTCAATAGTATGTAATTGACCACGGCGTAAGTATGTGTTAATACTGTTATTATAGAACAGACAAGACAGAAAAGCATTGTAATTGGTTGGTTATGTATATCGAGAGACATTAACTGCTGCCAGTTTAATCTCGTCGTGACGAAATGTCCAAAACCAGAACAACAATGGATAAGTCTTTTCTTATCTGATGAACGATGTTTGTTACGAAGAGCCTAAACAAAGAATAACGAAAGAACGAGCTCAGACTTGATAAAATATATACATACATATATGAATCATGTACAACCAAAGCAAAAATAATGCGGAATACAACACAGCATTGGTGGCGCTAGGATTTCCCCGACAAGGGGGCTTGTGCTTCCCAACGGCCCGCAATAAAGGAAGCCGTTTTCGGCTAGACCTCCCTGCCAGAGGGGGGGGGGGGGGAGGGGGGCTGTATCCCCACCCCGTGGCGACAACGCTGCAACGTAGGTGCCCGACCCAAGCATTAGAACTCGGAAACATCAAATGTGATAATTGTTTTTAATCGATCTTGTTCGTTTTTCATTCTCGGTACAAGATGAGAACCCGGAAAAATGATATTTGAAAACCTTCTTTGATCGATCCTATTCGATCCTCATCGATAAACAAGTTATCAAATATCAGTTTCCCAGTTCTCAGTTCCCACCGGACAGCAGTTACAAAAGTACATCATGGGAACATTGTACGGGAGAGACATAGCCAAACCAATCCTTTAGAGTGACGGCCCCAAATAAGCTGAATCCTGCCTGTATAATTGTAGTTTCATTGATAATATTACGTACTTTGTTATTCTGCATAATGTACAGTTACTTTGATTTTGTGGTCGAACTTAAATTGTAGTATGAATAATATCATTCTTGCTGAATAAAATTTTGTTTAACCCTTAACTAAATGCGTATTTGGTGGATATTTTTCTTAAAATTTAGTCATGGCTGCTGACTGTGACCAGGAGAACGACAAAATGTGAATTTCTGGCACCGCGGTTTGGAAAGATCGATTGGCATGATTAGAGAACTTGATACCACCCGGAGCATAGCTTTTCTTTGAAGGCAATGGACCTGACAACCGTTATTTATTCCAAGTTCCTTATTCGATATTCGTTATCAACTGATTTTCGATTGATAACAAATGTCGAATAAAGAACTGGGAATAAGTAACGTTGTCAGGTCCTCATGTTATCATTTGTTATCAATTGTCTTGTATATTTTCTTCTCAAAAAGTGACACATTTGCTGCGTCATATTTTTCCTGTGCTACATTTTCCTACTATTAGCATTAATTTGTTTCATTCATTAGGATTTTTACGACAATTTCACCCACATAGTGTCAGAGCTGTTCCCACTGAGAACCACAAAGTAGTGGCAAGTAGATATCAGACTCTTCAGCCTATTAACTAATCACAGGCAGTTAGATCTTCATACGCTTTATAGGCTTATAGAATTAGTAGGAGCACACTTAGTAGTAGTGGCAGTGGTAGCAGTGGTAAGGGAAGTAGTAATAGTAGTGGAAGTAGTGGTTGTAGTAGTAGTAGAAGTAGTAACAGCAGCAGCAGTAGCAGCACTAGTAGTAGAAGTAATAATAGCAGTATAAGCAGCAGTAGTACTAGTAGTAGAAGTAGTAAGAGCGGGAGCAGCAGCAGTAATAGTAAGAGTAATAACAGTAGTAGGAGCAGCAGCGGTAGTAGTAGTAGGAGTAGTAACAGCAATAGCAGCAACAGCGGCAGTAGTAGTGCAAGTAGTAACAGCAGTAGCAGCAGCAGTAGTAGTAGACGTAGTAACAGTAGTAGCAGCAGCAGTAGTAGTATAAGTAGTATAAGCAGCAGGTGCGGCGGAAGCTCGATAAAAGTGGAGGGGCACAAATGTACAATGCTACCATGGTTGTGAGAAAGGTTACAATCGTGTATCGGCACCCCTCCCCCTGGCTCCGCCGCCTCTGAAAAGCAGTAGCACCAGCATCAATAGCAGTGCAAGTGGTAAACAGCAGTAGTATTAGAAGTAGTAACAGCAGTAGCAGCAGCAACATTAGCAGTAGTAGAAGGAGAAACAGCAGCAGTAGCAGCAATAGTAGCAGAAGTAATAATAGCAGTAGCAGCAGTAGTAGTAGAAGTAGTAACAGCAAAAGCAGAAGCAGTAGTAGTAGTAGTAGTAGAAGTAGTAACAGCAGGGGCAGAAGCAGTAGTAGCAGCAGCAGTGGTAATAGAAGTAGTAACAGCAATAGCAGCAGTAGTAGTAGCAGTAGAAGTAGTAACAACAATAGCCGCAGCAGTAGTAGTAGTAGAAGTAGTAACAGCAGCAACAGTAGTAGCAGAAGTAGTAACATCAACAGCAGTAGTAGCAGAAGTAGTAACAACAGCAACAACAGTAGTAGCAGAAGTAGTAACAGCAACAACCATAGTAGTGGAAGTAGTAACAGCAGCAACAATAGTAGTAGCAGAAGTAGTAACAGCAACAGCAGTAGTAGTAGAAATAGTAACAGATCCATATGAATATCAATGGACGGTTTATCCCTTTGCCCAACGCAGACGATATCAAAAAATATTATCTTAAATATCATTTTTTTAAATTTTTAAAAAAAAATGTCAGTAAAACCATATCATGTGACCTCTCAATGTAACGGTCTCGTTCCAAAGAGGAGTCACATGATATGGGTTTGATGAAATTTTTTGAAAACTAGTATTTTTTCAACTGCTGAATTTACATATTACGCGGGCGGGTGTGTAAAGGGTAAATTAGATATGCTGAAATATTTATATGCATCAATAAAGAAAATAGAGGTTATGATAGCACAATAATATAGGAGAGAATAGCACCAGAAGCCAATACTATAAAACTATAAGACTTTCACAATTGTATTTTCTAGATTGTGTTTTCTACCTATTAACAAAACTGACTAAAATGAATCATTGGCTTTCTAAAAGATATGGCAATTAGCCAACTGGTAAATTAATGGTTCATTTCAACACACTACAAGTCATAAGTAGAAAATACAAATCTAGAAAATACAATTGTAAAAGTTTTATAGTATTGATCCCAGGCGTCACCCAAACGGGCAATTTATGCGACCACATTATTTTGTATCACAAACTAAGCAAACAATCGCAAAATGTCTGGTATTTTCAAAGAGGGTGAGGGCGTTAGCGATTCTCGAAACCATCCTTGGATCACTAAACGACATTAAGGCGGTCCCGTACCACTTCGAAAGAAACAAAAAATACGAAAATATTCTAGACCATTTGACTATATGTAACTCTTTCTATTACCACCCTCACTCCCACCACCCGAATGAAAAATATGCTACGATTTTTTTTCGCATAATTAGTGTTTTGGTATTCAGCATTATTTAATTTCCTCTATCCAAATATACCGCGCATTTGGGTATGGTGCGTATGCCCCCCCCCCCCCCCCCCCATCCCCTGGTAGAAACAACGGTCCAGGTTTGACAAATGTGCGATAGGTCTCCCAGAGTTTTCCAAAATGATATTCAATACCAGAAAATGACCAGAGATGCTATGTTAATGGGCATTCTAATATGATTAGATAATTTCCTATTTATGAACCAAGATGATTCAAAACTATAAAGATGTCTGACAACATTGCTCTCGGGAGGGTCAGTAGTATATCAGGTATCCCTAATTCCCTCTTCTTGTTAATCTCATTTATTGATTTCATGCCACGTCATAAGTCACCTGTCAAGGTATCCCGTGTAAGAGACTATGTTGTGATAATATTACGACAGGATAGTAATATGCGATGTTACGGCGCATGGCGCGTGTTGTGAGGGTGACATGTGCTTCCGTCGTCCATCGATTTTACAAAAGACAGCCATCTTGGTTTCTATGGTGACAATGGCATGTGGTTACTATTATTCTAAATACCTACAGCAGTGTAGGGTTGTGTTTGGAGGGGTTGTTCGATTGGGCAAGAATATATCTAATTACCGAAAAAGACTACCAACAATTATCCAAAAGAACACCTAAACCTTCTAAAAACCCAGCACCTTAGGTTGATAGCCATACCACGGGGGCATATAGGACCATAATGCATCTAAAAGCGTTTTCCATGTCTCATTACATTTATTTTGTTGAAAATGCGTGCTTTCACCAATATCAGATCTGCAGTGTCGGATTACCCTAGTCGCAAATCTAGCACATACTACCCCCCCCCCTCCCCCCCCTCCCGCTAAATGCTTTCCAGGTATCAATATGGGTTGGCCATTTACAAATTCTACGTTGAGACAAATGGACTGTTCATTTTATTGTGCACTTTAGGCGAGAGACATGGGTCTTCAAATCGCCTCTGACTAAACAAAATATAGATGGAACTCTTTGTAAATATATTTTGGAGGCTTCAAATTTCCAAACCGAAATGACTTCCAATCAGCAACCCGAAGCAATTCGCCTTTGAGTTATCTCCCTTATACCAAAAAAGTGTACACAAATGTCTTTCTGGTCAACCCAGTTAATAATATAGCCCTCACGACATCATTCATATACATTTACCTGACTGAACCAGTTATTTGTTTGAAAATTGTGTAAAATTATCAAAACTCACTATTTGGAACGCTAAACGTTTCCAGTTTCCGTGTGTATCCGTTGCGAGCCAGAACATTAGACTAGAGGGGTGTCATTTGTGTGCAAAGCACACTATAGTATATCCTCGCATTCGCATTTGTGATTATTATCGGGGCCGAATCAAAAATCTAAAACCTTTATGCACATCTACAGACGCTATTGATTAACATGAACACACTTTTAGTGTTTCGAATTGAAACCCCTAGGAGTTTTTCTCCAAAAACCATTCCTCTAACGACAAAAATGGTGCCCCTTGCACCCCTCGGAGCCAAATCAAAAATCCAAAACCTTTATGCACATCTACAGACCCTATTGATTAACATGAACACACTTTTAGTGTTTCGAACTGAAACCCCTAGGAGTTTTTCACTAGAAACCATTCCTCTAACGACAAAAGTGGTGGCCCTTGCGCCCCCGAGGGCCGAATCAAAAATCCAAAACCTTTATGCACATCTACAGACCCTATGAATGAACATGAACACACTTTCAATGTTTCGAATTGAAACCCTAGGAGTTTTTCTCCGGAAACCATTCTTCTAACGACAAAAATGGTGCCCCTTGCACCCTTCGAAGCCGAATCAAAAATCCAAAACCTTTATGCACATCTACAGACCCAATTGATTGACATGAACACACTTCCAGTGTTTCGAATTGAAACCCCAGGAGTTTTTTTCCGGAAACCATTCCTCTAACAACAAAAATGGTGCCCCCTGTGCTCCTCGAAGCCGAATAAAAAGTCCAAAGCCTTTATGCACATCTACAGGCCCTATTAATGAACATGAACACACTTTCAGTGTTTCGAATTGAAACCCCTAGGAGTTTTTCTCTGGAAACCATTCCTCTAACGACAAAAATGGTGCCCCTTGCGCCCCTTGGGGGCCGAATAAAAAATCCAAAACCTTTATGCACATCTACAGACCCTATTAATGAAGATGAACACACTTTCAATGTTTCGAATTGAAACCCCTAGGAGTTTTTCGCCGGAAACCATTCCTCTAACAACAAAAATGGTGCCCCCTGTGCCCCTCGAAGCCGAATAAAAAATCCAAAGCCTTTATGCACATCTACAGACCCTATTAATGAAGATGAACGAACTTTCAGTGTTTCGAATTGAAACCCCTAGGAGGTTTTCGCCGGAAACCACCCCTTTAACGACAAAAATGGAGCCCTTGCGCCCCTCGAAGCCGAATCAAAAATCCAAAACCTTTATGCACATCTACAGACGCTATTGATTAACATGAACACACTTTCAGTGTTTCAAATTGAAACCCATAGGAGTTTTTCTCCGGAAACCATTCCTCTAACGACAAAAATGGTGCCCCTTGCGCCCCTCGGGGCCGAATCAAAAATCCAAAACCTTTATGCACATCTACAGACCCTATTGATTAACATGAACACACTTTTAGTGTTTCGAATTGAAACCCCTAGAACTTTTTCGCCGGAAACCATTCCTCTAACAACAAAAATGGTGCCCCCTGTGCCCCTCGAAGTCGAATAAAAGGTCCAAAGCCTTTATGCACATCTACAAACCCTATTAATGAAGATGAACGAACTTTCAGTGTTTCGAATTGAAACCCCTAGGAGTTTTTCGCCGGAAACCACTCCTCTAACGACAAAAATGGAGCCCCTTGCGCCCCTCGAAGCCGAATCAAAAATCCAAAACCTTTATGCACATCTACAGACCCTATTGACTAACATGAACACACTTTCAGTGTTTCAAATTGAACCCCCTGGGAGTTTTTTTCCGGAAACCATTCCTCTAACGACAAAAATGGCGCCCCTTGCGCCCCTCGGGGCCGAATCAAAAATCCAAAACCTTTATGCACATCTACAGACCCTACTAATGAACATGAACACACTTTCAGTGTTTCGAATTGAAACTCCTAGCAATTTTTCGCCGGAAGCCATTCCTCTAACGACAAAAATGGCGCCCATTGCGCCCCTCGGGGCTGAATCAAAAATCCAAAACCTTTATGCACATCTACAGACCCTATGAATGAACACGAACACACTTTCAATGTTTCGAATTGAAACCCCTAGGAGTTTTTCGCCGGAAACCATTCCTCTAACGACAAAAGTGGTGCCCCTTGCGCCCCTCAGGGCCGAATCAAAAATCCAAAACCTTTATGCACATCTACATACCCTATTGATTAACATGAACACACTTTTAGTGTTTCGAACTGAAACCCCTGGAAGTTTTTCTCCGGAAACCATTCCTCTAACGACAAAAATGGTGCACCTTGCGCCCCTCGGGGCCGAATCAAAAATCCAAAACCTTTATGCATATCTACAGACCCTACTAATGAACATGAACACACTTTCAGTGTTTCGAATTGAAACTCCTAGCATTTTTTCGCCGGAAACCATTCCTCTAACGACAAAAATGGTGCCATTTGCACCCTTCGGGACCGAATCAAAAATCCAAAACCTTTATGCACATCTACAGACCCTATGAATGAACATGAACACACTTTCAATGTTTTGAATTGAAACCCCTAGGAGTTTTTCGCCGGAAACCATTCCTTTAACGACAAAAGTGGTGCCCCTTACGCCCCCGAGGGCCGAATCAAAAATCCAAAACCTTTATGCACATCTACAGACCCTATGAATGAACATGAACACACTTTCAATGTTTTGAATTGAAACCCCTAGGAGTTTTTCCCCGGAAACCATTCCCGGACGTACGGACGGACGGACGGACGGACGGACGGACGCTCCAACATTTCGGGTTTATGGGCTACCAAAAAAACATTTTGTATGTCCATAACCTTATTTTACCCAGAACCCCCACCTCCTCCACCCTAGAACTTATATTTAACCCTAACCCCACCCCTCCACCCAAAACCACACCCTAACCCTAACCCTACCCCACCCTGACCCTAAACCCTAAAAGCCCACCCCAGACCCTAACCCCCACCCACCCCCGGGACCTACCCCCAACCTTAAGCCATACTCTGGGGCTACCCCTAACTCTAACCCCCACCCCACACCATCCCTGACCCAACCCCACCCTAGCCAAACCAATAGGATTAGGAGCTATTTTTGAGGTTTAGGGGGCTATTAAAACTAACCCCCCCTGACCCCACCCCTACCCCCCCCCCCCCCGGGACCTACCCCTCCCCAACCTTAAGCCCTACTCTGGGGCTACCCTTACCCCTAACCACACCCCACCCCACTCCTAACCCTAACACTACCTTAATTTGGAGGTAGCCCCTAATAATAATATCCCCTAAACCCGAAATGTTGGCCCGGACGGACGGACGGACGGAGACAACCAATATATCCCCGCAATTTTTCAATTGCGGGGATAATAATTACAACGAGTCTTTTCGTTTTCCTTTTTGAGAAAGCCGCCAAAAACGATATCCATTCGGCGGGCAGATCACCTCCCTTCCCAATTTATCAAGGGAGTTGAGCCTATTGTGGCATTCATCTTTCGTATGACGTCGGTAACGTCAAAACGCGATGTAAGGTGAACATGTTGAATAAACTAAAAGTTAGAATTTCCTTCAGAATTTTCATGTCCCGATTACAAATTATTGCGGATGGCGTTGAACGAGAAAATACCCAAGGATGCAATAATGAAAATCATCAATCACAAAGACGAAGTGATGAATAAGAAGATGTTAATCTCACAGTTTTTGAAGCTGGCAGCGAAACAACTCGAACGCAAGTCGGAGGTCAAAGCTCAGTTTTACGAGAATGCGAGGGATGTACCCGATCCCAAAGAACTCGATTCGAACGACAAAAACCTCATGATATTTGACGACTTATTGTTGGAAAAACAGAATCGCTGCGAAGATTACTACGTCCATGGCCGTCACAGCAACGTGGATTGCTTCTATTTGTCGCAAAATTATTTCACCAGTCACAGACCACACTGATGTAGCATAACGACAATAGTAAATGTGACCCATGAGGGCACCTAAACGCCGCGCCAAGGAAGTATGCCAGCTGGGATTTATCTTCGGCTTTTTCGAAAAGGTATAACCACAGAATAAGACACATGTTAAGGAAAAATAGCACCGACCACAACTGTTGTCAGGTTGGATAGGCCACGGATATAAGACCTATAACGTCACTTAATACCTTACAGAAGTAATGATTAAAACTAGAGAAACAGAATTTACTGCACCCAGTAAATTCAAGTCTGTGTGAAAAGGTTAAAGTATCAGGAATAAACTATACAGAAAGAGAATTTATGGAGGCTTATTTTCAGGAGTAAAATATTTTTAAACAAATCAGAAATGGGTTTTCGTTAACAGTATTTACAGATATTCATACTGGAATCAGAACAATTATTTATAAGAAACCAGAAAAGGCATATATGTGACCAGCATTCAAAGGGTTTGATACTCGAATCAGAAATGGAAATTTTTGGCTCTGCCCACTAATTGGAGTGATGAAATACGATCATAAACTTTAGAAATGCATTAAGGTGTAATAAAATTCATTTCCAGTATTTCTGAATAATACGCACTTGATGACTTTGGTGACCTCTTTCAGGCGGCCCCTTAGGTGACCTTGACCCATATTTTGAATTTCCATCAAGTGTCGACTCATTTGGTGTTAGTTCCAGGTCCATTCATCATACCACGATTGAGATATGAGCATGACCCACTTTCAAAAATGTTGGCTACGCCCACTTTTTTAACATAAAAATACATGTATGGACCTCAGGAATGCTTGGGGGGGGGGGGGGGGGGTCAAAAAATGTGATTTCCGGCAATAATGAAAATTGCACCTAATGAACCCTAGGTGACCTCCATGACCCTGACCCATATTTTGAATCTCCATCAAGTGTCGACTCATTTGGTGTTAGTCCCAGGTCCATTCATCATACCATGCTTGAGATATGAGCGTGACCCACTTTCAAATTTTTTGGCCACGCCCACTTTTATAACGTAAAAATGCATGTATGAATCTCAGGAAAACTTTAGGGGGTCAAAAAGAGATTTCCAGCAATTCTGAAAAATGCACTCAATGACCCCTAGGTGACCTCTGTGACCTTGACCCATATTTTGAATCTCCATCAAGTGTCGACTCATTTGGTGTTGGTCCCAGGTCCATATGTCATACCACGCCTGAGATATGGGCATGACCCACTTTCAAAAATTTTGGCCACGCCCACTTTTTTACGTCAAAATGCATGTGTGTACGTCAGAAATAGTTTAGGGGGTCAAAAAAAATGTGATTTCCCAGCAATTCTAAAAAATGCACTCAATGACCCCCTAATTGACCTCCGTGACCTTGACACATATTTTGAACCTCCATCGAGTGTTGACTCATTTAGTGGTAGTCCCAGGTCCGTAGGTCATACCACACTTGAGATATGAGCGTGACCCACTTTCAAAAAATTTGGCCATGCCCACTTTTTTTACTTCAAAATGCATGTGTGTACGTCAGGAATACTTTAGGGGGGTCAAAAAATGTGATTTCCAGCAATTCTGGAAAATGCACTCAATGACCCCTAAGTGACCTCCGTGACCTTGACCCACATTTTGAATCTCCATCAAGTGTCGACTCATTTGGTGTTGGTCCCAGGTCCATACGTCATACCACGCCCGAGATATGGGCATGACCCCCACTTTCAAAAAATTTTGACCACGCCCACTTTTTTACCTAAAAATGCATGTGTGTACGTCAGGAATACTTTAAGGGGTCAAAAATGTGATTTCCAGCAATTCTGAAAAATTGAAAAATGCACTCAATGGCCCCTAGACGACCTCCGTGACCTTGACCCATATTTTGAACCTCCATCGAATGTCGACTCATTTGGTGTTGGTCCCAGGTGCATACGTCATACCACGCCTGAGATATGGGCATGACCCACTTTCAAAAAAATTTGGCCACGCCCACTTTTTTACGTCAAAATGCATGTGTGTACATCAGAAATAGTTTAAGGGGTCAAAAAATGTGATTTCCAGCAATTCTGGAAAATGCAGTCAATGACCCCTAGTTGACCTCCGTGACCTTGACCCCATATTTTGAACCTCCATCGAGTGTCGACTCATTTGGTGTAAGTCCCAGGTCCGTAGGTCATACCACGCTTGAGATATGGGCGTGACCCACTTTCAAAACACCCCTACAGACACCCCTGATACCCCAGGAATCTGAAAAACATAGGTGTCCAAGAACTTGTGGCTGTCTATCAGCATGCCAAAAATCAACGAGATAGGGCAATTCGCCCACTTTTTTACGTCAAAATGCATGTGTGTTTGTCAGGAATACTTTAGGGGGTCAAAAAATGTGATTTCCAGCAATTCTGAAAAATACACTCAATGACCCCTAGATGACCTCCGTGACCTTGACCCATATTTTGAACCTCCATCGAATGTCGACTCATTTGGTGTTGGTCCCAGGTCTGTAGGTCATACCACGCCTGAGATATGGGCGTGACCCACTTTCAAAACACCCCTACAGACACCCCTGATACCCCAGGAATCTGAAAAACATAGGTGGCCAAGAACTTGTGGCTGTCTTTCAGCATGCCAAAAATCAACGAGATAGGGCAATTCGTTTTCGAGTTATCTTGCGGACAAAAAAGTGATGAGAAGACAGAAGACAGAAGAAGAAGAAGAAGAAGAAGAAGAAGAAGAAGAAGAAGAAGAAGAAAAAAAAAAGAAAAAAGAGAAAAAAAGAAAGAAAAAGAAACCGTGCAAAAAGAATAGTCCTGTGTGTTTCACACAGACTAATTAATCAAGCATTAGTTTGTTGTATTGTCGATGGACGTTCATTGGAAGCGACAACTCAGTAATATGTACTCTTGCACTGCTCTGAAAACTTCGGAGTTTTCTGAGCTGTTAAATTTTTCAGAACCAAAGAGAAGCATAGAGAGATCGGGAGAGACTGAGAGGTGATTATTGTATAAGTGGGCGTTAATTCGACTACAACGCAACCTCAATTTACAATGGTAACGGAGGAGTTATTTCTCACCGGAATAGGTAAGCTATTCCACTAGTTGGTAACAGATGGGACGAAGGTAGCCTGGCACAGATTTGTGTGACATAGCGGAATACGATGATTTCGAATGGATCGAAGATAATAGCCTTGACTGGTGGATGATGTAATGGGTGGTACCTTGCTGGAGATGTATTGGGGTGTCAGCTGATGATACATTTTGAAGAATTGGTGAAGCTTGTGCTTCCGGCGTTTTTCTTGGAGAGTGTCCCAACATGTTTCAGTATAAAGTGGGGAATAGCTGGCACTTGTGGTTGGCGCCAGTAATTATTCTTGCCGCAGATAATTCGATTTTTTTCTATGTCTGTCAAGGGCGGGGGAGGGGGGGGGGGGGGGGGGTCTTCCAAAAAATTCCGGACACAAGGCCGGGGTGGGTGGGTGGTCGGATGGGGGCCAAAACACCTTTTTTCCTGGAGTTGCAATTTTTTTCCTGGTGTTTTTTTTTTCAAATTATTTTCACATAACAAGGCTATATTGTTGTTTAGTAGTCTAATAGGCACCTGTTTGTCAGGTAGGGTTAGTGAATAAGGCCCCACTAGGCTGATTAGGGGATTTGTTCTCTTTTTGATAAATTAAATTAGATGCATTAAAGAATTGTGTACTCCAGTTTGACTAAAAACAATCAGTGGAAATTTATGAATTTTAATTTGGGAATAGTTAACATAATTTTCATAGCTGAATCATCACGGCACAATTTGGATTTTACAATGAGTAGCAATGTGTTTAGCAGAACATCTAAAATAATGTAAAAAAATTACGGAAAATAATCTAAATGCCCAGTTTCTCTGAGTAGAGCTCTTGTAACCTGAAACTAATGAAAATTCTCACTGTGCATCTTTGATATAAAACCCCACTTACTTAATTCAAGCTCATAGTGATAGTACCTGGGTTTTCACAGAGGGTTTGTCTGGCTATCTCGTGAAAACATGAAACAAAAGTTACAGTTAATATTTGAATTGAAAACTGACCCTGACTGAGCCAGAGTATATAGATGAGTAGCTGATCATAATACTATGCAACAAAAGAAGATTATTTTAATCCTCTATTTGATGTTCACAAAAATAGTCTAATTCTTACATTATATGCTGTTATATGCAGAAATCAATGCTGACAATTTTTTCGGAGACGGACTAGGACGGACAGTGAGATTTACAATAGTGTTAGGTGACAGATTTTCAGCTTTCCTACGCTATCTACTATCTTTTGAGTAATGACAATTGGCTGAAACCTCAAGCCTAGACACTTAGCCTGTAGTCAGGTCATTAAAATTAAAACTTCTTCACTAAATTTAAACTGTTTCCTCAGTCTCGGAACTTAACACATGGATGATAATTATTATGAGAGCATTGAGGCCAGAACTTTCAGTTCAGCATTTGTAATTCATGCACTTCAATAATATGCCAGTATACACTACCCCATAGTGTATATAGGCATATTATTGAAATGCATGAATTACAAATGCTCAACTGAAAGTTCTGTCATCAGGTATTAGAACCACCAGAACATAAAGATGTGAAAAAAACAGTTATCAGATTAGGATTCAAATTAAGGCAAGGATTGACAACTGGAAGCCCAGTGCAATAATTTTTCATTACCCACTGTGGTGATACACTGAAAAAATATAGGTGGTGGGGGTGGGTGTCCAAGTGGTAAGAGGAAAAAAATATTTTTTTTGCACGTGGGTGGGTGGGTGATGGTCAAAAGGTGGAAAAAATATTTTATGCCTTGTGTCCGGAATTTTTTGGAAGACCCCCCCCCCCCCCCCCCCCCCCCCCCTGTGTCTGTGGCTTTAGTTATTGGACAGTTATCCCAAACACAATCTGCATACTCTAAGAGAGGCCTAATAAATGCAAAATATATCTTTTCCAAAATCTTATGATCGAGGGTGAACTTATGCAATCTTAACATATCCATACGAGTTCTATGTGTTCTATATGGTTATTCCATATACAAGTGCTATTCAAGATTACTCCGAGGTGCCTGTGTTAAATACCTTCAGAGATTTGGCTTCCCCCTAGATGCAAGAGTGGGTGTGTTGATTGGTTGGTTTTACGTGTCATGAGCACAGTTTCTGTGTTTTGAGATTGAACCCAATCAACCATGTTTTAGCCCAATGTTCAATTGTTGTCAAGTCACAGTTGCTAAAGATCGAAGCCTGATCAGGGTTTTCAACTATGAGATATGAGATGTGTCGTCTGCGAAAAGACGTATAATGCTAAGAAAGTTATCGGTGATGTCGTTAATGTAGATAAGAAACAGCATAGGATCTAGGACTGACCCTTGGGGAACGCCAGAGTTGATAGGTCTCCAGGAGGATGTCTCGATGGCTATCAGGATTCGTTGATATCTATCAGAGATATAGGATTTCGAGAAGAGGAGTAGATCTCCTGATGCTACATCTCAATGTGGTCTGTGACTGGTGGTGCCATCTTAACGTTGCGCCGGGGATGTGTTTTATGATGGATCTAATGAGTGGATTAAACCAGTTAACAAACAATAGACATACAGACTGCGCTCGAACAGGTTGTATTTGTTCCAATCGTAATGTTTTGTGTTCAAGTAATATTTCCCTTCAGGTTCTCTATCTTCTTCTTCTTCTTCTTTCTTCTTCTTCTTCTTCTTCTTCTTCTTCTTCTCTCTCTCCCCCCCTCTATCTCTCTCTCTCTCTCTCTCTCTCTCTCTTCTCTCTCTCTCTCTCTCTCTCTCTCTCTCTCTTTCTCCTGTTCCATTTTCCATTTTTTCTCGTCTATATACTAAAGTTTAAACAATATTAGATGCAGCGTATGACAAAATCTTTCAATTGCTCATGTACTCTGTTTACCTTAGGAGACGGCTCATAATAAGCTATTAGCTTCGTGCCGAATCCTGACTACATATCTGTCGTTTCGTTCATTTATCTTGATAATAATACATACTTTGCTTATTGCCACAATGTACAGTCATTTTGATTTTGTATATTTCCCTTCAGGTTCTCTTTCTTCTTCTTCTTCTTCTTCTTCTTCTTCTTCTTCTTCTTCTTCTTCTTCTTCTTCTTCTTCTTCTTCTCTCTCTCTCTCTCTCTCTCTCTCTCTCGCCTGTTCCATTTTCCATTTTTTCTCGTCTGTATACTAAAGTTTAAACAATATTAGATGCAGCGTATGACAAAATCTTTCAATTGCTCATGTACTCTGTTTACCTTAGGAGACGGCTCATAATAAGCTATTAGCTTCGTGCCGAATCCTGACTATATATCTGTCGTTTCGTTCATTTATCTTGATAATAATACATACTTTGCTTATTGCCACAATGTACAGTCATTTTGATTTTGTATTTGACCGTCACCGTTGTATGTATAATATCAGTTTTTTGCTAAATAAATATTGTTTAAACTAAAATTATTTCAGATTACCTAGACGAACCATAAGAGAGGACGCAAATTTCTTGTGCGCGTTTCCAGGTGTTTTATATTTCAAAGTGACTCCACAGGGGAAAAAATGCTATATATTAAAAAAAAGAGAAAAAAAATATATAATAATTTACAATAAAACAATAATTAAATTAAAAAAAAAAAAAAGGATTCAACAACAGGAACTGTTATTGATATTGATAACGATATTGATATTTTATTTGCCAGTATACTAAAATATAACAATGAATACATATAGTACATGTAGTTAACATATTGAAATTTCAACAAAAACATATATTTCTTATAGTACATATAAATACAAAATCCCAATAATTAAAGCATTGTATACTGGCAAGGGAAGGCATAGCCAGATTGGCTGTCTTCCTGCCTTTCCCTGACAGATATAGAAGAAAAAGAGAAAGAAAGATCAGCAAAAGAAAGAGAAAGAAATTGGTATTACACTGCAACATTGTGGATTCCAGTTATTATGTCTTGATTTGGTATCATTCCAGCAGGCGTGTGTAGTGTCGCTGATGATCAACTGCGAAATGTCGCTCCCTTGATTCTGCTGACACCATTCCTCCCATTAGCTTGGAGGTAGTAATAGTATGAGTAGATCTACGAAATGGTTGGTGGGAGCAGAATGTGAGGCGACATGGACGAGAATACCAGACAACGATTACTGTCAAAGACAACACGTGATTTTATCGTTAACCCTTTACTAACATAACCGCCGAAACCACCCACAGCCATTCATAGAAGTCGTTATTCAAATTTTGTTTTGTTTTCACACCTTGTTTCAAAAACACAGCCCACGATCCTCCCTTGGGGCGATCTCCTTGAGCTCGCCCCAATGAAGACACTCGAGCTTTGTCTCCAAAACGAAAAAAATAAGATTAGTTAGTTATTCAAGAATTTTCGTATGACAAATGTCTCGGCTATCCACGTTGGAAAAGGGATACATTTTAGTTTATACAATCCGGACAATAAGGGTTCAAACAGGAAATGTTTTCGGAGTAAGAGGAGAAAAATATTGTTGTTAACTTTTTCTTGAATTCTTTCCTATTCTCTGTATTTCTGATATCTCTTTCTAACTCATTCCATAGCTTTGGTAGCGCAAAGACGGGTAATTTATCCAGGGTTTTGGTTCTGGTTTTGTAAGTGCGTAAGAGACCAGTCTGGCGAGTAATTATGTTGGGTTGGTTATTTACAATTGAGAAGAAGTTTGCAAATGAAACCGGGAGGTTTCCATTATGCCAATCAAACATAAATAATAAGGCGTGAAATTTGTATAAATCTTTTAACTTCAATATACTATCTTTGATAAATAGGGGGTCAGTGTGGGCATTGTATTTCTTTATATTTATTATTCGTAGTGTTCGTTAGTAGGTAATAAATGCGGATTCAGTATCACTTGTACACGATTTCGTACATGTACACGTACATCGATGTACACCACCACAGGATTTAGTGTTAAAATCGTGTACAGGTACACGATTTGTCGTTTTTTATGGTGATACAGAATCCGCTTTGCGGATTCTACATCACTGGATTCTATATACACATCACTCAAGAGTGAAAAAATGTATGAAATTTTAAGGAAAAACAGGTGTACCGTCTGATACAGAATCCGCAAATGGCTTTCCCCCATAGGATTCAGTGTTAAAATCGCGAGCAAAAAACGTGTTGCGGTTTCTGTATCATCATCAAAAAGTGGTTTGTCTCATCCGTATCTGTACACGATTTTAACACTGAATCCCTATGGAGGCGTACACGGAAACCCATTTGTGGATTCTACATCAGAAATCGATTTATGTACGACACGTGGAAAGAGGTGATACCGAACCCGCAAACCCACTGCCACGATGAGAGTAAAAACTGGCACTCATGTTTTTGTTCTGGCGTGAATGAAGGTTTTCGTTCAAAAGAGTCGACTATAAATATGAGTGTCAGTTTTTTGTTTCTGGCGTGAATGAAGGTTTTCGTTCAAAAGAGTCGACTATAAATATGAGTGTCAGTTTTTTGTTTCTGGCGTGAATGAAGGTTTTCCTTCAAAAGAGTCGACTATAAACATGAGTGTCAGTTTTTGTTTCTAGCGTGAATGAAAGGTTTTCGTTCAAAAGAGTCGACTATAAAGATGAGTGTCAGTAGGTGATACATGCCGGTTCAACCATCAACGTACATGTACGTGTACGTGTACATGTACACCTCCATAGGATTTAGTGTTAAAATCGTGTACGTGTACAAGATTTTTAACGTTTTTAGGGTGCTTTAGAATCCACTTTAAGTTCAAATAACACTGAATTGAATCCTAGACTTTTAAAATTTTTCGTACAGTACATGTACCGTTTTGATGTTTGAATCGGCAATGGATTTCTCCCATAGGATTCAGTGTTAAATTGCAAGCAAAAAAACGTTTTGCCGATTCAAACATCATCCTCTCGCCGATTCTAACAATTCGCGTCCGCACACGATTTTAACGCTGAAAACCCTATGGAGGCGTAGACGGAGATCTACTCTGCGGATTTTAGGTCTGATGATGTTTGAATCGGCAAAACGTTTTTTTGCTCGCAATTTAACACCGAATCCTATCCGCACACGATGTTAACGCTGAAAACCCCATGGTGGCGTAGACGGAGATCTATTCTGCGGATTTTGAGTCTGAAATCGACTCGCGTGAAAGAGGTGATGTTTGAATCGGCAAACCCACTGTCGCGTTTCTCGAAGTGAGACTGGCGCACGTTATTGCGAGGTGATCTATGGAAATGTTTTGAACGAAGAGTGTTGTCAGTGTGTTAGAAATTCGCGAGCCCACTGTCACGTCTTCCTGAAGTAAAACTAACACATGTTATTGTTATGACTGAATGAGGTTTTTGTTCAAAAAGAGTCGATTATGAATATGGTCTGTATTATAGACATTCGTGTTTTGTCTTGATGAGACAAATAGAAATTGAGTTTTGGAGGATATTGTTTGAAAGAGTCGATCTGTAATAGATATTCGTGTTTTGTCTTGATGAGACGAATAGAAATTGAGTTTTGGGGATATTGTTCGAAAGAGTCAAACACTTAGTGGAATGTTTAAAACGCATTTTCCGCTCAATTAGGTTTTTGAGTGGTAAATTTTTAATATATTCATGATAGCAATCAGAGAGAGATGAATAAGTTATCAGCGTTAAAATTAGTTTTCTTTTGTGTGTTGAAACTGTTTAACAGTCATCAAAGGGATTCTCTCTTAATTCGACACTGAGTGAATGGTTGTTTGATGTGTGAATGGAGATCTTTTGACAAAATGTAAAAACTACTGTCAAAATGCGTTAAATCAGAAACCGGTTTGTCATGTACTGTTTAAACGTCTTCTTAAACTTCACCAATTCAATTAACACTCAGTTGAGATGTGAATATTTTCAGATTATTATATTAAAGACGGAAAGATTTTTATTACTTAAAAACATAAAAATATAATTAAACATTTAATTTTGAAAATAATAAAACAATTAAAACGAAAGATGCTTTTACAGATGGATCCTAGGCGCCGAGATCTAATTTTAGGTGAGTATGAACGTGCTAAGAAGGGGATTCAGTCAGCTGATAGGAGCAGACGTCTTGGTGAGATGGAACTCAAACGTGAAGCCACAAAAATATTTAAACCCGTGACTGAGGGTCAAGAGCGAAGCAGGAAGGAGATAGTCGAAGAATTGAGACCCATAAAGGAGAGTTCTTTGAGAATGGGTTCATTGCCTCCTAGTTTTGGAAATCGGTATTCCGTTCAATCTACACCGGATTACGTTCCCACAGGAATTCAAACAGATTTGAGCGAGAGCGACGATACAGCTTCGACTATCACCACTAGTGGCATCGCATCGTCTGATGATGATGGCGGTAAGAGAGATCAGTTGTATGGATTTTATAAGGATTCGGAGGGAAGGATTTTTGTAGGAGACACAGAAGTAGATATTGGCGATGATGAATTGATCGTGGGTTCGAACAGATACGAATTGACTGATGGACTGCGCAGATTGCTTCTTTATGACAAGCCTAGCGATTACACGGATCAGGATTTCAACAATTATGGTGATATTCTGGTTCAGACCCACGCCATGAAGAGAAATAACGATGCCAGAGAGACGAGACCCAAAGCCAACAGAGGTTACAAGTGGACGAAAGTGGTGAAACCCATATGGGATATGAACAAGAAGTTCATCGAATCGGTGACTGGTAAAGGGGTTGAAACCACTTTTCTTCCGAGCGATTCTGACGCTCTGTCTCAGAGATTGAGTTTGTTGATGGCGAGCAGACGGGCTGGTAACATAGGATTAGATAATCAGATAGTTGCTATATCTGACGAATTGTTAAGACAGAAGGTTTTTAATAAAAAACACTATAAAAGGCTGATGAACGAATTGAAGGATTGATGTGTATATAATAAGTAGAGAGAAACAAACAAACAAACAAAAATAAAACAGTAAATTCTTACACTAGAATAATAAAAGTATTTAAAACAACAAAACGATTTACCAGTGAAAAACAAAAATATATTATAAAATATGTTGGTGATAAAGAACAGGGGATACATCAGAACTGACGTTCAAGGCGGTTCTGGCATCGTCGATTCTATAATGCGAGCATTCACGAGTGATGCGGGTAGAAAACTCGCATCGACCGCGTTTGAGGTCGGTAAGAAGATGGCTTTGGATGCTGGTAAGAAAGCTGCTTCCGAAGCCAGTGGTAGGATAGCTTCTGTGGCTGGCAAGAGGGCAGCCGACGCGTTGATCGACAAGTTGATCAGTCCGCCGGCGAAGCGAGCTGCGTTAGAGCGAACGCCGAAAAGTTGGAAAAATTTTAAGGATGCTGTGGTGCCCATACAAGATTTAGCCAAAATGACGAGTGGATCCGGATTGAAGAGAACTCGCGACGGTGTAATATAAATAAATAATAACATTGAAAACAGAGTTTGAAAAACATAAAAAATTTGCGTTTGAAAAGAATCTAAAATAACAAACAAAAAAAATAAAACAAAGATGAACATTAAAGATATGTCTTGGAACGATGCCGCGACCAAGAGGTCGAATAACGAGTTCTTTCCCAAAAGCATAAGAGGTTTGATAGTGGGAAAATCGAATTGTGGAAAGACCAATCAGTTGATGAATCTGTTGTCCTGACCCGACTGGTTGGATTACGACAGATTGTTCGTGTTTGGCAAGAGCTTGTTTCAACCTGAATATAGATCACTTCGAGAGTGCATGGATCGTAGATTGCCCAAGGACGTCATAGCCAGAATCTTTGACAGTAGGGAGGAATTCCACAAGAGCGAAGCTCCACTTTCGACCATTTTGGACTGTGCGGCGATGGAGCTGATGAAGAGAAATGCATCTTCGAACGTCGAGTGTCGATTTTATGAGAACGCTAGCGACGTTCCGGATCCTAGAGAACTGAAATCGGAAGATAAGAATCTCATGATTTTCGACGATCTGCTTTTGGAGAGACAGAACCGATGCGAATCGTATTACATTAGGGGTCGACACAGCAACGTGGACTGTTTCTACCTATCGCAGAATTATTTTCGATTGCCCAGACAGACGATAAGGGAGAACGCTAATTTTCTATGTCTCTTTCGCCAAGATCTCAAGAATCTCAATCACATCTATGGTGATCACGTCGCAAACGACATGAGCGCGGCGGAATTCAGGAGATTCTGCAAGAGGGTTTGGGATGGTGGACTTTACAATTTCGTCGTGATCGATTTGACAAGCGAATTTAATCGCGGAAAATATCTGTGCGGATTCAACAAGTTTTATGTTTCTGATGATAATAATAAGATAGAGCGTGAAAATAAAATTTAGAAAATAATAAATCTTCAAATAATTAGTTTTGAATAAAAAAAAATAAAATTAAATATAATGTTCGAACATGGAGAATTGTTAGAACGGATAGCCGAGAATACGGCTGCAAAACAATCCATTCAAATCGTGGTGAGTGGCGATTCGACTCGATTCGCTATGAAATTCGAACCTTTCATCGAATTGAATAGAGAGAAAAGATACGAGATGGCGTTGGTGAATCTGGAGACTTATTATTCCTTTCCCAACGTCACCGAAAAGAATAACTCATTCAAGTATTCCGACGGAGCGGATTGGTTGGAGATTCGAATTCCCAAAGGGAGTTACGACATAGACGATTTGAACAATTACATTCAGACACGAATGAAGACGGATGGAAAGGGAAGCAACAAGATCAGACTCGCTCCCAATCCTAATACCTTACAGAAGATGTTGGATTTGGAAGATAATTTTCGAGTGGATTTCAACACGGACGATTCTATAGACAAGATGTTGGGATTCGATCGAAAGATGTATCAAGGCCACGCGGCATCTGAAAATACGGTCGACATTCTCGCAGTCAATAGCATTCTGGTGAATGTGGACGTGATTGCTGGAAGCTACGTGAATGGTAGCGCTCAACCGACGATCTATTCCTTCTTTCCAAATGTGTCGCCGGGTTATAAGATCGTGGAGTGACCTCGAAATTTAGTTTATCTACCAGTGATTTTAGACACGTTGTATAGTCTCAAAACCACGTTGACGGATCAAAATGGTGAACTGTTAGATCTTCGCGGAGAGAGAGTGATGATACAATTTCACATAAGAGAAATATAAAAGCAAAAAAAATGTGTATATATATAGATAACAAAAATAAAATAAACGCAATATTAATTTTACAAAATTATTTTAATATAATTATTAAACAAGAAACAATTGAAGTAAATATATTTTAAAAACAGAATTATGACACAATACGTGGTTAAAACGTGAACATATCCGCAGGACAGAGGAAGAAACTTAAGAGAGCGTTAACAACTCGAGGCGAGGCGGTGAGATTCAAATTCACTCACGAAGATCTGCCGAGAGGCGGTCAGGATTCGATCGCCTGGACCAGAAGTCAAATCAAAAGGATGGAGAAAGCGATTCGCGATGGAAGAGGGTTGGCAGTGAGAATGAGTCCCGCTCAATTGAGATACAATTTGAGAATGAAAGGCGGTTTCCTACCGCTATTGACACGAATCGCCGCAAAAGCATTACCCTTCGCCGCAAAGGCACTACCCTTTCTCGGAAAGACTCTCAGCATGGGAGCTCTCACGGGACTCGCTAGTTCGGCAGTTGAGAAATTAATGGGTGGCAGCGGACTGTTTTTGAAGAAGAGAGGAGCCATGTGTCGCATCCATGTAGATGACAGCGGTAAAGGATTGTATCTAGAACCCGTTAGAGGTGGCAACTCTCTGAGAGAAAACGGTCTCTATCTGAAGAGTGGACAGAACGTTGAGCGACTCGGCAAGGGTTTGTTGCTCGGTGAGAATTCGCCGTTTAAGAATATACCAATTTTGAAGATGTTATTATAATATAAAATTGTATAAAATATAAATCATAGAAAGTATAAAATAATATATTTAAAATTAGTAAAAAGGTGGAGAAATAATTTTATCATCAGGATGACAAGGTGGAGAATTTATCACCTGGATGAAAAGGTGGAGAAACAATTTGACGATAATGACAAATATCGCAAGACAGAGAGCGAAAAAATAAAAAAATGGTTAGACGCTAATGATGGACATCTAAGGAAAGAACTGATGAAAGAGACAGATAAAGCATGGGATAGACGGTTGAGAATGAGATGCTTTCCACCGTCACCACTACCTTCTGAAGAGAATGGTGATGATGCGAGTGTTACCAAGAGATGCACAACATTCGTTCATAATTATGATTCGGATAAACAAAGATGTTGTTATAAACGTATCATATCACAAAGAAAAAGAAAAAAAGAAAAAGAAGAAGAATTGACGCTGAAAATTGAGAGAAAAGGAAACGTTATTATAATATATGGTAATAGTGAAGAAGAAGGAAAACCAAAAAAAAAAAATGAGATCTAAAGATGATCTCATTACTTTTTTTTTTCATTTTTCTTCGCTAAAAATCAATCTCTCTATTGTTTATATTTCCAAGCTCGTTATTAGCATGTTGACACTCATGTTTTCAAGATGATCTCATCACGTTTTTTCTTTCTTCTTCGCAAAAAAAAAAAATCAATCTCTCTATTGTTTATATTTCCAAGTCCGTTATTAGCATGTTGACACTTGTGTCTTCTCCTTTTTCAAAAACGTGTTGAATGTTTATCGTTACTCTTTTGAGTTTTTTTACATCGGTCAACTCGCTCTCACCACCAAATTTCTCCACGAGTTCGAATGAGATGTTTGGAAATATGTAATTTCCATAGGGCAACGACAAATCATCCTTGTCGAATTCTCTATCTTCGGTGATGACGATGTTATGCAGATCGCTTTGGTACTCGTAAATCAAATCGAGCGCGGCTTCGTCCAATTTCAGAGGCGTCTTATATTTGTCGTATTTGTGCTCTAAGCCCTTCGTCTCGACCTCGTTCATTTCGATGGGATTGTATCGTTGTAATCTATAGATTTTATGACCGAATTTCTTATATGTTTCGACTCGTTTCAATTTCAATTCACATCTTTTAGGTGTTGTTGTCCTCATGATCGATTATTTAGTTATTTGTTTTTACGAATTCTTTCAAATAATGTATATTTTAAATTTTGTATTTTAATAATTTCTTTAAAAAAAGTTTGTTTTTTTTTTGCTCCTTATATGTATAAAAAAAAAGAAGTTGTTTTTAATTTTAATTTCTTTAATGTGAAAATTTTTTTTGTAAAAAGTAATGAGATCACTTTTAGATCTCATTACTTTTTTTCCTTCTTCTTTGCTAAAATCAATCTCTCAATTGTTTATATTTCCAAGTCCGTTATTAGCATGTTGACATGCGTCATTTTTTCACTTACGAAAATGTCTTGTATGTTTATCTTTACTCTTTTAAGTTTTCTTACATCAGTGAACGCGCTCTCACCACCCGATTTGTCCAAGAGTTCGAGTGAGATTATTGGATATATGTAATTTCTAAAGAACAACAACAAATCGTCCTTGTCGAATTTTCTGTCTTCAGTGATGATGATATTATTCACCAGATCGCTTTGGTACTCGCAAAACAAATCGAGCATGGCTTCATCCAATTTCAAACACATATGATATTTGTTGTAGTAGCGCTCTAAGCCCATCATCTCGACCCCGTTCAATTCGATGGGATCGTGTTGTTGTAATGTATAGATTTTAAAACCTAATTTCGTACACGCTTCGACTCGTTTCAATTTCAATTCGCATCTTTTGAGGTGTTGCTGTCATGATCGATTATTTGTTTTTTTTGTTTTACGAATTCTTGCAAATAATGTATATTTTAAATTTTTGTATTTAAATAATTTGTTTAAAAAGTTTTTTTTCTCTTTAAATATATAAAAGTTAAATTTTAACATCCTTTTTTCGTATTAATTCAATTTTTTTTTCACGAGTTTTTAGAACAGGCAAGACATCGAACGTTTAAAAATTAGCCTTCGCATCTTGCAGTTATCATCATCTATTGAGAAGGAATCGGGTGACATGAACACGTGTCTGCTTCGCCGAAATTTGTTTTGAACCTCGTGCAAGACTTCACGTAAAAGTCGTAAGAGTTCTATTTGTCTTGAACCTTCTTTTTTAATAGTTCGAATGACATTGTTGATTAATTTTTGTTCGCTAATAGTATTACGATTCGATTTTCTATCGCAAATCATATCGTTTTCTTTCGAAATGCGTAAATATAAATTACAATTTTTTTCTTCTCAGTTTTTTTGAGAATAACGATTTATTAAACAATGTCGACGTTTATGTCGAGATTCCATCGTGGATGTTGTCGTCATGATCGATTATTTAGTTTTTTTTGTTTTACGAATTCTTGCAAATAATGTATATTTTAAATTTTTGTATTTTAAATAACTTGTTTAAAAAGTTTTTTTTTCTCTTTATATATATAAGTTAAATTTTAACATCCTTTTTTCTTGTATTAATTCAATTTTTTTTTGACGTTAAGGAACATAAAAAATTGATTAATTTCTTCAAAAAAAATATTTTTTTTTCACATTAAAAAAAAACAAAACTTTTTAAACAAATTATTTAAATACAAAATTCGAAAAAAATATATTCTTACAAAATGAAACAAACTGATAAAAAAAAATTGGAAAATTTAAATGAGAAAACCATACCTCAGTTAAACGAGATTTGTAAACTATTAAAAATTTCACATTTTAGAAATAGAGAACTATATCAAAAAAGATTAAAGTCATACAGAAACATTTGCGAAACGATGGAAAGACAAACAAAATGCCGATAGCAACGACGTCAAAAAATGCATCGGTTGTGAAAAATGAGAAGAAGAAAAATATAGTAAAAGGAATCGAAATGCCGATAGCAATGACGTCAAAAAATGCATCGGTTGTGAAAAATGAGAAGAAAAAAAAGATAGTAAAAGGAATCGAAATGCCGACGTTGAAAAAAACCGAAAACGTTTCGATTGTGAAAAATAAGAAGATGACTAAACGAAAAGCCGTTGAAGAACTTCAAGCTTCCAAAGAAAAGAAAAGAAAAACGAAAGCAAGTGATGCACATAAGATTCTAGGCAAACGAGATATATCGCACGAACTTCGACGAGCAATAGACGAAGGGAAAGGAGAAGAATATCTAGCCCGACTCGCCGTGGAACTATTTCAATCGAAGTCCGTGGAACGGGAGAGTGCGATCAAAGGCATTTTTAAAACTTTCGACGTGGTTCCCTCGTTGAAGAAAATCGATCCGAAATTGTTCATGGAACGGGTGAAAAAAAAGGTATTGGATTTGTTTCGCAAATACATGAACGTGGGACTAAAAATTAAGATGATACTCCATTGCGTGATGAATAAAATCGACGTGAAGTCCGGCGAGAGCATCGTGAAAAATGCATATTGCAGATCTAATGTCGAACCCATATTTCGAGGTTCAGATTTATCGGACGTTTTTGAAAAGATGAAAGACAAGATGTTGACGTCTCTCGCAAATTATCAACATGAAGGTAGTAATTGGACGTTTGATGAGATGTTGAAACTCGAAATTCACATAACTAAAAACGATTTGTTGAGAGGGTCTTCCTATGTGAAATTACCGTATTTCCTGGTTAAGAAACACGCCGTGATCAACTTGAAAAATAACGATGATGAGTGTTTTAAATGGGCAGTCACCTCCGCTTTATACCCTGTCAAAATGAACACCAAAAGAGTTTCTTCTTACGAGGTGACTTCTAAAAATCTCGATTGGACCAGACTGACTTTTCCAACGTGGTTAAAACACACCGAACGTTTCGAGGTTCAAAATCCCACCGTAGCGGTGAACGTCCTGGGATATGACGAGGAAAAACGAACAATCTATCCTCTCAGACAGACTTCGTATCTCGGAAGAAAAAAGGCAATTATTTTATTATTGATTTCGAATGGTGACAATCGTCATTATTGTTGGGTTAAACATCCTAGCCGATTACTGTCCAACCAAAATAATAAACATGAACATAAGGTATGTTTATGTTGCAACTGCATGAACTTGTTTCACAGTGAAGACTTGTTGGCAAAACATCAGGAATATTGCAACGAAAATCAAGGTGTCGCCATCGAAATGCCAAAACCTAACACCATCGTGAAGTTTGAAAATCACAATAGAAGGTTAAAAGTACCATTCATCGTGTACCCTGATTTCGAATGTTTCACCACGAAAATGAGTTCCTGTCAACCCAACGCTCTTCAAAGTTACGTCGAAAGATATCAAAAACACATACCTTCGGGCTATTGCATTTACGTGAAATGCGCTTTTGACTCGCAACACGACATGGGTCCTTTCACCTACACGAAACAGTATGAAGACGACGACATGGCTCAAAGGTTTGTGGAAGAGTTAGAATGGAAACTTCAAATGTTATACGACAAATTCAAAACTCCAGCAAAAATGATCATCATGCGAGAGCAGCAGGACGAAAATAACAGAGCCACCGAATGTCACATATGCAAACAATCGTTCAACGAGAATTCAAAGGAAAATAGGAAGATCAGAGACCATGATCATTACATGGGTCTGTATCACGGTCTGGCTCACAGCAAGTGTAATTTAAAATATCGAGACGCCGTTTTCTATCCGGTGATGTTTCACAATCTCTCGGGTTATGACAGTCATCTCTTCGTGAAAAATCTTGGCACCTCACACAGAGAATTAAATTGCATCGCGAACAGCAAAGAAAGATACATTTCCTTCATGAAATTGAAGCTCATGGAGGAGAAAAGAGTAATCGACAGAGAGACGTTGGAAGAAAAAACGAAATTCATTCGTAGAGCCATACGTTTCATCGACAGTTTTAAATTCATGTCGACTGCTCTGGAAAAATTAGTTGATAATATGAGCAAGGATAAATTTAAAATCATGAGCGAACATTTCGGAGAACGAGCAGACGTCATGTTGAGGAAAGGAGTCTATCCTTACGATTACATGAACGATCTAAAGAGATTCGAAGATACCGCACTACCTTCGAAAGAAGATTTTTATTCCAAATTATACGAATCCAACATTTCCGACGAGAATTATGAACATGCCAAAAACGTTTGGAAATCATTCGATATGAAAACCATGAGAGATTATCACGATCTCTATCTGAAGACCGACGTTCTGCTCTTGGCAGACATGTTCGAAAATTTTCGAGACGTCTGTCGTCGAAATTACGATCTGGATCCCGCTTGGTATTTCACCGCACCCGGTCTCGCATGGGACGCTCTGTTGAAGACCACCGAAGTCCAGTTGGAATTATTATCCGACATGGACATGTTGCTCATGTTCGAAAGGGCTGCGAGAGGTGGCGTCTCGATGATCTCCCACAGATATTCTGAGGCTAACAATCCCTACATGAAAGAAGGTTTCGATTCGAAATGGTCGACTAAATACATATAGAATTGGGACGCTAATAATCTGTACAGTTGGGCTATGAGTCATCCTTTACCGATTGGAAATTTCAAATGGGTGACGGAACTGGAGAGATGCAAAAATGGAGAGACTATCCTTGCATTTTAGAAGTCGATTTGAACTATCCGGAAGAATTACACGATCCACACAACGATTATCCACTAGCTCCCGAACGAAAGGAACCGAATGAAGGAGACGAGGAAAAACTCATTCCCAATTTATTTAACAAACGTAACTACGTCGTCTACAGCGAGAATTTGAAACAGTACATCGATTACGGGATGAAATTAGTCAACATACATCGCATCATTCGATTCGACGAAGAGCCTTGGATGAAAAAATACATCGATCTCAACACAAATCTCAGAATTCGAGCTGAGAACGATTTCGAAAAAGATTTCTTCAAACTCATGAACAACTGCGTGTATGGTAAATCGATGGAAAACATCAGGAAGAGAACCGACGTTCGACTCATCACGTCTGAGAAAAGAGCTAAAACATTAGTGGTGAAACCCAATTACAAACACCGAACCATATTCGACGAAAATCTAGTAGCCGTTCACATGCAAAAGATGCACCTGAAGTTCGACAAACCGTATTATCTCGGACCGATCATCTTAGATGTCAGCAAGCGATTGATGTACGAGTTTCACTACGATTACGTCAAACGAAAATTTGGTGATACAGCCAAACTACTGTTCACCGACACGGACAGTTTAGTTTACGAGATAGAGACAAAAGACGTCTACCGAGATATATCTCCGGACCTGGCCGAGTGGTTCGACACGAGCAATTATCCCATCGATCACCCCTCCAACATTCAATCGAACTACAACAAGAAGGTGTTGGGTAAATTTAAGGACGAGAGCGGCGGTAAACAAATCGTCGAATTCGTGGGCTTGAGACCTAAACTGTATGCTTATCGTCTAGAAGATGAAGAGATCAAGAAGTGCAAAGGAGTTAAAGCGTGCGTGGTGAAGAAAAACATCTCTTTCCAAGAGTATAAAGATTGTCTGTTAGGAAGTGGTCCAGTGTATAAGACTATGAAATCGATTTGAAGCGAACATCACGACTTGTATACCGAAATAGTCAACAAGATTTCGCTGACGGCAATCGATGATAAGAGATTCATATTAGACGATAAAATAAGCACTTTGGCACTCGGACATTGGACTTTAGATCTAATTATAGACGATATGAATGTGGATGATTGGATTCCAGAAAATCAAGAGGAATTAGATGAATTCAAAATTATAGAAATCGATAGAGACATCGAGAGTGTTAGTTTAAAAAGAAAAAGAAAAAAATAGAAAAAAATAACGTCATTTTTTAGTAAATTATAATAAAATAAATAAAAAAAATATATACGCATTTATGAATAAGAAAATAAAGATATCCGTAGAAGGTGTCGTCTTACCTAACGAACCCCTATCCAACATCGATCTGTTGAATGCGGCAAAAGATTTGAAAATCAAAGATTTTCTTGGCGTGTTTTCCAGAGATGCCTTGCTGAAGAGAAGACCTCGACAATCGGAATGCGGAATTTTAAATCTAGATGATTCATCGGGTGAAGGCACTCACTGGGTGGCGTGGATCAAGAACGGGAAGAAGAAAAATTATTATTTCAACAGCTACGGAATCTCGCCGCCAAAAGAAATAAAGAACTATTTCAACAAATCGATGGTTCATTACAACATGGAACAAGTGCAATCACCAGATCAAGTGTTTTGCGGTCACCTGTGTCTCTACGTTCTCAAGAGATGGTCTGAAGGAGATCGATTTCAAGACATTGTCAATGACTTACATTACAGAGAGATTTTTTTTTATAGTATATATAAAGATAAAAAATTATTTAAAAAAATTTTAATCGAATAAAAACGAAAAATAAAATAACATAGTTCATTTTTAATAAACTGCATTTTGAATATATTTTTTCTAAATACAAAAAATCCTCACAACAACATGCCAGTCGATAAATTTGGTAAAAGTGACGACGAAAAAGTCAACCCAAGAAAGAAGAGGAAGATGTTCGAAGTCGACGATGGTTACGACATTGCCAACTTGGACGAATGTTACGTTTGGAGATACGAACCTCGAGAAGAACCTTTGAACATGAACGATAAGAAGCTCTACAATCTTCCCGAGCTGATAGATCTCGCAGATGCTGCGACTAAAAAATACGTCGACAGGAGGAACGCCGATTTCGAACAAATCCTGCTAGATAATTATGTGGATAAAACCATGACGGACGATCTGGATCTGAAATCCAAACGTTTGGTGAACGTCGTGAATCCCATAGATCCCACCGATGCCACGACCAAGAAATACGCGGACGACTCTCACGCGAGATTCAGCGAACACCTGAGAAATAGATACGTTCAGAAAATGATGCACTCGGAATTGAACGCCAATTCTAACAAGATAACGAATGTGGCCACTCCCACGAATCCCAAGGACGTGGCGACCAAACAGTACGTAGATCTGGAACACAGAAAGTCTGGCAGACACGAAATGAAATCGGATCTGAATGCAGGATTCAACAAGATATTGAATCTGTCGAAGATTGACAACACGGATGCGGACTCAACTGCAGTCAACAAGGGCTACGTAGATTCTGCCGTGATACAATCACAAGAATACCTAAAATCGCAAGTGGACGATCTCTACCTGAACAAACAATCTGGCAGAACCATGGAGGGTGGCATCGACATGAACGGTAAGAATTTATTCGAACTCAGTCACGATCCCGAATTCGATTCCAGCACAGCCAGCAGGAAGTACGTGGACGACAACTCGGTCTGGAGAAAGGGTGACATCAACGAAGGTAAACTAGACATGGGTGGACACGCGCTCACGAATCTACCGGATCCCGCAAAAATGACAGATGCCTGCACCCTGATTTCGGTGGTGGAGAAAGTCAAATATGCTAGACAATTGATCACTGTGTGGGCCGAAGAGGCCGGCACCTTAGATGAGGGAAAAGCTGAGTGGTCTTTCGGAAATGGAGGTAGCAGATTGAAACATGGTCAGGTGGGATATCCCATGCCGTTGGGAGGTGAAATCCTTCGAATGAGTCTGGCTTCCTCGGATTTGAATAACAGAGCAGTCGTCAATCTCATGGTGAATGGTGTAGAGAGAGATAAGAGATACAGCGTCGAAAAGACTGAGAATCAACATGCGAATGTTAGCACGTTCGGCATGCCTCTCAAAGTGAACGCCGGTGACAGGATTAATTTCGTTACGAAAACCAATAATCCTGAAGCCACCACTTCCGTGGTGAGTCTACTGATCGAACTAGATTCTTTGAACAAACAGTGAACGCGTGGAAAATAATGAATTAAAAAAAATAATGTGTGATTATTAAAAACAAAAAAAACAAAAAAAAAGTAATGAGATTTAGAAAGATGTTCAATCTCTCTAGATCACATTACTTTATTTATTTTTTTTTGTTTTTTTTGTTTTTAATAATTACTCATTACTTTTTATTTTTTTTGTTTTTTATTTTTTTTCACACTTGTCTCTCATCGAATGATCGACATCTTATTTCCATCCGATTCGAATTGTAATTCTCTGTCCGACAGGACCAGGGCGAAGGCTTCGGTTTTTCTCGGAACGTTCCTATCGAATTGCATCTTGATCTGAATGTCTAAGATGCTACTCTTGAGTCGTTCACTCTATTTACTAACGTCGAATACGAACATGGGATACATCGACTTGTATTCGCCGGGAGATATGTTAGGGTTGCTCATCAATTCGTCTAGACCGTGATACTTCTTTCTAAAATCAGCGGCGTCGCCGTACAGTCTGCAGAAATCGTTCTTGTCGAACGATGCGTTGTAATCGATTGATGGATATCTCGTGGAGTTCAGAAACACTTGCATGTTTCTCAAACTGCAATGATCGAACAGCGATGCATTCTTTTCCTGAGACCCGTCCCTATCAGTCTGAAACGCGACCATGATGAAACGGAAGCGGATTTCACCATCAATCTCCAATCAAAGTGATTCGTGGAGGGAGGAATGCTAGCCGTGTCGCACTGTCTCATTCTAAATCCCACAGGTAATTTACTCTTGGATTCTATGATCTTGTAGAGACGCGCTTTCTCCACGATCGAAGGCTCCATGTGTGGAACGAACCACGATATCTTGTGTAGAGTTATCTTACCCACATCGGTCGCAGTGAGTCTCACTATTGCGTTGTCGTTTCCTTTTTGAATCAACGTCAGATTGTGTTTGAATCCGTACATGATCTTGTTGTAATCGTCTGCAAATCCAAAGATGTGTTTCAAAGGTATCCTGAACGAAAACGTTCCTTTAGGTCTGGACGTCTTGACGATGTAGTCGAATATCAAGGCGGCGCCTGCGCTAGCAGGGCCTACGGTGTCTTTCACCCACAACTGATTAAGTCCTCTGGATTTCGAAAAATCATCAGGATACGTCAAGAGTCCGAACATCATAGTGGCCTGACCGGGATGAAAAACAGATTCTATCTCTTGTCCGGATAGCATGTATTTTATGTTACTGAATAGATGCATGATGCCATTATTTGCTAGAGTAACCGTGTCGTCGTCGGCATAGTCGCCCCCATTTCCTTGGTGAGACGTCCCTGCACCACTATGTAACTCTCGCTAGGATGTATGAATAGATCTTGAGTTTCGACGTTGATTCTTATCTCTCCCGCATTGTTCAAACTCGTTCCGGTTACTGGTTCATATTCGTGAACCTCATATTCTTGAATACTTTCATCTTTCACTATGCTTTGTGCTATATCTAGTATATTTGTCATTTTAAAGGATTTTTAGTTTTTTGTTTATTAATTAACTTGCTTTCTTTATCTAAAAAATCGTTTTTAATTATTTTTTATTATTATTTTTTTCTCTCTTATATATATGTTTGTAAACAAGAAAATGTTAAAGAGAGTAAATAAAAAAAAATTGTTTTCTTCATCAAAACTTCGTCTTCTGTAATTGTTGTTCGTAAAACTTTCGGATGATCTCTTCTCCATCCAAAGCTTTGATTTCGTAAGTCACCGGATTTGTGTGAAATATTTTGATTATCACGAAGATTTCCGAGGTCCATCGAGGAGTATAACCCTTTTCGAAGTGCTTTTTATCAGCATAAATTCTCACTCGATCACCGACCGCAAATTTCGGCGTTCTAGACTTCTTCCTGACCTTAGATCTCTCAGGATACAGATTCGTGTAGACCCGTTTTTCGTTTCAAGGATCGCTAGCTTCCGCGGGAGTCATCTTGATCGATCTGTGTCGCGTGTTGTTTTAATCTTTGACCAGACCGTTCAGAGCGTATATGTATTTCTTGGTTGAATTCGCCGTGAAGTATCTGTGCATCTTTTCCTTCATCGTTCGATTCCAACGTTCCACCACGCTGGCTTTCTCTTCGTTTTCGATTGAGTAGAGGTCTACCAATCGATGAACGTGCTTGTTGTAGAATTCCTTTCCCTTATCCACCCACAATTTACTCGGTTTTCGAGAAGACGCGTCGAACACGCTCTTCAGAGCCTCGGCGACGCAAGGTCCCGATTTATTCTTCAAAGCTCTGATCCAACCGTATTTGGAAAACACGTCGATGACCGTCAATAGATATTTGATGCCCTCGTTCCACCTCGAAAACGATCTCATGTCGACCAAGTCGGCAGACCAAATATCATCCAGACCCTTCACGAACACCCTTCTCTTTCGAAATTTACACACTATGGGTTTGTGTAACTCCTCGGCCAATTCGCTCGTCAATAATCATTTCTTCTTCTTTTCAGATGCGCTTTTTTTTTTTGAATGCCCCATCCAAATCGACGTTTCGCACCGATCAGATTGCCAACCAGCGATCGTTCCATCTTCTCTCTCCTGGTCAGATTCGATATGCCTCTCAATTTCCCCAACATGTTTTTATCGCAGACGTTGTTGCGAGTCTTGGTGTCGGGATGTCTGGCGTAGCACAGATCGTGATCATACGCGGCCACGTCCACCCTATTCACAGGTTTGCTCCAAGATTTGGGAGTCAGATCGGCGTTGAGTCTCTTGTTCAATTTCGTTCTGGGTCCCGTGAAACTGTGACCGGGCAGATGCATTTCGAAAGGTAGATTATTGATCATTTTATTCACGATGCCTTTACCTTTGCTTGCGTTCTTTTTTTTGACGAATCGTGTCTTGACAGAACCACACACGTCGCAAATTCCGTGAAGCATCTGTCTGTCGTTTTTAGTTCGCTCTTCTCTAGAATTACTCGTCTCGGTAACTCTCTTACACTTTACGCAATACATTTTAAGAGTTATTTAAATTAATTTCGTTTTTTTATTTTATATATAAATTTAATAATGAATCAATTCTGTTCTTATTATATATATTTTTTTTTCAATCGCTGCTCTTGAGTTCTATCATCTTACTGAATTCCTCCCTGGCCTCTTTCCTCCCCTTTTCCACGAGAGAATCCTTCATCTCTTCCTTGATGATCTGACGAGTCTTGATTCTCACGGCTTCTTTCATGGCATCGTATTTCATTTTCTCGCTCAATATCGTGAAGTATTCACCGTCTGATACCCTACCGTCTTTCAACACCATAGAGATCATTTCGGATATCGTGTCGATCTTGGAGTCGGCCAAGACACGAATCTTGTCGTGTTTCCTCGCCTTCAGATATAATTTCTTACTCAAAAAGTTTCCGAGCATGCTAAACAATCCGGCGGCGAGAGCCACTCCTTCTAAGGTCAACATGATCGGAATGCCGACCACGGTCGACAACAATCCAATACCGGCCGCGTGTAAACCCATGGAAATCGTGATGAGTGTCGTGTCAATCGCGTTGACGAATTTCACGAAACGCGAATACTTCTTCTTGAGGGAACGACGAGAATCTCTCTCTCGAGTTAGATACTCTTGGATTCTACTGATTTGATCGATGTGATACCTCTCTCCTCTTTCTCTTTCTTCTAGCGATGGCGCCGTCGGCAAAACGTCGATCGGCTTCTCATCCTCGTCGTCCACTAACGTCGGATACAATTTATTTCTGGTTCTCATTTTTGTTTTTTTCTTTCTAATATTAGATAAAAAATTTATGAGTGTATTTATTTTTATTTTCTATTCTCCCTTATTTTATATCAATGAGAAAACTTAGACGTATGCTTCATTGAACAATAATTTCATGATGCATCCCTTATCTCGTAAAGTCAGACTTTTACGCGCCAATTTCTGTTCTTCCGAATCTGTGGGCTTGCTTCGATTCTTACAGTAGAGTAATCTCTTCCTAAACGCGATAACTTCATTGATTTGAATGCGTTCGAACGCCGGTTCGAAATACTTGACGACCATATCTTCCCTTTCCATTCACAGACACGAATGATTCTCGTGATCGAAGTCTAGGTGATCCCGACATCCGACGCATCGTTCTAACAAGAGACGACCTAGTTGTTCGTTCACGCAGAATGCGTAGGCTCTCATCAGCATTTTTAAAAGAAACCTTACTCTAATATCCTGAGAATCACTCATGATTTACGTATTTTTTTTATTATCTATTCGATTTGATATATTTATTTTTCTAAATAACTATTATTTATATATATTTTTTTTTTCTCTCCTATATATATCAATCAAAAACGTGACAGCGGGCTCGCGAATTTCTAACACACCGACAACACTCTTCGTTCAAAACATTTCCATAGATCACCTCGCAATAACGTGCACCAGTCTCACTTCGAGAAATGCGACAGTGGGTTTGCCAATTCAAACATCACCTCTTTCATGCGAGTCGATTTCAGACTCAAAATCCGCAGAGTAGATCTCCATCTACGCCTCCATGGGGTTTTCAGCGTTAACATCATGTGCGGAGACGATTCGGTGTTAAATTGCGAGCAAAAAAACGTTTTGCCGATTCAAACATCATCAGACCTAAAATCCGCAGAGTAGATCTCCGTCTACGCCTCCATAGGGTTTTCAGCGTTAAAATCGTGTGCAGACGTGAATTGTTAGAATCGGCGAGAGGATGATGTTTGAATCGGCAAAAGTTTTTTTGCTTGCAATTTAACACTGAATCCTATGGGAGAAATCCATTGCCGATTCAAACATCAAAACGGTACATGTACTGTACGAAAAATTTTAAAAGTCTAGGATTCAATTCAGTGTTATTTGAACTTAAAGTGGATTCTAAAGCACCCTGAAAACGTTAAAAATCTTGTACACGTACACGATTTTAACACTAAATCCTATGGAGGTGTACATGTACACGTACACGTACATGTACGTTGATGGTTGAACCGGCATGTATCACCTACTAGTGTCAGTTTTTGTTTCTGGCGTGAATGAAAGGTTTTCGTTCAAAAGAGTCGACTGTAAACATGAGTGTCAGTTTTTGTTTCTGGCGTGAATGAAAGGTTTTCGTTCAAAAGAGTCGACTATAAAGATGAGTGTCAGTTTTTGTTTCTGGCGTGAATGAAAGGTTTTCGTTCAAAAGAGTCGACTATAAACATGAGTGTCAGTTTTTGTTTCTGGCGTGAATGAAAGGTTTTCGTTCAAAAGAGTCGACTTATAAAATATTATCTGTAAAAATAGACATTCATGTTTTGTTTCAATGTAAACGAAAAAAAAATTAAGTTTAGAAAAATTAGAAAAAAACGGAGGTAAAAAATCGTTTGTTCACGTTTTGTCACTATTAATTTTGTGAAGTAAATTTTAATAAAACACTTTATGGAATGTTTCATCAAATAAAAAAAATAGTTCGTAATTGACACTCATGTTTTTGTTGTGGTGTGAATGAAGGTTTTCGTTTTAATGGATCGTTTTAATAATAGATAATAAAACGCATTTTTTCCACTCGATTAGGTTTGAGTGGTAAATTTTTAATATATTTGTGATTATGTTCGGAGATGTGAATGAAATCCTTTTAATGTTAAATTAGAAACCGGTTTCTTTATGTGCAAAAATTTTTAAACTTTTTCAAAGTTTTCTCAATTCAACATTGAGTGAATGATTTTGAGATATGAATGAAAATCCTTTAAACAAACGTAATTATTCTCAAATGCGTTAAATCAGAAACTGGATTGTCATGTGCTTAAACTTTCAAACTTTTCAAGTTTTCCCAGTTCAACACTGAGTTGAGATATGAATTTTTTTAGTTATTATATTAAAGACAGAATATTTTTATTTACTTAAAACATAAAAAAATAATTATACATTTAATTTTGAAAATAATAAATAACTCACATTAGCATACTCAAAGGAACATTAACAATTAAAAATGAAAAATGTTTTTACAGATGGATGCTAAACATCGAGATCAAATTTTAGGCGAATATGAACGTGCCAAGAAAAGCATTCAATCGGCTGACAGAAGCAGACGTCTCGGAGAGATGGAACTCAGACGTGAAACCACAAAAATATTTAAACCCGTGACGGATGTTCAAGAGCAAAGCAAGAAGGAGATAGTCGAAGAATTGAGACCCATAAAAGAGAGTTCTTTGAGAATGGGTTTGTTGCCCGGTAGTTTTGGAAATCGGTATTCCTTTCAATCTACACCGGATTACGTTCCCACAGGGATTCAAACCAACGTGAGTGACGATACAGCTTCGACTATCACCACTGATCGTGTCGCGTCATCCGAGGATGGCGGTAAGAGAGATCTGTTTATGGAATTTATAAGGATTCTGAGGGTAGAACTTTTGTAGGCGACACAGAAGTGGAAATGGATGATGAAGATTTAATTGTCGGTTCGAATAAGTATAAAATAACTGATGGACTGTGCAAATTGCTCCTTTTTGACAAGCCAGGAGATTACGCGGAACAGGATTTTGACAATTACGGCGACATTCTAGTTCAGACCCACGCCATTCTGAGAAATAACGATGCCAGAGAGACTAGACCCAAAGCCAACAGAGGTTTACAAGTGGACGAAAGTGGTGAAACCCATATGGGATATGAATAAGAAGTTCGTCGAATTGGTGACTGGTAAAGGGGTGAAAACCACTTTTCTTCCGAGCGATTCTGACGCTCTGTCTCAGAGATTGAGATTGTTGATGGCGAGTAGATGCGCTGGTAACACAGGATTACATAATGAGATAGTTAGCATATGTGACGAATTGTTAAGACAGAAGGTTTTGAATAAAAACCATTATAAAAGGCTGATGAACGAATTGAAGGATTGATGTATATAATAAGTAGAGAGAAACAAACAAACAAACAAAAATATATAAAATAAAAACAGTAAATTTTTACACTAGAATAATAAAAGTATTTAAACAACAAACGATTTACCAGTGAAAAAACAAAATATATTATAAAATAAAAATATGTTGGTAAAAAAGAACAGGGGATATGTCAGAACTTACGTCAAGGCGGTTCTGGCATCGTCGATTCTATAATGCGAGCGTTCATGAGCGATGCGGGTAGAAAACTCACATCAACCACGTTTGAGGTTGGTAAGAAGACGGCTTTGGATACTGGTAAGAAAGCCGCTTCTGAAGCGAGTGGTAGGATAGCTTCTGTGGCTGGCAAGAGGGCAGCCGATGCGTTGATTGACAAGTTGGTCAGTCCACCGGCGAAGCGAGCTGCGTTAGAGCGAACGCCGAAAAGTTGGAAAGATTTTAAGGATGCTGTGGTACCCATACAAGATTTAGCCAAAATGACGAGTGGATCCGGATTGAAGAGAACTCGCGACGGTGTAATATAAATAAATAATAATATTAAAAGTGAGTTTGAAAAAAACATAAAAATTGTGTTTGAAAGAATCTAAAATAACAAACAAAAAAATAAACAAAGATGAACATTAAAGATATGTCTTGGAAAGACGCCGCGACCAAGAGGTCGAATAACGAGTTCTTTCCCAAAAGCATAAGAGGCTTGATAGTGGGAAAATCGAATTGTGGAAAGACCAATCTGTTGATGAATCTGTTGTCCCGACCTGACTGGTTGGATTACGACAGATTGTTTGTGTTTGGCAAGAGCTTGTTTCAACCCGAATACAGATTGCTTCAAGAGTGCATGGATCGTAGATTGCCCAAGGACGTCATAGCCAGAATCTTTGACAGTAGGGAGGAATTCGACAAAAGTGAAGCTCCTCTTTCGACCATTTTGGATGGTGCGGCGATGGAATTGATGAAGAGAAATGCATCTTCGAATGTCGAGTGTCGATTTTATGAGAACGCTAGCGACGTTCCGGATCCTAGAGAATTGAAATCGGAAGATAAGAATCTCATGATTTTCGACGATCTGCTTTTGGAGAGACAGAACCGATGCGAATTGTATTACGTTAGGGGTCGACACAGCAACGTGGACTGTTTCTACCTGTCGCAGAATTATTTTCGATTGCCTAGACGATAAGGGAGAACGCTAATTTTCTATGTCTCTTTTGCCAAGATCTCAAGAATCTCAATCACATCTACGGCGATCACGTCGCAAACGACATGAGCGTGGCGGAATTCAGGAGATTCTGCAAGAGGGTTTGGGATGGAGGACTTTACAATTTCGTCGTGATCGATTTGACTAGCGAATTTAATCGTGGAAAATATCGGTGCGGATTCGACAAGTTTTATGTTTCTGATGATAATAAAATAGAGCGTGAAAATAAAAAAAAAATAGAAAATAATAAATCTTCAAATAATTAGTTTTGAAAAAATAAAAATAAAATTAAATATAATGTTCGAACAAGGAGAATTGTTAGAACGGATAGCCGAGAATACGGCTGCAAAACAATCCATTCAAATCATGGTGAGTGGCGATTCAACTCAATTCACGATGAAATTCGAACCTTCCATCAAATTGAATAGAGAGAAAAGATATGAGATGGCGTTGGTGAATCTGGAGACTTATTATTCCTTTCCCAATGTCACCGAAAAGAATAACTCGTTCAAGTATTCCGACGGAGTGGATTGGTTGGAAATTTGAATTCCCAAAGGAAGTTACGACATAGACGATTTGAACAATTACATTCAGACGTGAATGAAGACGGATGGAAAGGGAAGCAACAAGATCAGACTCGCTCCCATATCTAATACCTTACAGACGATGTTGGATTTGGAAGATAATTTTCGAGTGGATTTCAACACAGACGATTCCATAGGCAAGATTTTGGGATTCGATCGAAAGATGTATCAAGACCACGTGGCATCTGAAAATATGGTCGACATTCTCGCAGTCAATAGCATTCTGGTGAATGTGGATGTGATTGCTGGAAGCTACGTGAATGGTAGCGCTCAACTGATGATCTATTCCTTCTTTCCAAATGTGTCGCCGGGTTATAAGATCGTGGAGCGACCTCGAAATTTAGTTTATCTACCAGTGATTTTAGACACGTTGTATAGTCTCAAAACCACGTTGATGGATCAAAATGGTGAACTGTTAGATCTTCGCGGAGAGAGGGTGATGATACGATTTCACATAAGAGAAATATAAAAGCCAAAAAAAAAAATATTGTATATATATATAAATAACAAAAATAAAATAAACGCAATATTAATTTTACAAAAATTATTTAATATATATAATTATCATTAAAACAAGAAAACAACTGAAGAAAATATATTTTAAAAAAAGAATTATGACAGAATACATGATTAAAAACATGAACATATCCGCAGGACAGAGGAAGAAACTTAAGAGAGCGTTAACAACTCGAGGCGAGGCGGTGAGATTCAAATTCAGTCATGAAGATCTGACGAGAGGAGGTCAGGATTCGATCACCTGGACCAGAAGTCAAATCAAAAGGATGGAGAAAGTGATTCGTGATGGAAGAGGGTTGACGGTGAGATTGAGTCCCGCTCAATTGGGATAGAATTTGAGAATGAAAGGCGGTTTCCTACTGCTATTGGCAGCCCTTCATTACCCTTCGCCACAAAGGCATTACCCTTTCTCGGAAAGACTCTCGGCATGGGAGCTCTCACGGGACTCGCGAGTTCGGCAGTTGAGATATGAATGGGTGGCAGCGGACTGTTTTTGAAAAAGGGAGGAGCCATGTGTCGCGTCCACGTAGACGACAGTGGTAAAGGATTGTATCTAGAACCCGTTAGAGGTGACAACTCTTTGAGTGGAAACGGTCTCTATCTGAAGAGTGGACGGAACGTTGAGCGACTCGGCAAGGGTTTGTTGTTTGGTGAGAATTCGCCATTTAAGAATATACCGATTTTGAATATGTTATTATAATGTAAAAAATTATATAATTATATAAAATATAAATCATAGAAAGTATAAAATAATATATAAAATGAATAAAAAGGTGGAAAAACAATTAGACGCTAAGGATGAATATCGCAAGATAGTGTGGGAAAAAGATGTGGAAAAACAATTAGATGCTAATGATGGATATCTTAGGAAAGAAGTGATAAAAGAGTTAAATAAAGATCGGGATAGATGGCTGAAATTGAAAAGAATGAGACGCTTTCCACCGTCACCACTACCTTCTGAAGAGAATGGTAATGATGCGAGTGTTACCAAGAGATGCACACCATTCGTTCATAATTATGATTCGGATAAACACATGTGTTGTTATAAAAACGTAGCATATCACAAAAAAAAGAAAAAAAGAAAAGAAGAATCGACGCTGAAATTTAAGAAAAAAGGAAACATTATTATAATATATGGGTAATAGTGAAGAAGGAAAACAAAAAAAAAAAAAAAAAGTAATGAGATCTAAAGATGATCTCATTACTTTTTTTTTCCTTCTTCTTCGCTAAAAATCAATCTCTCTATTGTTTATATTTCCAAGTCCGTTATTAGCATGCTGACACTCGTGTTTTCTCCTTTTTCGCAAATGTGTTGAATGTTTATCTTTACTCTTTTGAGTTTTGTTACTTCGGTCACCGAGCTCTCACCACCCGATTTGTTCACGAGTTCGAGTGAGATGTTTGGAAATATGTAACTTCCATAGGGCAACGTCAATCGTCCTTGTCGAATTCTCTATCTTTGGTGATGACGATATTCTGCAGATTGCTTTCGTACTCGTAAAACAAATCAAGCGTGGCTTCGTCCAATTTCAAAGGCATGTGATATTTGTCGTATTTGTGCTCTAAGCCCTTCGTCTCGACCTCGTTCAATTCGATGGGATTGTGTCGTTGTAATCTATAGATTTTAAAACCGAATTTCTTACACGTTTCGACTCATTTCAATTTCAATTCGCATCTTTTAGGTGTTTTTGTCATGATCGATTATTTGTTTTTTTTTGTTTTATGAATTCTTGCAAATAACGTATATTTTAAATTTTGTATTTAAATAATAATTTGTTAAAAAAGTTTGTTTTTTTTTTGCTCTTTATATATATATAAAAAAAAGTTATTTTTTTTAATTTTTAATATTCTTTAATGTAAAATTTTTTTTTGTAAAAGTTTTTTTCTCTTTATATATAAATAAAATGTTGAATTTTAACATCCTTTTTTTCTCGTATTAATTCAATTTTTTTCACATTAAGGAACATAAAAAATTGATTAATTTCATAAAAAAAAAAAAAAATTTTCACATTAAATAAAAAAATTGAAATTAAAAAAGAATCTTTTTTATATATAAAGAGTAAAAAACAAAACTTTTTAACAAATTATTTTAATACAAAATTCAAAAAAAAAAAAAAAATTCTTACAAATGGAGCAAACCGATAAAAAAATGGAAAATTTAAATGAGAAAACCATACCTCAGTTAAACGAGATTTGTAAACTATTAAAAATTCCACATTTCAGAAATCATAGAACTAAATCAAAAAAAATTGAAGTCATACAGGAATATTTGTGAAACGCTAGAAAGGCAAACGAAATGTTGATAGCAACGACGTCAAAAAATGCATCAGTTGTGAAAAATGAGAAGAAGAAAAAGATAGTAAAAGGAATCGAAATGCCGACATCGAAAAAAAACAAAAACGTTTCGATTGTGAAAAATAAGAAGACGACTAAACGAAAAGCAGTTGAAGAACTTCAAGTTTCAAAAGAAAAGAAAAGAAAAATGAAAATTAATGATGCACTTCAGATTCTAGACAAACAAGATATATCGAACGAAATTTAACAAGCAATGAACGAAGGGAAAGGAGAAGAATATGTAGCACGACTCGTCACGGAACTATTCCAATCGAAGCCCATGGAACGGGAGAGTGTGATCAAAGGCATTTTTAAAACTTTCGACGTGGTTCCCTCGTTCAAGAAAATCGATCCGAAATTGTTCATGGAACAGGTGAAGAAAAAAGTATTGGATTTGTTTCGCAAACACATGAATGTGGGACTAAAAATTAAGATGATACTCCATTGCATGATGAATAGAATCGATGTGAAGTCTGGTGAGAGCATCGTAAAAAATGCATATTTCAGATCTAACGTCGAACCCGTATTTCGAGGTTCAGATTTATCAGACGTTTTCGAAAAGATGAAAGACAAGATGTTGATGTCTCTCGCGAATTATCAACATGAAGGTAGTAATTGGACGTTCGATGAGGTGTTGAAACTCGAAATTCATATAAGAATAAAGAAAAATTAAAAATCTTTCCTGTTCAGCCCAAATGGTAGCAATGTTCGTAGGCGATATATCCAGTTTATTTCAGCTTCTTTCCTGTGCCCTGTCGTTCGTATGGAGTCGCGGTCCGAGTGTAGGATTTGTTTTGGTAAGTATGTCATTAACTCAGGTGCGGACCGACTCCGAACTTCTTTGGGGGCATGAATAGCTGACCTGGAATTCCGGAGGTGCCAATTCTCTTTCATGGTACATGGTACATTAAAGTTCATGCAATTTACGTCTACCATTTATGAATTTTTATCACCACAACAGAATTTCTATACCCATCCCCCAATGGGTATACACAATACTCTCCCGCTCACCATAATCATGCTGGGTATATAAAAATATACCCGCCGGGTACTAAAATATAGCCGATGGGTACAAACATATACCCGTCGGGTACAAAACATACCCGCCGGGTATAAAAACATACCTGCCGGATATAATAATATACCCGCCGGGTATAAAATATACCCGCCAGGTACACTATTATCACATCACGCACAAAAAAGTATATAAAGGGAGAGAGTCTGTGGTCCTAACGTCTCTGATGAGTCTCAAAAAAGACGAAACCGGTCAGGCTACTATTTATTCATTCACTACCTAACAATAGAGGAATGTGTGTGCCACCTCTTGGATCATATAAAGTTTATCGAAATTCATATAACTGAAAACGATTCATTGAAAGGGTCTTCCTACGTGAAATTACCGTATTTCTTAGCTAAAAAACACTCCATGGTCAACGTGAGAAATAAAGATGATCAGTGTTTTAAATTGGCAGTCACCTCTGCTTTATACCCTGTCAAAATGAATTCCGATAGAGTTTCTTGTTACGAGGAGACTTTTAAAAATCTCGATTGGGCCGCAGTAACTTTTCCAACAGAGTTAAAACACATCAAACGTTTCGAGGCTCAAAATCCCACCGTAGCGGTGAACGTCTTGGGATACGACGATGAAAAACGAATGATCTATCCTCTCAGACAGACTTCGTATCTCAAAAGAGAAAAGACGATTATTTTATTATTGATTTCGAATGGTGACAATCGTCATTATTGTTGGGTTAAATATCCGAGCCGATTACTGTCGAGACAAAATAATAAACATAAAGGAAAGATATGTTTATGTCGCAACTGCATGAACGGGTTTCACAGTGAAAAATCGTTAGCGAAACATCAGGAATATTGCAACAAAAATCAAGGTGTCGCCGTCGAAATGCCCAAACCCAACACTATCGTGAAGTCTGAAAATCGCAATAGAAGGTTAAAAGTACCATTCGTCATGTATGCCGATTTCGAATGTTTCACCGGGAAAATGAGTTCCTGTTAACCCAATGCTCTTCAAAGTTACGTCGAAAGATATCAAAAACACATACCTTCGGGCTATTGCATTTACGTGAAATGCGCTTTCGACTCACAACACAATATGGGTCCCTTCACCTACACGAAACAGTGCGAAGACGACGACGTGGCCCAAAGGTTCGTGGAAGAGTTAGAATCGAAAATTCAAATGTTATACGACAAATTCAAAACTCCGGCAAAAATGATCATCACGTGAGAGCAGCAGGACGAAAATAACAGAGCCACCGAATGTCACATATGCAGACAATCGTTTGATGAGAATTTGGAGGAAAATAAGAAGGTCAGAGACCACGATCATTACACGGGTCTGTATTGTGGTCCGGCTCACAGCAAATGTAATTTAAAATATTGAGACCCTGTTTTCTATCCGGTGATATTTCACAATCTCTTGGGTTACGACAGTCATCTGTTCGTGAAAAATCTCGGCACTTCCCATGAAGAATTAAATTGCATCGTGAACAGCAAAGAAAGATACATTTCCTTCATGAAATGGAAGCTCATGGAGAAAAAAAGAGTAATCGACGGAGAGACGTTGAAAGAAAAAACAAAATTCATTTGTAGAGCCATACGCTTCATCGACAGTTTTAAATTCATGTCGACCACTCTGGAAAAATTAGTCGATAACATGAGCAAGGATAAATTTAAAATCACGAGCGAACATTTTGGAGAATGAGTAGACGTCATGTTGAGGAAAGGAGTCTATCCTTACGATTACATGAATGATCTAAAGAAAATCAAAGACACCGCACTACCTTCAAAAGAAGATTTTTATTTGAAATTATACGAATCCGACGTTTCCGACGAGAATTACGAACACGCCAAAAACGTGTGGAAATCATTCGATATGAAAACCATGAGAGATTATCATGATCTCTATCTGAAGACCGACGTTCTGCTCTTGGCAGACGTGTTCGAAAATTTTCGAGACGTCTGTCGGCGAAATTTACGATCTGGATCCCGCTTGGTATTTCACCGCACCCGGTCTGGCGTGGGACACTCTGTTGAAGACCACCGAAGTCCAATTGGAATTATTATCTGACGTGAACATGTTGCTCATGTTTGAAAGGGCTGCGAGAGGTGGCGCCTCGATGATCTCCCGCAGATATTCTGAAGCTAACAATCCCTACATGAAAGAAGGTTTCAATTTGAAATGGTCGAATAAATACATACAGTATTGGGATGCTAATAATCTGTATGGTTGGGCTATGAGTCATCCTTTACTGATTGGAAATTTCGAATGGGTGACGGAACTGGAAGAGATGCAAAAATGGAGAGACTATCCTTGCATTTTAGAAGTCGATTTGAACTATCCGGAAGAATTACACGATCTACACAACGATTATCCGCTGGCTCCCGAACGAATGGAACCGAACGAAGGAGACGAGGAAAAACTCATTCCCAATTTATTTAACAAACATAACTATGTCGTCTACAGCGAGAATTTGAAACAATACGTCGATTACGGGATGAAATTAGTCGACATACATCGCAACATTCAATTCGATGAAGAGCCTTGGATGAAAAAATACATCGATCTCAACACGAATCTCAGAATTCGAGCCGAGAACGATTTCGAAAAAGATTTCTTCAAACTCATGAACAACTGTGTGTACGGTAAATCAATGGAAAACATCAGGAAGAGAACCGACGTTGGACTCGTCACGTCTGAGAAAAGAACTAAAAAATTAGTAGCGAAACACAATTACAAACACCAAACCATATTCGACGAAAATCTAGTGGCCGTTCACATGCAAAAGACGCACCTGAAGTTCGACAAACCGTATTATCTCGGACCGATCATCTTAGATATCAGCAAGCGATTGATGTACGAGTTTCACTACGATTACATCAAACGAAAATTTGGTGATAAAGCCAAACTACTGTTCACCGACACGGACAGTTTAGTTTACGAGATAGACACGAAAGACGTCTACCAAGATATATCTCCGGACGTGGCCGCGTGGTTTGACACGAGCAATTATCCCGTCGATCACCTGTCCAACATTCAATCGAATGTCAACAAGAAGGTGTTGGGTAAATTTAAGGACGAGAGCGGCGGTAAACAAATCGTTGAATTCGTGGGCTTGAGACCCAAACTGTATGCTTATCATCTAGAAGATGAAGAGATCAAGAAGTGCAAAGGGGTTAAAGCATGCGTGGTGAAGAAAAACATCTCTTTCCAAGAGTATAAAGATTGTCTGATAGGAAGTGGTCCGGTGTATAAGACTATGAAATCAATTCGAAGCGAAAATCACGACTTGTATACCGAAATAGTCAACAAGATTTCGCTGACGGCCAATGACGATAAGAGATTCGTGTTAGATGATAAAATAAGCACTTTGGCACGCGGACATTGGATTGCGGATCTAATTAGAGACGATATGAATGTGGATGATAGGATTCCAGATATGAGTAAGGATTATAGGATTCCAGATATGAGTAAGGATGATAGGATTTCAGAAAATCAAGAGGAATTAGACGGATTCGAGATTATGGAAATCGATAGAGACATCAAGAGAGTTAGTTTAAAAAGAAAAATAAAAAAAAAAAAAAAAATAACATCATTTTAATGAATTATAATAAAATAAAAAAAAAATATATACGCATTTATGAATAAGAAAATAGAGATATCTGTAGAAGGTGTCGTCTTACCTAACGAACCCCTATCCAACATTGATCTGTCGAATGTGGCGAAGGATTTGAAAATCAAAGATTTTCTAGGCATGTTTTCCAGAGATGCCTTGTCGAAGAGAAGACCTCGACAATTGGAATGCGAAATTTTAAATCTAGACGATTTATCGGGTGAAGGCACTCACTGGGTGGCGTGGTTCAAGAACGGGAAGAAGAATTATTATTTCGACAGCTACGGAATCTCGCCGCTGAAAGAAATAAAGAACTATTTCAACAAATCGATGGTTCGTAACAACACGGAACGAGTGCAATCACCAGATCAAGTGTTTTGCGGTCACCTGTGTCTCTACGTTCTCAAGAGATGGTCTGAAGGAGATCGGTTTCAAGACATTCTCAATCATTTACATTAGAGAGAGATTTTTTTTTTTTTATAGTATATAAAGATAAAAAAAATTATTTTAAAAAATTTTAATCGAATAAAAACGAAAAATAAAAATAAAATAATTCATTTTTTAATAAACTGCATTTTGAAATATATTTTTAAAAAAAAAACAAAAAAGAATCTCAAAACAACATGCCAGTTGATAAATTTGGTAGAAGTGACGACGAAAAAGTCAACCTAAGAAAGAAGAGGAAGACGCTCGAAGTCGATGATGTTTACGACGTTGCCAACTTGGACGAACGTTACGTTTGGAGATACGAACCTCGAGAGGAACCTTTGAACATAAATGATAAGAAGCTCTACAATCTTCCTGAGCCGATAGATCTCGCAGATGCTGCGACTAAAAAATACGTCGACAGGGGGAACGCCGATTTCGAACGAATCATGCTAGATAATTACGTGGATAAAACCATGACCAACGATCTCGATCTGAAATCTAAATGTTTGGTGAATGTCGCAAATCCCATAGATCCCACAGATGCCGCAACCAAGAAATACGCGGACGACTCTCACGCGAGATTCAGCGAACACCTGAGAAATAGATACATTCAGAAAACGATACACTCAGAATTGAATGCCAATTCTAACAAGATAACGAATGTGGCCACTCCCACAAATCCCAAGGACGTGGCGACCAAACACTACGTAGATCTGGAACAGAGAAAGTCTGACAGACGAGAAATGAAATCGGATCTGAATGCGGGATTCAACAAGATATTGAATCTGTCGAAGGTCAACGACATGGATGCGGACTCAAACGTGGTCAACAAGGGCTACGTAGATTCTGCTGTGATATGATCACAAGAATACCTAGAAACACAAGTGGACAATCTCTACCTGAATAAACAATCTGGCCGAACCATGGAAGGTGGTATCGACATGAACGGTGAGAATTTATTCGGACTCAGTCACGATCCTGAATTTAATTCCAGCGCAGTCAGCAGGAAGTACGTGGACGACAACTCGGTCTGGAGAAAGGGCGACATCATGGAAGGTAAACTAGACATGGGTGGACACGCGCTCATGAATCTACTGGATCCCGTGAACATGATGGATGCCTGCACCCTGATTTCGGTGGTGGAGAAAGTCAAATATGCTAGACAATTGATCACCGTGTGGGCCGAGGAGGCCAGCATCTTAGATGAAGGAAAAGCTGAGTGGTCTTTCGGAAATGGAGGTAGTGGATTGAAACATGGTCAGGTGGGATATCCCATGCCGTTGGGAGGTGAAATCCTTCGAATGAGTCTGGCTTCCTCGGATTTGAATAACAGAGCGGTCGTCAATCTCATGGTGAATGGAGTAGAGAGCGATAAGAGATACAGCGTCGAAAAGACTGAGAATTAACACGCGAATGTTAGCACATTCGGCACACCTCTCAAAGTGAATGCCGGAGACAGGATTAATTTCGTTACGAAAACCAATAATCCCGAAGCCGCCACTTCCGTGGTGAGTCTACTGATTGAACTAGTTCCTTTGAACAAACAGTGAACGCATGGAAAATAATGAATTAAAAAAACAATAATGTGTGATTATTAAAAACAAAAAAAAAAGTAATGAGATTTAAAAAGATGTTCAATCTCTCTAGATCTCATTACTTTATTTATTTTTTTTTTGTTTTTTTTTGTTTTTTTAATAATTACTCATTACTTTTTTTTTATTTTTGTTTTTATTTTTTTTCACACACGTCTCTCATCGAATGATCGACATCTTATTTCCATCCGATTTGAATTGTAATTCTCTGTCCGACAGGACCAGGGCGAAGGCTTCAGTTTTTCTCGGCATGTTCCTATCGAATTGCATCTTGATCTGAATATCTAAGACGCTACTCTTGAGTCATTCACTCTGTTCACTGACGTCGAATATGAACATGGGATACTTCGACTTGTATTTGCCGGGAGATATGTTAGAGTTGCTCATCAATTCGTCTAGACCGTGATACTTCTTTCTAAAATCAGCGGCGTTGCCGTACAGTCTGCAGAAATTGTTCTTGTCGAACGACGCATTGTAATCGATTGCTGGATATCTCGTGGCATTCAGAAACACTTGTATGTTTCTCAAATGGCAGTGATCGAACAGCGACGCATTCTTTTCCTGAGACCCGTCCCTATCGGTCTGAAATGCAACCACGATGAAACGCGGTCTCTCGGAAGCAGATTTCACCGTCAATCTCCAATCGAAGTGATTCGTGGAGAGAGGAATGCTAGCCGTGTCGCACTGTCTCATTCTAAATCCCACAGGTAATTTACTCTTGGATTCTATGATCTTGTAGAGACGCGCTTTTTTCACGATCGAAGGCTCCACGTGAAGAACGAACCACGATATCTTGTGTAGAGTTATCTTACCCGCATCGGTCACAGTGAGTCTAACTATTGCGTCGTCATTTCCTTTTCGAATCAACATCAGATTGTGTTTGAATCCGTACATGATCTTGTTGTAATCGTCTGCAAATCAGAAGATATGTTTCAAAGGTATCCTGAACGAAAACGTTCCTTTAGGTCTGGACGTCTTGACGATGTAGTCGAATATCGCGGTGGCTAGCAGGGCCTACGGTGTCTGTCCCCCACAAGTGATTAAGTCCTCTGGATTTCGAAAAATCATCAGGATACGTCAAGAGTCCGAACATCGTGGTGGCCTGACCAGGATGAAACACAGATTCTATCTCTTGTCCGGATAGCATGTATTTTATCTTACTGAATAGATGCATGATGCCATTATTGGCTAGAGTAACCTTGTCGTCGTCGGCATAGTCGCTCCCATCTTCCTTGGTGAGACGCCCCTGCACCACTATGTAACTCTCGCTAGGATGGCTGAATAGATCTTGAGTTTCGACGTTGATTCTTATCTCTCCTGCATTGTTCAAACTCGTTCCGGTTACCGGTTCGTATTCGTGAACCTCATATTCTTGAATACTTTCATCTTTCACTATGCTTTGTGCTACATCTAGTATATTTGTCATTTTTAAAGGATTTTTGTTTTTTGTTTATTAATTAGCTTGCTTTTTTATCTAAAAATAGTTTTAATTATTTTTTTTATTATTATTTTTCTCTCCTATATATATATGTGTGTGTAAACAAGAAAATGTTAAAGAGAGCAAATAAAAGAAATTTGTTTTCTTTATCAAAACTTTGTCTTCTGTAATTGTTGTTCGTAAAACTTTTCGATGATCTCTTCTCCATCCAAAGCTTCGATTTTGTAAGTCACCGGATCGGTGTGAAATATTTTGATTATCACGAAGATTTCCGAGGTTCATCGAGGAGTATAACCCTTTTCGAAGTGGTTCTTATAAGCATAGATTCTCACTCGACCGCAAATTTCGGCGTTCTAGACTTCTTCCTAATCTTAGATCTTTCAGGATATAGATTCGCGTAGACCCGTTTTTCATTTCGAGGATCGCTAGCTTCCACGGGAGTCATCTTGATCGATCTGTGTCGCGTGTTGTTGTAATCTTTAACCAGACCGTTCAGAGCATATATGTATTTCTTGGTCGAATTCGCCGTGAAGTATCTGTGCATCTTTTCCTTCATCGTTCGATTCCAACGTTCCACCACGCTGGCTTTCTCTTTGTTTTCGATCGAGTAGAGGTCGACCAATCGATGAACGTGCTTGTTGTAGAATTCCTTTCCCTTATCCACCCACAATTTACTCGGTTTTCGAGAAGACGAGTCGAACACGCTCTTCAGAGCCTCGGTGACGCAAGGTCCTGATTTATTCTTCAAAGCTCTGATCCAACCGTATTTGGAAAACACGTCAATGACCGTCAATAGATATTTGACACCCTCGTTCCACCTCGAAAACGATCTCATGTCGACCAAGTCGGCAGACCAAATATCATCCAAACCCTTCACGAACACCCTTCTCTTTCGAAATTTACGCACGATGGGTTTGTGTAACTCCTCGGCCAATTCGCTCGTCAATAATCGTTTCTTCTTTTCAGATGCACTTTTTTTTTTGAACGCCCCATCCGAATTGACGTTTCACACCGATCAGATTGCCGACCAGCGAACATTCTATCTTCTCTCTCCTGGTCGGATTCGATATGCCTCTCAATTTCCCCAACATGTTTTTATCGCAGACGTCATTGCGAGTCTTGGTGTCGGGATGTCTGGCGTAGCACAGATCGTGATCATACACGGCTGCATCCACCCTTTGCTCCAAGATTTAGGAGTCAGATCGGCGTTGAGTCTTTTGTTCAATTTCGTTCCGGGTCCCATGAAACTGTGACCAAGCAGATGCATTTCGAAAGGTAGATTATTGATCATTTTATTCACGATGCCTTTACCTTTGCTCACGTTCTTTTTTTGACGAATCGAGTCTTGATAGAACCACACACGTCGCAAATTCCGCGAAGCATCTGTCTATCGCTTTTAGTTCGTACTTCTCGAGAATTACTCATCTCGGTAACTCTCTTACACTTTACGCAATACATTTTTAAGAGTTATTTAAATTAATTTCGTTTTTATTTTATATATAAATTGAATATTTTTTTTTTTTTAAATTCTTTTCTTATTATATATATTTTTTTTTCAATCGCTGCTCTTGAGTTCTATCATCTTACTGAATTCCTCCCTAGCCTCTTTCCTCCCCTTTTCCACGAGAAAATCCTTCATCTCTTCTTTGATGATCTGACGAGTCTTTATTCTCACGGCTTCTTTCATGGCTTCGTATTTCGTTTTCTCACCCAATATCGTGAAGTATTCTCCGTCTGATATCCTACCATCTTTCAACAGCATCGAGATCATTTCGGATATCGTGTCGATCTTGGAGTTTCTTCTAGCGACGGTGCCATCGGCAAAACGCCATTCGGCTTCTCATCCTCATCATCATCTAACGTCGGATACAATTTACTTCTGGTTCTCATTTTTGTATTTTTTTTTTCTTTCTAATATTAGATAAAAAATTTATGTGTGTATTTATTTTTATTTTCTATTCTCCCTTATTTTATATCAACGAGAAAACTTAGACGTATGCTTCATTGAACAATAATTTCATGATGCATCCCTTGTCTTCTAAAGTCAGACTTCTACGCGCCAATTTCAGTTCTTCCAAAACTGTAGGCTTGTCTTGATTCTTACAGAAGACTAATCTCTTCCAAAGCGTGATCACATCGTCGAATCTAACGCGTTCGAACGCTGGTTCGAAATACTTGACGACCATATCTTCCCTTTCCATCGTCAGACACGAATGATTCTCGTGATCAAAGTCTAGATGATCCCGACATCCGATGCATCATTCTAACAAGATGGGACGTAGTTCCTCGTTCATGCAGATTGCATATGCTCTCATCAGCATGTTTAAAAAAAACCTCGCTCTAATAGTCTGGGAAGCGCACATAATTTACGTATTTTTTATTATCTATTCGATTTGATATATTTATTTTTTTTAAATAACTATTTTATTTATATTTTTTTTCTCTCCTATATATATCACCCATTTTTTTATTTCTTTGGGAAACGTGGCAGTGGGTTTGTGGGTTCGGTATCACCTCTTTCCACGTGTCGTACATAAGTCGATTTCTGATGTAGAATCCACAAATGGGTTTCTGTGTACGCCTCCATAGGGATTCAGTGTTAAAATCGTGTACAGATACGGATGATACAGAATCTGCAAACCACTTTTTGATGATGATACAGAAACCACAACACGTTTTTTGCTCGCGATTTTAACACTGAATCCTATGGGGAAACCCATTTGCGGATTCTGTATCAGATGGTACACCTTTTTTTCCTTAAAATTTCATACATTTTTTTTGCTCTTGAGCGATGTGTATATAGAATCCAGTGATGTAGAATCTGCAAAGCGGATTCTGTATCACCATAAAAAACAACAAATCGTGTACCTGTACACGATTTTAACACTAAATCCTATGGAGGTGTACATTGATGTACGTGTACATGTACGAAATCATGTACAAGTGGTACTGAATCCGCATTTATTACCTACTCTCGTTTCTGCAGTTTTTTAAGACGATCACAGGCTTTTGACGCACCCCATAACGGAATTGCATAGATGAGATGGCTCTGTATCAGAGTGAAATATAACGTTTTCATAACAGTATGAGGGAGAAACTTTTTAACTTTATTTAGAACGAAGTTGGCAAGTCCAACTTTCGTGCAGAGTTGAGATATGTGGGCGTTGTATGATAAGTTGTCATCAATATTTATACCAAGAAACTTTAAGGATTTCTCACTTTCGCCACTACCAACCTTGCAGATTACCCAGTTGTTTATATAGACTTTCTGTTGAGTCACATTCCTTCCTCTGTGACTTGGATTAAGTAACATGTATTTCATTTTCTTTTCGTTCAGGACTAGGTGGTTGGCTGTGCACCAGTCAAATATATTTTTTAATTCCTCATTAAAATCTGAGACTAGGGCAGTTATCTCCGCTCCAGACTTGTATGCTTCTGTGTCATCGGCAAACGACAAGACATTTAATGTAGTTGAATTACTTATGTCATTTATGTATATTAGAAATAAAATAGGACCCAATATAGAACCTTGTGGAACTCCACATGTCAGTTCAGTTAGATAAGAGTTGCTATCACCAAACGATACATACTGATTCCTGTTCTTCAGATAGCTTTTGAACCAACTTAAAGCGTTACCTCTTATTCCATAGTGTTCGAGTTTTTGAAGAAGGATGTCGTGGCTTATTGTATCAAATGCTTTGGAAAGGTCAAGAAAAATGGCTAAAGTGGTGTCCTTACTGACTTTGTTATTTTCTACAGCAACATGTTTTAACAGTTGCATAACTGGGTGTAGTGTGATATGCTGCTTCCTAAAACCATATTGATGGTGATAGAGAATATCGAATTTGTTGAGAAATTTTATCAGTCTAACAAACATCAGTTTTTCTAAAATCTTTGAAAATACAGGGAGAATACTTATTGGTCTATAGTTTGTGAAGTTATTTTCATCACCTGATTTAAAGATTGGGATTACTTTTGCAATTTTCATTCTGTCAGGAACTATTCCCTGACTGAATGAAATGTTCAAATAAACATATTATCTGGGAGTGGGTATTTCATGAATTCGGAGAAAGATTTGCGTGGATTCGATATTTGTTTTGAGGTCTCCTTTCCTATATTTGCAAAGAAATTATTGAATTCGTGAGCGATTTCGTTCGGTGTATTTATCTTTTTTTCACCCAGATTAAAAAAGGAAGGTAAATTGCTTTTGTTTTTGTTTCTATTTAGAGTGTTATTTAGAATTTGCCACGTTTTTCGCATATTACTTTTATTTTCCAAGAGGACGTTTTCGTAATACATTGCTTTACTCTGTTTTTTAATTCTGTTGAACACCCGACAGTAATTTTTGTAATTTCTGACATTAAATTCTGTAGGACTTCTTAATTTTTTCATGAAAAATTTATTCTTGTTATTGACTGAGATTAGAAGACCTTTCGTCATCCAAGGCTGTCGCTTTATGTATTTTTTATTCAGTTTTTGACTTTGCAAAGGAAATGCCGAGTCAAATGCATTCAGAAAAATATTTAAAAAGTGTTCATAGGCAGCATTGGGACAGTTGGATTCCATTCCATGGATACACTCAGAATTGAATGCCAATTCTAACAAGATAACGAATGTGGCCACTCCCACAAATCCCAAGGACGTGGCGACCAAACACTACGTAGATCTGGAACAGAGAAAGTCTGACAGACGAGAAATGAAATCGGATCTGAATGCGGGATTCAACAAGATATTGAATCTGTCGAAGGTCAACGACATGGATGCGGACTCAAACGTGGTCAACAAGGGCTACGTAGATTCTGCTGTGATATGATCACAAGAATACCTAGAAACACAAGTGGACAATCTCTACCTGAATAAACAATCTGGCCGAACCATGGAAGGTGGTATCGACATGAACGGTGAGAATTTATTCGGACTCAGTCACGATCCTGAATTTAATTCCAGCGCAGTCAGCAGGAAGTACGTGGACGACAACTCGGTCTGGAGAAAGGGCGACATCATGGAAGGTAAACTAGACATGGGTGGACACGCGCTCATGAATCTACTGGATCCCGTGAACATGATGGATGCCTGCACCCTGATTTCGGTGGTGGAGAAAGTCAAATATGCTAGACAATTGATCACCGTGTGGGCCGAGGAGGCCAGCATCTTAGATGAAGGAAAAGCTGAGTGGTCTTTCGGAAATGGAGGTAGTGGATCGAAACATGGTCAGGTGGGATATCCCATGCCGTTGGGAGGTGAAATCCTTCGAATGAGTCTGGCTTCCTCGGATTTGAATAACAGAGCGGTCGTCAATCTCATGGTGAATGGAGTAGAGAGCGATAAGAGATACAGCGTCGAAAAGACTGAGAATTAACACGCGAATGTTAGCACATTCGGCACACCTCTCAAAGTGAATGCCGGAGACAGGATTAATTTCGTTACGAAAACCAATAATCCCGAAGCTGCCACTTCCGTGGTGAGTCTACTGATTGAACTAGTTCCTTTGAACAAACAGTGAACGCATGGAAAATAATGAATTAAAAAAACAATAATGTGTGATTATTAAAAACAAAAAAAAAAGTAATGAGATTTAAAAAGATGTTCAATCTCTCTAGATCTCATTACTTTATTTATTTTTTTTTTGTTTTTTTTTGTTTTTTTAATAATTACTCATTACTTTTTTTTTATTTTTGTTTTTATTTTTTTTCACACACGTCTCTCATCGAATGATCGACATCTTATTTCCATCCGATTTGAATTGTAATTCTCTGTCCGACAGGACCAGGGCGAAGGCTTCAGTTTTTCTCGGCATGTTCCTATCGAATTGCATCTTGATCTGAATATCTAAGACGCTACTCTTGAGTCATTCACTCTGTTCACTGACGTCGAATATGAACATGGGATACTTCGACTTGTGTTTGCCGGGAGATATGTTAGAGTTGCTCATCAATTCGTCTAGACCGTGATACTTCTTTCTAAAATCAGCGGCGTTGCCGTACAGTCTGCAGAAATTGTTCTTGTCGAACGACGCATTGTAATCGATTGCTGGATATCTCGTGGCATTCAGAAACACTTGTATGTTTCTCAAATGGCAGTGATCGAACAGCGACGCATTCTTTTCCTGAGACCCGTCCCTATCGGTCTGAAATGCAACCACGATGAAACGCGGTCTCTCGGAAGCAGATTTCACCGTCAATCTCCAATCGAAGTGATTCGTGGAGAGAGGAATGCTAGCCGTGTCGCACTGTCTCATTCTAAATCCCACAGGTAATTTACTCTTGGATTCTATGATCTTGTAGAGACGCGCTTTTTTCACGATCGAAGGCTCCACGTGCAGAACGAACCACGATATCTTGTGTAGAGTTATCTTACCCGCATCGGTCACAGTGAGTCTAACTATTGCGTCGTCATTTCCTTTTCGAATCAACATCAGATTGTGTTTGAATCCGTACATGATCTTGTTGTAATCGTCTGCAAATCAGAAGATATGTTTCAAAGGTATCCTGAACGAAAACGTTCCTTTAGGTCTGGACGTCTTGACGATGTAGTCGAATATCGCGGTGGCTAGCGGGGCCTACGGTGTCTGTCCCCCACAAGTGATTAAGTCCTCTGGATTTCGAAAAATCATCAGGATACGTCAAGAGTCCGAACATCGTGGTGGCCTGACCAGGATGAAACACAGATTCTATCTCTTGTCCGGATAGCATGTATTTTATCTTACTGAATAGATGCATGATGCCATTATTGGCTAGAGTAACCTTGTCGTCGTCGGCATAGTCGCTCCCATCTTCCTTGGTGAGACGCCCCTGCACCACTATGTAACTCTCGCTAGGATGGCTGAATAGATCTTGAGTTTCGACGTTGATTCTTATCTCTCCTGCATTGTTCAAACTCGTTCCGGTTACCGGTTCGTATTCGTGAACCTCATATTCTTGAATACTTTCATCTTTCACTATGCTTTGTGCTACATCTAGTATATTTGTCATTTTTAAAGGATTTTTGTTTTTTGTTTATTAATTAGCTTGCTTTTTTATCTAAAAATAGTTTTAATTATTTTTTTTATTATTATTTTTCTCTCCTATATATATATGTGTGTATAAACAAGAAAATGTTAAAGAGAGCAAATAAAAGAAATTTGTTTTCTTTATCAAAACTTTGTCTTCTGTAATTGTTGTTCGTAAAACTTTTCGATGATCTCTTCTCCATCCAAAGCTTCGATTTTGTAAGTCACCGGATCGGTGTGAAATATTTTGATTATCACGAAGATTTCCGAGGTTCATCGAGGAGTATAACCCTTTTCGAAGTGGTTCTTATAAGCATAGATTCTCACTCGACCGCAAATTTCGGCGTTCTAGACTTCTTCCTAATCTTAGATCTTTCAGGATATAGATTCGCGTAGACCCGTTTTTCATTTCGAGGATCGCTAGCTTCCACGGGAGTCATCTTGATCGATCTGTGTCGCGTGTTGTTGTAATCTTTAACCAGACCATTCAGAGCATATATGTATTTCTTGGTCGAATTCGCCGTGAAGTATCTGTGCATCTTTTCCTTCATCGTTCGATTCCAACGTTCCACCACGCTGGCTTTCTCTTTGTTTTCGATCGAGTAGAGGTCGACCAATCGATGAACGTGCTTGTTGTAGAATTCCTTTCCCTTATCCACCCACAATTTACTCGGTTTTCGAGAAGACGAGTCGAACACGCTCTTCAGAGCCTCGGTGACGCAAGGTCCTGATTTATTCTTCAAAGCTCTGATCCAACCGTATTTGGAAAACACGTCAATGACCGTCAATAGATATTTGACACCCTCGTTCCACCTCGAAAACGATCTCATGTCGACCAAGTCGGCAGACCAAATATCATCCAAACCCTTCACGAACACCCTTCTCTTTCGAAATTTACGCACGATGGGTTTGTGTAACTCCTCGGCCAATTCGCTCGTCAATAATCGTTTCTTCTTTTCAGATGCACTTTTTTTTTTGAACGCCCCATCCGAATTGACGTTTCACACCGATCAGATTGCCGACCAGCGAACATTCTATCTTCTCTCTCCTGGTCGGATTCGATATGCCTCTCAATTTCCCCAACATGTTTTTATCGCAGACGTCATTGCGAGTCTTGGTGTCGGGATGTCTGGCGTAGCACAGATCGTGATCATACACGGCTGCATCCACCCTTTGCTCCAAGATTTAGGAGTCAGATCGGCGTTCAGTCTTTTGTTCAATTTCGTTCCGGGTCCCATGAAACTGTGACCAAGCAGATGCATTTCGAAAGGTAGATTATTGATCATTTTATTCACGATGCCTTTACCTTTGCTCACGTTCTTTTTTTGACGAATCGAGTCTTGATAGAACCACACACGTCGCAAATTCCGCGAAGCATCTGTCTATCGCTTTTAGTTCGTACTTCTCGAGAATTACTCATCTCGGTAACTCTCTTACACTTTACGCAATACATTTTTAAGAGTTATTTAAATTAATTTCGTTTTTATTTTATATATAAATTGAATATTTTTTTTTTTTTAAATTCTTTTCTTATTATATATATTTTTTTTTCAATCGCTGCTCTTGAGTTCTATCATCTTACTGAATTCCTCCCTAGCCTCTTTCCTCCCCTTTTCCACGAGAAAATCCTTCATCTCTTCTTTGATGATCTGACGAGTCTTTATTCTCACGGCTTCTTTCATGGCTTCGTATTTCGTTTTCTCACCCAATATCGTGAAGTATTCTCCGTCTGATATCCTACCATCTTTCAACAGCATCGAGATCATTTCGGATATCGTGTCGATCTTGGAGTTTCTTCTAGCGACGGTGCCATCGGCAAAACGCCGTTCGGCTTCTCATCCTCATCATCATCTAACGTCGGATACAATTTACTTCTGGTTCTCATTTTTGTATTTTTTTTTTCTTTCTAATATTAGATAAAAAATTTATGTGTGTATTTATTTTTATTTTCTATTCTCCCTTATTTTATATCAACGAGAAAACTTAGACGTATGCTTCATTGAACAATAATTTCATGATGCATCCCTTGTCTTCTAAAGTCAGACTTCTACGCGCCAATTTCAGTTCTTCCAAAACTGTAGGCTTGTCTTGATTCTTACAGAAGACTAATCTCTTCCAAAGCGTGATCACATCGTCGAATCTAACGCGTTCGAACGCTGGTTCGAAATACTTGACGACCATATCTTCCCTTTCCATCGTCAGACACGAATGATTCTCGTGATCAAAGTCTAGATGATCCCGACATCCGATGCATCGTTCTAACAAGATGGGACGTAGTTCTTCGTTCATGCAGATTGCATATGCTCTCATCAGCATGTTTAAAAAAAACCTCGCTCTAATAGTCTGGGAAGCGCACATAATTTACGTATTTTTTATTATCTATTCGATTTGATATATTTATTTTTTTTAAATAACTATTTTATTTATATTTTTTTTCTCTCCTATATATATCACCCATTTTTTTATTTCTTCGGGAAACGTGGCAGTGGGTTTGTGGGTTCGGTATCACCTCTTTCCACGTGTCGTACATAAGTCGATTTCTGATATAGAATCCACAAATGGGTTTCTGTGTACGCCTCCATAGGGATTCAGTGTTAAAATCGTGTACAGATACGGATGATACAGAATCCGCAAACCACTTTTTGATGATGATACAGAAACCACAACACGTTTTTTGCTCGCGATTTTAACACTGAATCCTATGGGGAAACCCATTTGCGGATTCTGTATCAGATGGTACACCTTTTTTTCCTTAAAATTTCATACATTTTTTTTGCTCTTGAGCGATGTGTATATAGAATCCAGTGATGTAGAATCCGCAAAGCGGATTCTGTATCACCATAAAAAACAACAAATCGTGTACCTGTACACGATTTTAACACTAAATCCTATGGAGGTGTACATTGATGTACGTGTACATGTACGAAATCATGTACAAGTGGTACTGAATCCGCATTTATTACCTACTCTTGTTTCTGCAGTTTTTTAAGACGATCACAGGCTTTTGACGCACCCCATAACGGAATTGCATAGATGAGATGGCTCTGTATCAGAGTGAAATATAACGTTTTCATAACAGTATGAGGGAGAAACTTTTTAACTTTATTTAGAACGAAGTTGGCAAGTCCAACTTTCGTGCAGAGTTGAGATATGTGGGCGTTGTATGATAAGTTGTCATCAATATTTATACCAAGAAACTTTAAGGATTTCTCACTTTCGCCACTACCAACCTTGCAGATTACCCGGTTGTTTATATAGACATTCTGTTGAGTAACATTCCTTCCTCTGTGACTTGGATTAAGTAACATGTATTTCATTTTCTTTTCGTTCAGGACTAGGTGGTTGGCTGTGCACCAGTCAAATATATTTTTTAATTCCTCATTAAAATCTGAGACTAGGGCAGTTATCTCCGCTCCAGACTTGTATGCTTCTGTGTCATCGGCAAACGACAAGACATTTAATGTAGTTGAATTACTTATGTCATTTATGTATATTAGAAATAAAATAGGACCCAATATAGAACCTTGTGGAACTCCACATGTCAGTTCAGTTAGATAAGAGTTGCTATCACCAAACGATACATACTGATTCCTGTTCTTCAGATAGCTTTTGAACCAACTTAAAGCGTTACCTCTTATTCCATAGTGTTCGAGTTTTTGAAGAAGGATGTCGTGGCTTATTGTATCAAATGCTTTGGAAAGGTCAAGAAAAATGGCTAAAGTGGTGTCCTTACTGACTTTGTTATTTTCTACAGCAACATGTTTTAACAGTTGCATAACTGGGTGTAGTGTGATATGCTGCTTCCTAAAACCATATTGATGGTGATAGAGAATATCGAATTTGTTGAGAAATTTTATCAGTCTAACAAACATCAGTTTTTCTAAAATCTTTGAAAATACAGGGAGAATACTTATTGGTCTATAGTTTGTGAAGTTATTTTCATCACCTGATTTAAAGATTGGGATTACTTTTGCAATTTTCATTCTGTCAGGAACTATTCCCTGACTGAATGAAATGTTCAAATAAACATATTATCTGGGAGTGGGTATTTCATGAATTCGGAGAAAGATTTGCGTGGATTCGATATTTGTTTTGAGGTCTCCTTTCCTATATTTGCAAAGAAATTATTGAATTCGTGAGCGATTTCGTTCGGTGTATTTATCTTTTTTTCACCCAGATTAAAAAAGGAAGGTAAATTGCTTTTGTTTTTGTTTCTATTTAGAGTGTTATTTAGAATTTGCCACGTTTTTCGCATATTACTTTTATTTTCCAAGAGGACGTTTTCGTAATACATTGCTTTACTCTGTTTTTTAATTCTGTTGAACACCCGACAGTAATTTTTGTAATTTCTGACATTAAATTCTGTAGGACTTCTTAATTTTTTCATGAAAAATTTATTCTTGTTATTGACTGAGATTAGAAGACCTTTCGTCATCCAAGGCTGTCGCTTTATGTATTTTTTATTCAGTTTTTGACTTTGCAAAGGAAATGCCGAGTCAAATGCATTCAGAAAAATATTTAAAAAGTGTTCATAGGCAGCATTGGGACAGTTGGATTCCATAACTGGAGCAAGGCGAGCGCGGTGGCTCAGTAGGTAGAGGTGCAGGCTGCAAGCCGAGAGGTCCTCGGTTCGAATCCCACCTGCGGCAACCGCGTTGTGTCCTTGGGCAAGACACTTCATCTCCATTGCCCGCGTGGGGGCACGGTGACGCCGTGTACTAAGGCGTACTGCACGTCGATGGTACGCATGTCTTCAACCAATCTAACCCTGCCTGTGCTGCAGTGCGGAGTTACGATGTTGGGGAGCTGGCAGCTGCTCATCGTTGCTCGGTGGTTCTCTCCAGGTACTCCGGCTTCCTCCACCCGTAAAACTGTCACGGTCATGATTAGCCATTGTGCATAAATATGTGACCTTAAACATCAATAAATAAATAAATAAATAACTGGAGCAAAATCACACTGGGACAATAATACCTTGAAATATTCGATACTGCTAGTGTTTATTTTCCTAGATAGAGGTGGCATTGTATTCTCTTGTGACATATTTGCTGATTCAGCGTAAAAGATTCCAAAATGGTCGGATACATCAGTGAAAATTATACCAGATCTGAAAGAGTTAATTAAATTATTTGAAAAGATATGGTCTATGAGCGTCGCAGAATGATCTGTCACTCTGGTTGGTTTGGTGATGACAGGCATAAATCCCTCACTAAACATTAAATCTGTAAACCTATCTGTTTTCGAGTGGCAAGCTACTTTCAGAAGGTCAATATTAAAGTCGCCCATGATTAAGGTTGTTTTCTTTTCCTTGTTAAGTATGTCATTTATGTTGTTGACCTTTGATTGAAAAAAATCTATTTCCGCTTTGGGGGACGTGTTTGGACGATATATTACACCAATAATTCTCGACAGATTCTTATCCTTTAGTTCTATGAACATTGACTCAGTCACATGTGGTATGAAAATAGAAAGATCTTGTCGGACACTGAAGTTAGTGTCACTTTTTATAAATAGTCCTACTCCACCCCGACCATCGTCAGCCAAGGGTCTGGTATGTTTTAATAAAGGGTGAGATCATTCTAGTGTATACGATATATTAGAGGGGATCTGAAAGACCTCCGTGAGACCAATGTCGTCGAATGTATTTTCATTACTATTTAGTTCAGATAGCAGGCGTTTTAGAGGATCCCAATGGGCATTCAGGCTTTGACAATTGATATGAAATGCAGAAAAAGATCCGTTCATGTCCCTGAGCTCTGATTGCAACTCACTAGGAAGGAGATATTTACAATCGGTAACGTTGTAAAAAGATGGGGAATCACCAGCTCTATTGAACATGTTGGTCATCTCGTCCATGAGATAATTAAAGTCGAAGTTAGAGTCAGTCTGGATCCCGTCCAAATTAATACTACCCGCCATGATTTACAAACATTCCATCAGCAACACCAAAGCACAGATGCATGAAGGAGACCTGAAGATTCATAAATAATATAGACAATTCATTTTGTGGCTGGAAAGAAACATCAACAGGAGTTATAACAGAGTAATATAAAGTGTGTAAATGAAGATAATCTTTCTCATTGCATTGGTTTAATGTGATCAAAAAGACGGTAGAGAGAGAGAAGTAAACAAAGATATTCCACAGAAAACGGAATTCATCATTCAATTTTATTGTAAGGCGTCGTTATTTAGTCCATAGCTAAGTTATAAACAAAACAATACGTTTATACTAACGGTGTTTACGACAAAACAACATGGCATAAAACTGAATAAATTTATAAGGGTTCATCTGAAACACTTTCCCCAGGTTCGGGCCCATGCACACACACACACGCACACACACAAGATATACTTAATAAACGTGATATGATGATAATGGACTGTCAAACTAGTCTGTCTAAGTAGACAGTCAGTGGATAAGTTAGATAATATAATACACAATTTATCAGCACATAGCAAACATGTTGTGAAAAAATTTGTAAGGGTTCAAAAAGAGGGTAGAGAGAGATAAACAAAGATATTCCACAGAGAATGGAATTCATCATTCTGTTTTATTGTAAGACGTCTTTATTTAGTCCCTAGCTAACTTATAAACAAAACAAGACGTTTATACTAACGGTGGTTACGAAAAAACAACATGGCATAAAACTGAATAAATTTGTAAGGGTTCACCTGGAACCCCTTTCCCAAGGTTCGGGCCCATGCACACATACACACAAGATATACTTAATAAACGTGCTATGATAATAATGGACTGTCAAACTAATCTGTCTTAGTAAACAGTCAGTGGATCAGTTAGATAATATAATACACAATTTATCAGCTCATAGCAAACATGTATAGGTAACAGCATAGAAAACGAGTGATATTGAATATACAATCGCGAGAGTTAGTTAACGAGGACTTGTCCGAGTAACTAGCTCGAGCGATTGTATGTTCAATGTCACGAGTTTTTGTGCTGTAACCGAATTGTCACATTGATGTTTGCACAAACAATCAAAACACGAACAATCAAACACTCCACTGAACCCTTGTCTGACACGTGTCCATTCCCGTTTAATTAGTTAATTTCTTAAGCCAAACTTGCAAGACACATGAAGATTGATGGAAAGCAAGTGATATTACTTCATTTTTTCCGTTTCGTCATTGCGCTCAAAAGGTTGAGCGAGAAATTAAACGTTCCATTTATCATTTACACCCGGGTGTGGATTTCTTTCTTTAACTCTTTCAATAAAATCAAAAGTCAGGTAAATTCTCGTTTCTCTGTTCAAAACATTTTAGCACAGGTGCCCTTAATCTTTCCTCTCGGCTGTGTTTGTATTAGAACTGACAGGTTACACAATCACTGTCTATTGTTCCTTGATTGGTAAAAGTGTGGCGATATATGTTGAATATCACACATGCTCTAACCAACTCTTCGAAATATATCACACACTTTTAACAAAGGCGTGACGTCATAACTATGTGACAATAATGTGACGATAAACAGGCAGTCAAACTAAACTGTCAAAATATACGGTCAGAGGGTCAGACGGATAACATAATACAATTCACCAGCACGACTGCGTGAAGATGTCAACACGATGATGAGTTGAAAAGAGAAAAAAGTGAAATTCCGTGCACATGGACATTTAAAAATTTCTCCTTCGTCTTGATGGGGGAGTTTCATGCGTGATCGATTTATTTGTTCCGAAGTATATTTCTAAAGGATTTAAAAAAACAATGATTGTGATGCATTATTCGTATTTATCTGATATTAAAGTGGTTTACATATGACAGAGATAAAGGTCAGTCAATATTATAGTGGTTTTCAAATACATGGATGGAAATAATTTGACTGAAAGAAAAGAAAAACGTCAGAGAGATATTTATTATTAACTTAATCTTGGGTGTATGTGTGTTGGGGTGGACTGGTCAACTGGATGTGGTGAGCGGGGAAAAGGAAAGTAGTGGCAACTAAACTACAGTATCGAAACAAAGACAAGGATATATTTATCTACGTTATTGCGAGTTCTCAATATTCTTACGTGGGTTGATGTTAGTGGGGTGGAGTCTATAAAGTCCAATTTCCATGTAGAATTATCTATAACTAGTCGAGTGCTAGATTATTTAATATATTTAACATTTGTTAGAAAAGATAGTCGAGAATGCTGCCACAAAAGATTCCTTTCAGATTATGGTCAGTGATGATACAACTCGTTTCACAACGAAATTTGATCCGGCATTACAGTTGGAAAAGCAGAAGAGATGCGAAATGGCACTGGTGAATGTCAAAGGTATTATTCTATTTCAAACATCACTGAAGAAAATAATGTATTCAGGTACAGCAACGGAACAGATTTGTTTACAATTCGAATTCCCAAAGGGAGTTATGACATAGTCGATCTGAACGAAAAGATACAAAAGGAAATGAGAAAACACAGCACGGACATAATAAAATTCACATAGATGCCAATTCAAATACACTGAGAACGATATTGGAAATAAGTAAAGATTACTTCGTGGATTTCAGAGGAGAGGACACTATCACTAGCCCGTTGGGATTCGATCGAAAGACGTAAGTAGTAGGAGATGTACCCGATCGTGCCTCATTACCCCTATTTTTGCCGGTGCAGCTAGTGTTAAATTCCCATAGGAACCGGATTTTTGTCGGTGCAACTTTTGCCGGTGCAAAATGTCGGCACCATACGTCTAGATCTGGTAAATGGTGTACGTTCTGCATATATAGTATGCTGTGGTATGTATAGTGATAAACGTACTCGTGGGGCTCTGGGTATATAGTATGGGTGTGTGATGGAAAATTAATGGGAAAGGTGAGTTTTCTTGAAAGTTTTTTTCCGCGAAACGTTTGACGTTGCTATTGACGCCGTAACGTCATGATGCGCACGCGACGTCATACAGACATTGACCACTGTTGTTGTCCATTATACAATCTGACATACCGTTGTTCGGGTCAGGGGTGTCGGGCTTCTCGTATGGGGGTGTGGGGGTGAGTTGGTAGTGGTATATATATTCATGTAAGTCCCCTGTTAGCCCTTGGTACTACTAATCAACCTTTGTATTATTCAATTACTGGTATTACTGGTATAGATAGTATGGAATTTCAGACCAAGCGGTATTGCACTGGCTTGTTTAGAACAGTAGTAAAGGATGAATGGTCTGTTGGTCTATTATCCCCTAAGTTCTGCTAACCTATTTACTGCGTTTCGGGACGGGGTGGGGTGGTATTGACAGTGCGAAATACGGACTACTATGGAAATGAGCTTAGCCTTTGTGGAGGTCTGGCAATTAAGGCCTGTTGAAGGGACTGGTGGGGGGGGGGGGGGGGCTAGTGGGGACTTTCTGAGACTGAACAAAGAGCTAGTTTGGGGCATATTGGGGGCTCCTATTTCTGTAGGCGTCCTATATAATAGATAACAGAAAGGCTTTCAGCATTCAATACATTTTATTCTGTACAATATAAAAATATTATAATATACATTCATCTGACAAAACAAGATTTGATTGCGGCTTTCAAATATACACGCCTGATTAATGACGTGTAACACAAATCCGTGAATTTTTCACATCAAGAGTGCAGAAACAAAACAGCTAATGGTCAGAGTACATTAATGTCTTTTTATCCAGTGGTTTGTCGTGGTTCCATCTTCTTGAACTTTTCTTTTTGGGTAAAAATATGGCAGTCCATCTTTGATCTGTCTGTAAGTATACATGTGATTATTGTTCACCACATATCCATGGTTAACTCCTGTTCCACTCTGTTGCGTTTTCAACACTTGCAGATATTCGACATTCCAGTCGGCAAGATAGCTCTGAGCATGGTGTCTTGGTTAGTACCCCATGTCAGACCGGCCGACGCCGAAAAATTCAAACTCGACAAGATCATCGAATCCAAAGCACTGTTGCCGGTCGGATTCAGAATGAGACAGTGCGAAACCGTGAACATTCCCCGAATGAAAGCCTTCTTGGAGACTGACCATGAAATCCTCGAGCGAGCGAGCGCGTTTCATAATAGTGGGTTTTCAAACTGGCAAGGACGGTTCTCGGGAGAAAAATCCATCACTATTCGATCACGTAAATGTCAGAAACATGCATGCGATGCTCAATGCCACAAGATATCCGGTCATAGATTACACTTATTTCGATAAGAATGACTAGGCTAGGATGTCGGCAATGCGGCAGACTTCAGATCGAAATATCAACGAGTGGATGAACTGATAAGCAATACGAACATGAATCCCACCGAATACAAGGACCTCTATCCTCTGTACGTGTTCAGCGTGAGCAGACAGAGCGAGCAAGTCAAAAACAGCATGTTGGACATTCAGATCAAGATGGAATTCGATAAGAATGTACCAGCAAAGACTGAAGCATTCACTCTAATGATTTCCAATAGGGTGTTATCATTCCAATAGGATGAAAATAAAATGTCAGTCGTGCAATAAAAAAAAATTAAAAAATTAATAAAAAAATGATTTAAAAATGAATAAAAATTTTTTTTAAAAATGAATAAAAAAAATTAAAAAAAAATTTTTTTTAGGGATTCCTAATTTTTTGGCTTAATAATGAAAACAGGTTTTGCAATTTTTTTTTTCACAGACAATAAAAAAGCAATCATTTTGTAACTTTTGTCCTGTTCAGCCACACTTGTTGTTGCGGACATTCCTGTCACTCGTCTTAGAGTTAAATTTCAAAACACAATGTTGTATACAAACTGAAAGACACGCATGACTGTTGATCGAATAGATTACACAAAAAAGTGAGTCTAATAGATTACACAGAAATTAGTTGAAAGTAGTAAAAAAAAAATAGATTAAAACTGGTCCATTGAATTAGTTCCGATTTATCAAAAGTATAATATTTTTTAAAACAAAATAGTTTGTTTTCCTGCGTATTGGGGATAAAGGGTATATTTCCATTGGTATATCGAACGAGTCGGGAAAATTCACACACGTACGCACGCACGCACGCACGCACGCACGCACGCATAAATAATATAAATATATTACCTTAATTTTTTATTCAAACTTGAACGTTTTTCTCTGTACATCGTTTGAACTTCGCACAATTTCTTGGCGTTGTTGAAAGAGGGCCTGTATTTCATGGCCTTTGTACAGACTTTTGAGTGATAAATTCCGTCGACAGGCCCTATCTTGTTCAAGATAGTGAGTAATTCCAATAAGTCAGTGTCTCGTCAATTGCCAGGGTCTGTGCCTTAAACAATATGAGGACGTCAAGTGTTCATAAGCCCCATAAAATTATGATACAGTACATGCTCGGGAATGGAAAATTCCTTCGACACGTCCTAGCTTGTACAAGGCAGTGGAAAAATTCCGCTGCATTATTGCTAGCACAATAGCCAAGGTTAGTGCCTTAAACAAAAAATGCAAATATCTAGGGCTCCATGTGTTCATAGGCCTCATAGAATACAATACTGGCTTGTGAACGGAAATAGTGAAAGAAAAAAAATTCAAAACCTTTAATCGCCGTATTCCCGTTTTTCATGAGGTCGTTTTAGTGCAAGCATATTCCAGACCTTTGAGAAGGGGGCGATTGCACTCATAAAATAAAGAGAGTTATAAACGCCCTCCTGGCAGTAGCCCAGTGAACACAGAAATCGAATAAAATAATGTAATTAAGGGGGACTGTAATGGATTTTGAAGCCTGTATATCCTTCTATGATCGGGTGTCCAAATACATGTGGTCTCGCATTCTTTCTTTAAGAAATGTAACTTGCTGGTGGAGAAAAGGAGTGTTACAAGGGCCGCGTGTGGATGGACATGAGTCGATGCATATACACGCTGAAACAGGTTAAAGCTGGGAACACTTTTAACTGGGAGCCCGAAGCAATATCATAAGCGAATTGGTCGTCAATAGAAAAGTCTCTTGGTTTCAACCCTATTGCCCAAATGACCACGAGACCTGTTTCAGTAGACAATACCTTAGAGTAGAATCGGGTGCACTTTATTTTTTGTATATTGATAAGATATCACTAACTTTAGAAAACGTTTAGAATCTTAGCCTTTGAATATACAACAAAAGCTCACGCTCAATAACAGAGTTTAATTCGGCTTTGTGCAGTGGTGAAATTCGTGAAAAATAATCTTTTAAAAATAAAATTGATACTAATAATAGGACTTACAGCGGGACTGTCAGCTGGGCCACACGCTTGCCTAACCTTGGGAACGCAGTCGTTATTGATTCATTGCGAGGTAGTAGCCTTTGCAGTGTGGCATTCATACTAGGAAATTGCTATATGTTACAATAAAACGAACACATGCATGTCTGACCTTGGAAACGAAGTCATTATTGATTCATTGTGGGTAGTAGCCTGTTTGATGTGTCATAGGTACTGGGGGGGGGTCCGATATGTTACGATAAAACGCCCACATTGACCCAAGGAACCGCCCGCGTCTGCAGTGTGTGACATATGACATAAGTAGGTAATAAAGGCGGATATTGGCACAGTTGTACATGTACGTGTACGTGTACACGTACATTCGTGTACACCTCCATAGGATTTAGTGTTAAAATCGTGTACCTGTACACGATTTGAACGTTTTTAGGGTCTTCTAGAATCCGCTTTGCGGATTCAAACATCACTGAATTGTATCCTAGAGTGAAAAAAACGCCTGTAGTTTTACGTGTACGTTCATGTACCGTTTTGATTGAAATAGACAAATGAGTTTCCCCCATAGGATTCAGTGTTAAATTGCGAGCAAAAAAACGTTTTGTCGTTTCTAAAACATCGCCTTGCTGATTCTAATAATCCGCGTCCGTACACGATTTTAACACTGAAACCCTATGGAGGCGTACACGGAGATCCACTTGTGGATTTTAGGTCGGGAATCGACTCGTGTAAAGAGGTTGTGTTAGAATTTGCAAACCCACTGTCGCGTTTCTCGAAGTAAAACTAATGCACGTTATTGCGAGGTAATCTTAATAAGCACTTAATGGAAATGTTTTGAATGAAGAGTATTGCCAGGGTGTTAGAAATCCGCAAACTCACTGTCACGTTTTCCTGAAGTAAAAACTAACACATGTTATCGTTATGACTGAATGAGGTTTTCGTTCAAAAAGAGCCAATTATAAATATGATCTGCAAAAGAATAGACATTCATGTCTTGGTTCGATGTGGCGAAGAGAAATTGAGTTTAGACATTCGTTAAAAAGAGTCGATTATAAATATGATCTGTAAAATAGACATTCGTGTTTTGTCTTGATGTAAAGAAGAGAAATTGACTTTAAGCGTTCGTTCAAAAGAGTCAATTATAAAATATGATCTGTAAAAAAATAGACATTCGTGTCTTGTTTCGATGTGACGAAAGAGACAATTAGAGAAAAGAATCAGAATTCTTGTGAAGTAATCTTAATAAACACTTAACGGAATGTTTATACGCATTTTCTGCTCAATTAGGTTTTTTGGTAAAATTTTTAATATATTCATGATAGCGATCAGAGAGATTTTGAAATGAATGAATAAGTTCCTTTAACGTTAAAATTAGAAAAAAAACAGTTTTCTTTTATGTGTTGAAATGTTTTAACCGTCATCAAAGGGATTCTCTCTTAATTCGACACTGAGTAAATGGTTCTTTGATATGTGAATGGAAATCCTTTGACAAAACGTAAATTACTATCAAAATGCGTTAAATCAGAAACCGGTTTGTCATGTACTGCTTAAAACGTATTTTAAACTTTCCTAATTCAATCAACACGGAGTTGAGATGTGAATATTTTTAGTTATTATATTAAAGACAGAAAGATTTTATTAACTTAAAAACATAAAAATATAATTAAACATTTAATTTTGAAAATAATAAAAACAATTAAAAACGAAAAATGTTTTTACAGATGGATTCTAGACACCGAGATCGAATTTTAGAAGAGTATGAGCATGCTAAGAAGGGCATTCAGTCGGCTGACAGAAGCAGACATCTTGGTGAGATGGAACTCAAACGCGAAGCCACAAAAATATTTAAACCCGTGACGGAGGGTCAAGAGCGAATCAGGAAGGAGATAGTCGAAGAATTGAGACCCATAAAGGAGAGTTCTTTGAGAATGGGTTTGTTGCCTCTTAGTTTTGGAAATCGGCATTCCGTTCAATCTACACCGGATTACGTTCCCACGGGAATTCAAATGGAGACTGACACCGATACAGCTTCAACTATCACCACCGATACAGCTTCGACTATCACCGCTGATAGCGTCGCATCGTCTGATGATGATGGTGGTAAAAGAGATATCTGTTGTATGGATTTTATAAGGATTCGGAGGGAAGAATTTTTGTAGGAGACACAGAAGTAGATATTGGCGATGATGAATTGATCGTGGGTTCGAACAGATATGAATTGACTGATGGGCTGCGCAGATTGCTCCTTTACAACAAGCCTAGCGATTACACGGAACAGGATTTCGACAATTACGGCGACATTCTGGTTCAGACCCACGCCATGAAGAGAAATAATGATGCCAGAGAGACGAGACCCAAAGCCAACAGAGGTTACAAGTGGACAAAAGTGGTGAAACCCATATGGGATATGAACAAGAAGTTCGTCGAATCGGTGACTGGCAAAGGGGTGAAAACCACTTTTCTTCTGAGCGATTCTGACCCTCTGTCTCAGAGATTGAGTTTGTTGATGGCGAGCAGACGGGCTGGTAACACAGGATTAGATAATCAGATAGTTACTATATCTGACGAATTGTTAAGACAGAAGGTTTTGAATAAAAACCACTATAAAAGGCTGATGAACGAATTGAAGGATTGATGTGTATATAATAAGTAGAGAGAAACAAACAAACAAACAAACAAAAATAAAACAGTAAATTTTTACACTAGAATAATAAAAGTATTTAAACAACAAAAGGATTTACCAGTGAAAAAAACAAAATATATTAAAAAAATAAAATATGTTGGTGATAAAGAACAGGGGATACGTCAGAACTTACGTTCAAGGCGGTTCTGGCATCGTCGATTCTATAACGCGAGCGTTCACGAGTGATGCGGGTAGAAAACTTGGATTGACTGCGTTTGAGGTCGGTAAGAAGACGGCTTTGGATGCTGGTAAGAAAGCCGCTTCCGAAGCCAGTGGTAGGATAGCTTCTGTGGCTGGCAAGAGGGCAGCCAACGCATTGATCGACAAGTTGATCAGTCCGCTGGCGAAGTGAGCTGCGTTAGAGCGAACGCTGAAAAGTTGGAAAGATTTTAAGGATGCCGTGGTACCCATACAGGATTTAGCCAAAATGACGAGTGGATCTGGATTGAAGAGAACTCGCAACGGTGTGATATAAATAAATAATAATATTAAAACAACTGAGTTTGAAAAAACATAAAAAATTGTGTTTGAAAAGAATCTAAAATAACAAACAAAAAAATAAAACAAAAAGATGAACATTAAAGATATGTCTTGGAACGACGCCGCGACCAAGAGGTCGAATAACGAGTTCTTTCCCAAAAGCATAAGAGGCTTGATAGTGGGAAAATCGAATTGTGGAAAGACCAATCTGTTGTCCCGACCCGACTGGTTGGATTACAACAGATTGTTCGTGTTTGGTAAGAGCTTGTTTCAACCCGAATACAGATTGCTTCGAGAGTGCATGGATCGTAGATTGCCCAAGGACGTCATAGCCAGAATCTTTGACAGTAGGGAGGAATTCGACAAGAGTGAAGCTCCACTTTCGACCATTTTGGATGGTGCGGCGATGGAGCTGATGAAGAGAAATGCAACTTCGAACGTCGAGTGTCGATTTTATGAGAACGCTAGCGATGTTCCAGATCCTAGAGAACTGAAATCGGAAGATAAGAATCTCATGATTTCCGACGATCTGCTTTTGGAGAGACAGAACCGATGCGAATCGTATTATGTTAGGGGTCGACACAGCAACGTGGACTGTTTCTACCTGTTGCAGAATTATTTTTGATTGCCCAGACAGACGATAAGGGAGAACGCTAATTTTCTATGTCTCTTTCGCCAAGATCTCAAGAATCTCAATCACATCTACGGCGATCACGTCGCAAACGACATGAGTGCGGTGGAATTCAGGAGATTCTGCAAGAGGGTTTGGGATGGTGGACTTTACAATTTCATCGTGATCGATTTGACAAGCGAATTTAATCGCAGAAAATATTGGTGCGGATTCGACAAGTTTTATGTTTCTGATGATAATAAGATAGAGCGTGAAAATAAAATTTAGAAAATAATAAATCTTCAAATAATTAGTTTTGAATAAAAAAAAAATAAAATTAAATATAATGTTCGAACATGGAGAATTGTTAGAATGGATAGCCGAGAATACGGATGCAAAACAATCCATTCAAATCGTGGTGAGTGGCAATTCGACTCGATTCACTATGAAATTCGAACCTTCCATCGAATTGAATAGAGAGAAAAGATACGAGATGGCGTTGGTGAATCTTGAGACTTATCATTCCTTTCCCAACGTCACCGAAAAGAATAACTCGTTCAAGTATTCCGACGGAGTGGATTGGTTGGAGATTCGAATTCCCAAAGGGAGTTACGACATAGACGATTTGAACAATTACATTCAGACGCGAATGAAGATGGATGGAAAGGGAAGCAACAAGCTCAGACTTGCTCCCAATCCTAATACCTTATATTAGACGATGTTGGATTTGGAAGATAATTTTCGAGTGGATTCGATCGAAAGGTGTATCGAAGCCACATGGCATCTGAAAATACGGTCGACATTCTCGCAGTCAATAGCATTCTGGTAAACGTGGACGTGATTGCTGGAAGCTACGTGAATGGTAGCACTCAACCAACAATCTATTCCTTCTTCCCAAACGTGTCGCCGGGTTATAAGATCGTGGAGTGACCTCAAAATTTAGTTTATCTACCAGTGATTTTAGACACGTTGTATAGTCTCAAAACCACGTTGATGGATCAAAATGGTGAACTGTTAGATCTTCGCGGAGAGAGGGTGATGATATGATTTCACATAAGAGAAATATAAAAGCAAAAAAAAAAAAAATATTGTGTATATATATAGATAACAAAAATAAAATAAACGCAATATTAATTTTACAAAATTATTTTGATATAAATAATTATTATTAAACAAGAAACAATTGAAGTAAATATATTTAAAAAAAAAAGAATTATGACAGAATATGTGATTAAAAACGTGAACATATCTGCAGGACAGAGGAAGAAACTTAAGAGAGCGTTAACAACTCGAGGCGAGGCGGTGAGATTCAAATTCACTCACGAAGATCTGACGAGAGGCGGTCAGGATTCGATCGCCTGGACCAGAAGTCAGATCAAAAGGATGGAGAAAGCGATTCGCGAAGGAAGAGGGTTGACGGTGAGATTGAGTCCCACTCAATTGAGATACAATTTGAGAATGAAAGGTGGTTTCCTACCGCTATTGGCAGGAATCGCTACAAAAGCATTACCCTTCGCCGCAAAGGCACTACCCTTTCTCGGAAAGACTCTCGGCGTGGGAGCTCTCACGGGACTCGCTAGTTCGGCAGTTGAGAAATTAATGGGTGGCAGCGCACTGTTTTTGAAGAAGGGAGGAGCCGTATGTCGCGTTCACGTAGACGACAGTGGTAAAGGATTGTATCTAGAACCCGTTAGAGGTGGCAACTCTCTGAGAGGAAACGGTCTCTATCTGAAGAGTGGACAGAACGTTGAGCGACTCTGCAAGGGTTTGTTGCTCGGTGAGAATTCGCCGTTTAAGAATATACCGATTTTGAATAAGTTATTATAATATAAAATTATATGATTATATAAAATATAAATCATAGAAAGTATAAAATAATATATTTAAAATGGATAAAAAGGTGGAGAAACAATTAGACGATAATGACGAATATCGCGAGACAGAGTGCGAAAAAAAAAAAAGATGTGGAAAAATGGTTAGACGCTAATGATGGATATATAAGGAAAGAACTGATGAAAGAGATAGATAAAGCGTGGGATAGACGGTTGGGAATGAGACGCTTTCCACCGTCACCACTACCTTCTGAAGAGAATGGTAATGATGCGAGTGTTACCAAGAGATGCACAACATTCGTTCATAATTATGATTCGGATAAACAAATGTGTTGTTATAAAAATGTATCATATCACAAAAAAAAAGAAAAAAAGAAAAGAAGAAGAATCGACACTGAAATTTAAGAAAAAAGGAAACGTTATTATATTATATGGGTAATAGTGAAGAAGGAAAACAAAAGTAATGAGATGATCTCATTACTTTTTTTTTCCTTTTTCTTCGCTAAAAAAATCAATCTCTCTATTGTTTATATTTCCAAGCCCGTTATTAGCATGTTGACACTCGTGTTTTCAAGATGATCTCATCACGTTTTTTCCTTCTTCTTCGCTAAAAAATCAATCACTCTGTTGTTTATATTTCCAAGTCCGTTATCAGCATGTTGACACTCGTGTATTCTCCTTTTTCGAAAATGTGTTGAATGTTTATCTTTACTCTTTTGAGTTTTTTTACATCGGTGAACTCGCTCTCACCACCCAATTTCTCCACGAGTTCGCGTGAGATTTTTGGATATATGTAACTTCCATAGAACAACGTCAAATCGTCATTGTCAAATTCTTTATCTTTAGTGATGACGATTTTCTGCAGATCGCTTTGATACTCATAAAACAAATCGAGCATGGCTTTATCCAATTTCAAAGTCATCTTATATCTGTCGTATTTATGCTCTAAGTCCTTCATCTCGATCTTGTTCAATTTGATGGGATCGTGTCATTGTAATCTATAGATTTTAAAACCTAATTTCTTATTCGTTTCAACTCGTTTCAATTTCAATTCGCATCTTTTAGGTGTTGCTGTCATGATCGATTATTTGGTTTTTTTTGTTTTATGAATTCTTGCAAATAATGTATATTTTAAATTTTGTGTTTTAATAATTTGTTTAAAAAAAGTTTTGTTTTTGTTTTTTGCTCTTTATGTATAAAAAAATTTTTTTTTAAATTTTAATTTTCTTTAATGTGAAAATTTTTTTGTAAAAAGTAATGAGATCACCTTTAGATCTCATTACTTTTTTTCCTTCTTCTTCGCTAAAATCAATCTCTCTATTGTTCATATATTTCCAAGTCCGTTATTAGCGTGTCGACCTGCATTATTTTTCCTCTTATCAAAATGTCTTGAATGTTTATCTTTACTCTTTTGAGTTTTTCTACATTGGTGAACGCGCTCTAACCACCCGATTTGTCCACGAGTTCACGTGAGATCATTGGATATATGTAACTTGTAGGGTCTTCTGTATTTGTCAATGATATTATTCAGCAGATTGTTTTCGTACTCGTAAAACAAATCGAGCATGGCTTCATCCAATTTCAAACACATTATATATTTGTTGTCGTAGTGCACTAAGTACACCATCTTAACATCGTTCAATTCGATGGGATCGTGTTCTACTGTATAGATACAAGTATCTGTTAGCGTATTAAAAAAACATTCTTTCAATTTACATCTTTTAGGTGTTGTTGTCATGATCGATTATTTGGTTTTTATGAATTCTTGCAAATAATGTATATTTTAAATTTTGTATTTAAATAATAATTTGTTAAAAAAAATTCCTCTTTATATATAAATAAAAGTTAAATTTTAACATCCTTTTTTTTTTTTTTTTCCGTATTAATTCAATTTTTTTTTCACGTTAAGAACATATAATTGATTAATTCTTTTTGAAGGAATTAAAACATATTATAAACAATTTTAAAACTTTTTAACAAATTATCATTAATACAAAATTCGAAAAAAATATTCTTACAAACTCAATTTTGGGGTAAAAACAATGATCAAGTCCGAATTATAGTTTAGAACGTGCAAGACTTCAAACGTTTAAAAATTGGCCTTCGCATCTTGCTCAAAAACCCGAAGATTTAGCCGCTGCGGGTTTCATTCATGTGGGTAAAAGCGATAAAGTTAAATGTTTTTGTTGTAATATACATTTGATGAATTGGGAACCTCATGACAGACCTTTACTAGAACATATAAATAATATTAAGAAAGGCAAATGTGATTATTTGAACAAGATCTTAACATTGGGATTGATTAAAATCGAAGACGAAGAGTGGGATAGAAATAAAAACCAAAAATTATTGATGGATATGTTACAATTAGGGTACACTAAGGAACAATTGTACAATGCGTTAAATAACGCAAACAAGACCTTATCTCAATTTTTGACTTTAGAACATCTGATTAAATTCATGACACAAGCGGACGAGTTATCGTCGTGTGTTGAAAACGAGTCGAGCAACACGAACATTTGTTTGCTTTGCGAAAATGTTGCAAACATTTTGTTTCTACCGTGCGCACATTTGTGTTATTGTAAGGAATGTTATTCTAGAGATGAGAAAACGTGTTCGTTCTGCAAACAAGAAATAAAAGCGATCGTAAATTGTTTTGAATAAAAAACACATTAAAGAAAATAAATTGAATTAAAAAAATCTTTTTTTTTTTATATAAAGAATAAAAACAAAACTTTTTAAACAAATTATTTAAATACAAAATTCGGAAAAAAATATATTCTTACAAAATGAAGCAAACAGATAAAAAAAAATTGAAAAATTTAAATGAGAAAACCATACCTCAGTTAAACGAGATTTGTAAACTATTAAAAATTTCACATTTCCGAAATCATAGAACTAAATCAAAAAAGATTGAAGTCATACAGAAACATTTGCAAAACGATGGAAAGGCAAACGAAATGCCGATAGCAACGACATCAAAAAATGCATCGGTTGTGAAAAATGAGAAGAAGAAGAAAAAGATAGTAAAAGGAATCGAAATGCCTACGTCGAAAAAACCCAAAAACGTTTCGATTGTGAAAAATAAGAAGACGACTAAACGAAAAGCCATTGAAGAAGAACTTCAAGTTTCCAAAGAAAAGAAAAGAAAAACTAAAACGAAAATGAGTGATGCACATCAGATTCTAGGCAAACAAGATATATCGGGCGAACTTCGACGAGCAATAGATGAAGGGAAAGGAGAAGAATATCTAGTGCAAATCGCCGCGGAACTATTTCAATCGAAGTCTGTGAAACAGGAGAGTGTGATCAAAGGCGTTTTTAAAACTTTCGACGTGGTTCTCTCGTTGAAGAAAATCGATCCGAAATTGTTCATGGAACGGGTGAAGAAAAAAGTATTGGATTTGTTTCACGAATACATGAACGTGGGACTAAAAATTAAGATGATACTCCATTGCGTGATGAATAAAATCGACGTGATGTCAGGCAAGAGCATCGTGAAAAATGCATATTTCAGATCTAACGTCGAACCCGTATTTCGAGGTTCAGATTTATCAGACGTTTTCGAAAAGATGAAAGACAAGATGTTGACGTCTCTCGCAAATTATCAACATGAAGGTAGTAATTGGACGTTCGATGAGGTGTTGAAACTCGAAATTCACATAACTGAAAACGATTTGTTGAAAGGGTCTTCCTACGTGAAATTACCGGATTTCCTAGCTAAAAAACACGCCGTGATCAACGTTTTAAATAACGATGATCAGTGTTTTAAATGGGCAGTCACCTCCGCTTTATACCCTGTCAACACGAACCCTGATAGAGTTTCTCATTACGAGGAGACTTCTAAAAATATTGATTGGACCGGAGTGACTTTTCCAATGCAGTTAAAACACATCAAACGTTTCGAGGCTCAAAATCCCACCGTAGCAGTGAACGTCTTGGGATGCGATGAGGAAAAACGAACGATCTATCCTCTCAGACAGACTTCGTATCTCGGAAGAGAAAAGACGATTATTTTATTATTGATTTTGAATGGTGACAATCATCATTATTGTTGGGTTCCAAATCCGAGCCAATTACTGTCAAGACAAAATAATAAACATAAAGGAAAGATATGTTTATGTTGCAACTGCATGAACATGTTTCAAAGCGAAAAATTGTTAGCAAAACATCAGGAATATTGCAACGAAAATCAAGGTGTCGCCGTCGAAATGCCCACACCCAACACCATCGTGAAGTTTGAAAATCACAATAGAAGGTTAAAAGTACCATTCGTCATGTACGCCGATTTTGAATGTTTCACCGCGAAAATGAGTTCCTGTCAACCCAACGCTCTTCAAGGTTACGTCGAAAGATATCAAAAACACATACCTTCGGGCTATTGCATTTACGTGAGATGCGCTTTCGACTCGCAACACGACATGGGTCCCTTCACCTACATGAAACAGTATGAAGACGACGATGTGGCCCAAAGGTTCGTGAAAGAGTTAGAATCGAAAATTCAAATGTTATACGACAAATTCAAAACTCCGGCGACAATGATCATCATGCGAAAGCAGCAGGACGAAAATAACAGAGCCACCAAATGTCACATATGCAGACAATCATTCGACGAGAATTCGGAGGAAAATAAGAAGGTCAGAGACCACGATCATTACACGGGTCTGTATCGCGGTCCGGCTCACAGCAAGTGTAATTTAAAATATCGAGATGCCATTTTCTATCCGGTGATATTTCACAATCTCTCAGGTTACGACAGTCATCTGTTTGTGAAAAATCTCGGCACCTCCCATGAAGAATTAAATTGCATCGTGGACAGCGAAGAAAGATACATTTCCTTCACGAAATGGAAGCTCATGGAGAAGAAAAGAGTAAACAACGGAGATACATTGGAAGAAAAAACGAAATGCATTCGTAGAAGCATACGTTTCATCGACAGTTTTAAATTCATGTCGACCACTCTGGAAAAATTAGTCGATAACATGAGCAAGGATAATTTAAAATCACGAGCGAACATTTTGGAGAATGAGTAGACGTCATGTTGAGGAAAGGAGTCTATCCTTACGATTACATGAATGATCTAAAGAGATTTGAAGACACCGCACTACCTTCGAAAGAAGATTTTTATTCGAAATTATACGAATCCGACATTTCTGACGAGAATTACGAACACGCCAAAAACGTGTGGAAATCATTCAATATGAAAACCATGAGAGATTATCACGATCTCTATCTGAAGACCGACGTTCTGCTCTTGGCAGACGTGTTTGAAAATTTTCGAGACGTCTGTTGTCGAAATTACGATCTGGATCCTGCTTGGTATTTCACCGCACTCGGTCTGGCGTGGGACACACACGTACATGTACAACTGTGCCAATATCCGCCTTTATTACCTACTGACATATGGCACACAGATGCCAATCCAGGGGAAATTTATAGCTGACTCAATGAACCGCCCCACGCAAACATACCCAACCTCGTTGGGTGATGTGGAAAATTTCTCGATTGGCCATGTGCTTTAAACAATAAGCAAAGTCATTGGGGACACGATGCCTACTAGAGAATAGGCCGATACACTATAGGCGATGGACTGAAACGCGTTTCATGTTTGAATTGACTGAGTCACAATAGGCCGTGGCCAGAAATGCGTGGGGACACTACGTGTCATGCCTCGTAAACAATAGACAGACAATAGTACCTATACAATCGAAAGACAATTGTGTCAAGACCCCTCACAATAGGTAGGCCGATTATGTGACTTAAAGCACTTGGGGACGCTATGCGTCATTGCTCCTAACAATGGTGTCAAAGACCCATAAAATCCAAAACAATAGGCATACAATAGAACAATAAGCATTGTTAAGGAACAAGAGAAAATGGTCACCTTGGCACTTCGGGTTTGAGTCAAAACCACGTTCTATACTTCTTATGTGGTTACATTTCAAAACAATATCAGTTTTAATTTTCTGTTCTTTTTTGTTCTTTTACAGGTAAATTGTTTGTCATATCTTTTCTTTATTCCAGTGTAGATACAATTTGAGATTCCATATATTTATACTATTTAATGTTTTAATGTTTTAAATCTCTTGGTGGCAAAAAGATCTCGGTGGCGAAAGGGGTCCGGGTCTTTTCGGCCTCGGGAACATTCGGACCCAGGTATTTTTCCGGGAACATTCGGCCTCAGTCGAGGCCGAATGTTCCCACTTTTGAGGCCGAATGTTCCCACTTTTGGTAAAAATTTTCGGAGTTTGGGAGTGGAAAAAAAACTTTAAAAAATAATATTTAGTTCATTTTGTTAGTTTTCCTTTAAATTAGGAGGTTTTCTAGACGATTTTTTAAAGAATAATATATACGTCGTACCTACCTTTATTCCTAAAGTCGAAATATATTAAGGACAAAACAAATCCATATGAATAATGAAATATAAAATCCATTGTATAAAATCCACTGAACTGAATAACAGAATGACAATATATGTGTTTCAATGCCGACATGCAAACCCGAAATGATATACTTCTTCTTGGATGTTGTTTGGCACAACTCAACTTAAACATTTTGTTTTCCTAAGTTCTTCTGAAGTAGTGATCAAAGTTCTGGCCTCTGATGAGATACTGATACAGAGTTTTTACAGGGCGGCTGAATCTTCATTGATTTAATAGCGCTTGATTGGGAGATCATATACTGTTTTTACAGTTTCTATGGACCCATAAACCTTTTATGTGGACTGTAATTGTCCTCGATGAGATAATCTAAATACTGTTTTTCGCGGTTTCTTTGAACAGTTCTAGCGTAAAAACAACTCCTCGCATATATAAGGGTCTCATGAAAAGATTACAACAGGGGCTTGTTCCCCAAACTGTCCCTGCGCACCTTTGGCACGCGAAACCATCCAATTCGATTACAACATCAATCTTGCTCGCTTACTTACTTGCTAACACCTACCTTATTAGGCAAGGCCAGTGTAATTGTATTTTTTATTTCCCAATATGTCTGTCAATGTATTTTATATTGTATATATTGTATATCACGCTGTATTTATTTTTGTTTTTAATAAAGGTGTTTAAACTTATCTTAACAAGTGTCTCTCTTAGTCTCCCTAGTTTAAAACGGAGGCCGAATGTTCCCAGGCCGAATGTTCCCAGGCCGAATGTTCCCGGGGCCGAATGTTACCGAGGCCGAATGTTCCCGAGGCCGAAAAGACCCGCTCCCGGCGAAAGGGCCTCGATGTTGAAAATGCCGACAAACAAAAAAATTGCACTCAGGCTGCCGACCTGTCTGAAATCTCCAACTTTTTCCAATTAAGGGCTTCGAATTTCCAACTATTGTAAATTTGGTGAATGATGGGCTAAGACCGCCCCCCCCTCCCCACCCACCCACCCGTGGCGATGTTCCTGGTTTTGCATTAGATTCGGGAAATTGCTGAGTAAAACGCCACGAATCAAACGAATATGATTAGCACTTTAGCGGGCGTTCCTCAGGCCATAAAGCTAGTTTCTTGTGCATTAATACGCAATAAATGCTCATGTCATCACTTGCGTTCTTGGCGGCTAATGGTATCTCCTTTCCTTTAGCGCCCGGCTGTCCGACACGTCACGCGACCGAATTACGAGGGGTCTTAACCCATCATTCTGTTTCCGCTTTGTGAGTTCGGCCGGATGCGCGTGAGAAAAACAAACCTCACAGCTATACGAAAATTAAAACGGCTTAAACCTCTCCACTGGAACACGAGGAGCCAAATAATGATATACGATCGAAGCTGCCAAACTCCGATGCTGGATTTTTTTGCTTCAGTTATTTCGTACTTGGTTTTTAAACAACTTTCAAAAGTAAATGCCGACATCTCATGAATATTCAAAATTCAAGCTCTTAACTTAATTGTTCATGTTCTATTCACATTAAAATGTCAGTATATTTCTCGATTAAAGGACAAAAATGTTGAATAATTCTCGGATTTGAATAAACCATTGACTTAAAGTTATTTTGTGGTTACTTGAATGTCCTTCTCTATTAGTGGTAATGAATTTAACAACCTGCCCTTCTCGGGCATTACGGTTCTATTAGCGGCAGGCCTGAAAATAAGCAGTCTAACATTTCGTCGAGAAGAGGACTACAAAAAAGTGTTTGATTCGTTGTTAGAAAAACTGGGAGGTGTAATGGCAGTGAAAGTTCAGCGGTGTATGGCTGATTTTGAACGAGGTGTTTGGTTGGCGATTAGAGGGCTATTGCCCAATGTTGAATTTCGAGGCTGTGCTTTCCATTGGCAGTAAGCAGTGTACCGTAAGGTCCAAGGTTGTGGCTTGGAAGTGGAGTACTTTCGAAGATCCGACGTGTACCGCCTCATAAAAAAACTTATGGCTCTGCCTTACTTACATCACACACACATTGTTGAAGAATTTAACAACTTGAAAGAACAAACAACAGGTTCTGCCTTAGAACAACTTTTTACTTATGTTGAGAATCAGTGGGTCTGTTCTACTTTGTGGCCACCACACACCTGGTCTGTTTTTGGGTTGACAGTTAGAACAAACGATGACTGTGAAGGCTGGCACAAACGTGTTAATTCGTCAGCAGGGCATCGTAATCTTCAATTCTTCCTACTGGTTGATCTACTGTACAAGGAAGCCAGTTTACTTTCAGCTATCCGTGAATATATGAACATGGGTCAGATGTCTCGTCACGTGAACACGAAAACCAAGGCATTCAACAATTCACTGGAAGCAGTCTGGAATGACTATGAAAACAGGGCAAAAACTCCAAGACAAGCTCTTGCAGCCATCAGTTTACTTATTAGCAGATCTTAATGTATCTTTTGTGATGTGTAATATGTTTATCATGTTGTTTTCAGTATATTCAGTTATTCCAAGAAAAAACGTGAAAGTTTTGGCAATAAATTTTTCCAATTATTTCGTAATTATTCCTACAATAATTACGCAATAATTGGAAAAATTTAGTGCAAAAACTTTCCCGTTTTTTTTCCTTTCAGTAATTTTCAACATGCCCTTTTATTCAAAGAAAAAAAACGTGAAAGTTTTTGCAATAAATTTTTCCAATTATTTCGTAATTATTCCTAGAATTCCTAGGATAATTACTCCATAATTGGAAAAAATTATTGCAAAAAACTTTCCCGTTTTTCCTTCCAGTAATTCTCAACATACCCTTTTATTGAAAGAAAAAACGTGAAAGTTTTTGCAATAAATTTTTCTAATTATTTCGTAATTATTCCCAATTGATTTGAGAAAGTAGTACTTTCGTTCCAAGGCATAAAATCGTTGCAAAGTTATTTCATTATGAGTAGTGTTCTTGACACTAACTAAGTAAACCGTATTTTGGTAAATTTCGCTAAATTTCGCCGCCAAAAATGTTGAAACTTTTCCCCATAATTTCGAAATTATACCTATTTCGATGTGCTGTATGTCTGTTTTACTGTATAGTTCACAGATTTCGATGTGTCCTTTATGTATTTTCATGTATATTTCACAAATTTCGATGTGCCCCGTATATGTATTTTCATGTATATTTCACAAATTTCGATGTGCCCTATATGTATTTTCATGTATAATTCACAAATTTCGATGTGCCCTATATGTATTTTCATGTATATTTCAAAAATTTCGATGTGCCCTGTATGTATTTTAATGTAATATATATTTATTTTTTCATGTATTTCCATTGCTATGTGCTATATATAAAATAAATAAGTAAAAAAGCGTCAGAGTTATTTTTTCTCATGCCCAACCTCGATTTCTCTAGCGGACGAATTGGGTAAAATTGTAGCGGACGATTCGGGTTCACTGGCGGACGAATTGGGTCAAATTGTTAGCGGACGAGTTGGCTAGCGGACGATATGGGTGTATCCGCAGGGTAGCATCACTAAATTCACCCTCTGAGGACCTTACTTTGCAGGTGACAGTCTGCTTATTTTCTGTCTTGATTAGCGGACCTCCAGAAATGATTAACAGCCCACTGTCATATTAGCGGCACTCGACTTCGTCTCGGGTCTCTTATAAGAGCTCGGGCTCTTAATCATTTCTGTTGGGTCGCCAGTGAACCGTAATGTCTTAAAAACATGTTATTGTTATATTATTACCACTTTAGCGTGCGTTCTCTAGTATATTAACACAATTTTACCTTTACGGTAAAAGTGCATAATGCACAGACTCAAATCGGAAATTGTGTGTTAACGTGGTTAACAACCCGCTTCCGGCTAAATGTTTCGTTAACAGCCCCGGCTTCGGTTACAGTTTGTGTAATCCGTCATACCAAACGCGCCACTGGTTCCGAGATGATGAAACGCGCTTAACTGCAATGAATGTTAAAAAAAACACGTGAAATTTGTGTGATTTCCCCATTACTTCGGTGATGAAGCATTCGAGTTGTCAAGGTGGGTGTAATTAATTCATTACGGTAGGTTTTTGTTAGTAGATTTTGGGAGAGGGCGAATTTTTCGTGGCAAACAAAAATATTCAAATTAAACTATCATGTGATTGACCACGTGACGTTTTGTTTATCTAGAAACAGACGACACATGTGTTTTTTTTAAATGTCATTGCGAAAACTCGGGATATCACAATCAAGTGAACTTGATGAAGAACCTTTAAACCGTAACGCCCTCCAAAATCATGTTATTGGTATATTATTACCACTCAATCTATACGTTACAAGTCGATTAACATAAGTTTGGAGGCCCGTTAAAACTCCATAATTTTAGTGAGTCGTTCGGCGGAGCCGGGCCGCGGGTAATAATGGTATAAATAGGCATTAGCGGCCCGCGGCCCGGCTATTTTTAGATTCAAGTTAGCTGTAACATGGAGTGGTAATAATAGTAATAACATGATTGTTGTCAGGCATCATGATTCATCAAGTTAGCGGCCCTGCAACAATGATGAACAGCCCTTGGGCTTATTAACGGCCCGCGACTTCGTGTCGGGCCTTTAATAAACCGTCGGGCTGTTCATCATTGCTACAAGGCCGCTAATGAACCATAATGCCCTCCAAAATCATGTTATTGTTATATATTCCCGGCTGATTCTGACTCTCTTGTTCCCTCAAGCAAAGTTTTTGTCGAGCGTTTTACTCTAAGTACAAATCCATAAAATAGCTAAGCCTGTAGAAAAATGCTAAATATAGAAATATATCGTCCCTGGGCCTGACTTTCTGAAAACTGTCGTCAACAGTTTCTGTCCTTCAGTCAGTCGAGCGTTGCACCCGATCACTCGGCACCCAGTCTAAAGTCCTGTGCAGTTGCATTTCCATTTGTCAGATTGTAATTAACATGACTACTCTCACATACCAGGTGTGTTTATCGCTGCTGTGCTGCAAAGTTAGGACTGATGATACAATATGCAAAATAACAATAACTGACACGAAACAAACAACGCCCAAAGTTTTTTGGCCGTTGCCCTTGACGTGAATGATGCTAAAAACCTAAAGGCTAAACACCGAGATATACATTCATCTTTTACGGGAGCAGGAGAAGTCGGCCCATTGCGAACTCGGCCCCGGAGAAGTCGGCCCCTAGGAGAAGTCGGCCCAGACAATTTCGGAGAAGTCGGCCCATGAGAGAAGTCGGCCCCACAAACTAAAGGAGAAGTCGGCCCCTGGGAGAAGTCGGCCCAGACATTTTGAGAGAAGTCGGCCCACGAGAGAAGTCGCCCCCATGAAGTACAAGAGAACTCGGCCCCTAGGAAGTCGACCCAGACAATTTGGGAGAAGTCGGTCCCACAAACTAAAAGTTAACATCCGATGGTTTAGGGCAAAAAGTTTGATCACAGGGACCCGGTATCAGTCATTTGATGAAATAAAATAGTGACATATATAAGATGTAGTGTTGAGCTCGTCAAATGGCAGAGAGCAGGTGCCGATGGTGTTGTGGGACATTGGTCAATCTCACTATGTGCAAGGTTGGAGGGCGGGGGTTGGGGTACCATCATGGAAATGGACAAAACGTAGCGTGGCTGCTTTCGACTGAATGGCAAAAAACGCCATTTTGGGCCGGTAGGGTTTGTAAGATCCTTTCAAAGGACAAAAATGACAACATAACAGGGTTTTTTTTTCAATTTTTAATTAAGATTGTTAAAAATAATCAGCAACAACAGAGGAAAATTGACATAGCAGGTAATGGTATTGTGTATTGTCAGTGATAATAAGACAATATTTTACTGCAAACAGAACTATTTTACAGCAATTACAACACACTAACCTATTTCCATATTTCGTCGTAATGACGATTCAAAACTTCACTATTGAGATGTATGAAAAAAGCAGTCTTGTTTTTTATCATTGAAAATACCAGAACTTAACATTAATTCCTAGAACGCCCACAGGGCTTTTTTAGGAAGTGATGTTACGTAGTGGTATTATCAGTGATAAAAAGACATTATTTTACTGCAAACGGAACTAATTTACAGCAATTACAATACACTGATCTATTTCCGTATTTCGCCGTAATGACGATTCAAAACTTCACTATTTGAGATGTATGAAAAAAAGAAGTCTTGTTTTTTATCATTGAAAATACCAGTACTTAACATTAATTCCTAGAACGCCCAAATAAAAGGACCAAAAAGCAAGATGGAAATACCCGTAATTGCTAATCATACACACACACCTTTTGATAAACCGTCGATGGCAAAAACAATTAACAGATTAATTCAGTGATTGACAAGGTGTCATACGGTCCCGTTTGAAGTAAAGGAGGAGTGATTTGCACAAAAACATCCATTTTGGATTGCTTGTCAGTTGTCACACTTTCCTGAGTTATCACTCTAACAACATTATAATCATGACAGGTTTGTCACAAACAGAGCTCATTTGTCTGTTTTTACAACAATAACACTCCCATTGTACTTTTTAAAAAATGTATGTGATCAGAAATGTGTGCAATGTTGTATTGTGCAGACACGAATGTTCGTGGAAGATTTATGCTTCAATTTAAAATGTGGAAAAACATAACGTAAAGGTGAACAGAACCTTGATGAAATTCATTCTATAATATTTAAAACAAGGTTTGTCAGGGCTTGGGGTGGATTTACCATGGTACTTTTTATAAGGGTGGGGCCGACTTCTCTCATGGGCCGACTTCTCTTATGGGCCGACTTTGTTTTGGGCCGAGTTCTCCTATGGGTGACTTTGTTTGGGGCCGACTTCTCTCATTGGCCGACTTCTCCTATGGGCCGACTTTGTTTTGGGCCGAGTTCTCCTATGACCCAACTTTGTTTGGGGCCGACTTCTCTTATGGGCCGACTTCTCTTGTGGGCCGACTTTGTTTTGGGCCGAGTTCTCCTATGGGCCGACTTCGTTTGGGGCCGACTTCTCCTGTATTCATCTTTTACAAAGCAACTCACCAGAGACCACAGGCAACGCCCCATTTTAAGGTGCTACAGTTGATGCGGCGGTATCGGATCATTGGCGGTAACGGATCACTTTGAAATTTTATTTTGAATAACAATAAAGTTATCGTTTTTCGGTGAACTAGGAGGTCATATTTTTGAAGGCAATTTATTTCTTGCACCAAATACCAAATATTAGCTTCTCACTCAATTTTGGGGTACTCGTAAACAATAAATAACTTTTGTGCATGTGCCGTAAGTTCACAAGTTAAAGAGAACGCGAAAATACGAGGGCGACAAGAAGTTGTTTGTTTTCTGGTAATGACATATAGAAGGAACGAATTTCTATTATGAGTTACTTCATATGAATACATATGTGATTTTCTAAATCAGAAAAAATGCTGCGTTTCCATTCTAAGTTATAAAAGTAACTTGCCTTAAGGCTCCTAGTCCAATAATATTAGCCTTCACCTGTGCTCCGAATTTATTATTTTTTGATTTTTAATATGTCGCACCGTCGAAGTCTAATCTGATCTTTCGTTTTTCCAGCAGCAAAGTACGAAATTAGGTGACATAACACTAATATGATGAATACTCATTCTCCATACATGTTCCCACATTCGACAAGAATAATATGCCTTCACATTCATATTAGATGTATAAATTTCCTATACTTACTGTCGAATTACGTATTAAATACCAATAATTAAATAAAAACATTTTTTCAAGCGGTAATGTTACAGCGGTTGGAAAATTGTTAAAAATCGTATCCCATTTCCGGGAATGGACCTCAGCAGTATTGCAACGACTGCCGCGTCGTTTGACTTGGTGTGCACTACATTATCGGTATTCCGTTTTTCACTCCTCGTTTTCCTACCAACCCGTCTACCGGTTCAACAGTTTGTTTCGAGTTGAAAAAATTGCAGTGCAAATGACGCCTAAATAATTCAAAATATCGATTTATTTGCAAGAAAATGACACCAGAATGAAGAAAAATGTGTTTTTACAGTTTTACACAACTGTCAATCGGAAGTAGGAACCAGGTGGGGAAATTTGATCTTTAATCGAGGTCCAACCGTTCAGCGAGAGTCTCTCGCTGAACTTTGCTGCTGGAAAAACGAAAGATCATATTAGACTTCGACGGTGCGACATATTAAAAATCAAAAAATAATAAATTCGGAGCACAGGCGAAGGCTAATATTATTGGACTATAAGGCTCCCTTTTCCTTGTGTAGCGGATCACCCATTTCCGCGCTGTTCATCGATATGGACAAACGCGGTCGCACAAAATGTTAACAAGAATAAACCGCTTCCCACCCCACAAACGATATTAACTGCAAAGATGGCGGGGATGGCTGCGATGTCATATTAAAACCAGTAGCAGGGTGTTCACCCCATGGATACTGCCCTTAAAATAGCACTACAGCTGTGCGGACCGGGAAGGGGCGGGGAGCTTGAAATCTGTCAAATCTTGGACATTTCGAGCAAAAAATGAACGAAATTCGGGAAACTGATGGATTGCAGAAAGGGCGCTTAATGGGGGGGGGGGGGGGAGGGAGGGGGCTATGACCCTCTCCCTACGTCGGAGAACTCCGGCATTTTCGTCGGATGACATTACTCAATCTTGTGGGCACATACGACAAATGGGAAATGCACATTCCGAACCTTCGCATTCAAATGTATTGGAGATGCCACTGGGTTCTTTCGGGCCTTGGTTGGACTAACACTAACACCCAGACAGAGGGTTGACAGGGTGCAACGCTGGCAAAACACAGGCACAGGGGGGGGGGGGGGGGGGGTCTAGGCCATGCTGGCGCGGACAGAGGACTGCGTCTCGACATGTTAGATCACAGATTCAACATGCCGAAGCGTAGCCCCCGTCGGTGCCAGAGTAGCCCCCTCCCATTTCGAAAATTGGTGCGCTGGTCTATTATGGCAGAGGTCCTGCGTTGGATCTTTGGTTGAGTAAACTTAGCGAGGATTCCGAACAGGCGCTAAAGATTCCCCAGAGTATTTGAGAACAGCGAGGACACGAAACTGCCCCACCTCCTACGTAGTTCGCCACAGTCATCTGTGCCAATGGCAAAGAAGAAACTTAATACAAGTTGTAAATCGATAACTCTTGTAAAACATTTCTAGCCAAACTCGCCTTTTCAGTATTTTTATACACACCGCCCCCCCCCCCCCCCCCCCTCCCCCCCCCCCCCCCCCCACCTAGAAAAAAAAATCTGTGATACTCTAATCGTATTATTATGCAGGATGAAACTGGGGGAGGGGGGGGGGTGCATGGATAAACAAAATGTGGAAGTTTGTTGTACAGAAGAAGCATTTTCCTAGATTCTCGGGGTCTTTTGTAGGGGAGGGAGGAGTTGATCACCAGGGCTATTGGTCAGTGATTTGCCATCCGGATGTGTCTTTTCTTCGATTTTGAAGTTCTTTTAGGGATCCTGTGGGATGGTATATTTGCAGAGCCCATCGGGGATCCGACTCCTAGTTTTCCGCCTTGGCCAGCACCAATGGAAATAGGTGGAGGGGTTGTTATACCTTGTTCTTATATAATTTACCATTCAAATGCAGGGACCAGCCTAGGGGGGGGATTTTAGGGAGACTTCAAGTCTCCCTCCAGAAAAAATAGGGAGACTGCAGAGTCATGTAGGGAGACTTCATAGGCAAGTGGGGAAAATTAAGAATATTCATGTACCATCCCTGTCGACCCTTCATATTTTCAATTTATGGTCCTTTGATATTCAACGTACAAATAATCCAGGTCCAGTTGTCTATGATGCATCTGTGCCAGGTTAAAAAATCACAATGTAATTATTGACTGAAAATCCCCCACTGCTACCTTCTCCTTCATGACCCCTCACCTCTTCTTCGTGCCAGTCCCCCATCACCCTCCTGTGGTTGCCTTTCAACAAAGTCTACTAAGCTAATAATTTCCCAAGTCTGAAAGAGTGAACAGGACCAGATGTAAGAAGGTTGCTTGGGAGGTACTTTGTTAGTTAATAAACAAAATACATTCTGGGGTCGAGTATTTTGTAAAGAAATGTCATTCCGCATCATTTTATGGCATTCCAGTGTCATTTCATGTCATTCCGATGTTTAGGAGGACCCTTTTTCAAGATCGTCCACATGCATACTTGTGTCCTGTACAAAGCTTTTCTTGACATCACTAAAGCTTTTTTTCATGTGTTTCAATTCCATTCGTGTTTTTCTGGGAATAGACAGCCCAACAGTTAACAGTCGTCAGCAAATCGAAATGAAAATAATGTGTTATAAAATACGTCCGTTGTGTATACATTTTCGGCATCCTAAGCGACGTAACCTACTTTCAAACTGGGTTGTTTTGTTGAGTCGCGTAAGTCACCAATTTTCGTTTCGACACTTGAAGCTCCGACTGGAACGCAACAAAATAGAAATAAAAAAATCCGCCAAAAGCGACAATGGACAATTGCTTGTCGTGTGATTTCAAATAAATGGACGTTTATTTGACGAATTAAAATGCCCATTTATCACACTCGAGCACATTCGATTTTTGAAAATACTTGTTTTCATGTAAACCTCGTATCACTCAGTTCAGCCTTTTCTCATTTTGGCCAATTTTTAGAGGGCGACTTGTAATCGCCCCGACTATTTTTCTAGGCGACTTTGGGCTTAGAAGGGCGACTTAATCGCCCTAGTCGCCCTCACGGCTGGTCCCTGTTCAAATGTTCCACATGTCCATTCACTCTTGACTGAAACGTTAGGGCAAATGCCCGAAGGAGAATGTATGCGCCTGGTAGATCAAGTCCAAAATACATATGTAAGCTGCTGTTGACGGGTTAATTTAGTAATTTGCGACGCCTGTTAAAATTTGTGCAACAGTTTTTTTTCCACTGGGGATTAGCGACACTTCCTATATATATGCTCCTCGGGTGCCACTTCCGAGGTGGGCGCTTACGACGTATCGTTCAAAACGTCTGTACCGACATAATGTCCAATAAAAGGTTCGACATGTCCATTTTAATATTTAAGTGAAAATTCGGAATCAACAATACTTTGGTGGCATTTCAAACAATAATAAGCTACTTACAGTAGAGTTAGCGTGGGCTTCCCCTCACCACTAACAGGAGGTATATATTACTCCATTGCCGTAATATAATTTCCGATGTTATATGCCCTGTAGGATATATAGCAATGAGAATTATATATATTACGACATAAGAGGTACAACTATTTACCGACTAAAATCAGCCCCTTCCATCCCACATTTACAGGTGTTCTACTCTATTACCGTTACATAATTTCCGATGCTATGTACCCTGTGGGGATATATTGCACTGAAAATTATAGTACGGCATGAGGTACAACTACCCCCCCCCCCAAACACATGCAAACACTAACGGGAGTTATGCTCTATTGCCGAAATATAACCCTGCGGGATATATTGCACTGAATATTATATTGCAGCATAAACTGCAACTACTTGCCGAAAAATGACCCCCCCCCCCCCCCCCCCCCCAAATACACACACACTAACAGGAGTTATGCTCCATTGTCGTCATAATTTCCGGTGCTATATACTCCACTTGAAAAACATGTATTGTATAGCACTAAAAACTATGTTATGACATAGTCATAAAATACAACTACGTACCTAAAGAATCACTCCCACCACCCACCATTACTAGGAGTTGGACGCAATTTTAAACTGGTCCCACAATAACTCGACATTTCATCCAAAGGACTATATGTAGTATTTTTCCAGCACGTACATACCATCCAGCTCATTTACCACATTACTTATCTTGTCATTGCCCGTGGGAGCAAGTCACGGCGAGTTACTTTTATTCAAGCTAATTTCGGACCCAAATAATCTTATTTCAAGTGGTTTGAAAGAAGTTTATTTGGGTCTGAAAATGACTTTGTAAACGACTCTGTAGCGCTCGCTCTCACTCTCGAGGCATCTAATTTAAAAAAAAAACTTCCTGGGGGAGGTGTGAACCCCAACACCCACGAGGGGGTACCCCCTTCCGTACCTGACCCCACCTCATGCCTGACATATCATGACAGTGTGCCCTTAATTGGGACCTAACCCCCTTCATTCTGGAAACCAAGCTCTACCCCTGGTGTGAGTGAAAAGCAGTCGGGGAGAAATCTGTACACCCCTTCCCCACCATCGCGGGCCTTCGCGACGCCTCTGCAGACAGTCATTGTCATCTGGTGATAGTAACAGTTTTACAGGTGCAGGAAGCCGAAGTACACAGAGAGAACCTCTAAGGAATAACGAGCTACTGTCAACTCCTCAACATTCTAACTCTTTCAGTCTTCACAAGCAAGGTTACTGTTGCTGAAGACGTGCACCCAATCGATGTGCAGTACCTCGTAAACTAGTACACAACGTCATCGCCCCCCCCCCCTTTCCCCTCCCCAATCTGTTGCTGAAGACGTGCACCCAATCGACGTGCAGTACCTCTTAAACTAGTACACAACGTCATCGTTCCCCTTCCCCCTCCCACCCCCCCCCCCCGCATTGGCAGCCGGAGTGAAACGCTTTACCCTATGACACAAACAGAAACTTGTTATCGAACTATATGCGATTAAATTAAACCCTGCCCCCACCACTGCAGGGTATGAGCATGAGTAGTATAGGTCGTATGGATCAGGCCCTATTTGGGATTTTTCTGAGAGCAATTCGGGGGAGCCAGTGCTAAATTCCCATAGAAGGGGACTACTTTTGGGGGAGCCATCTTTCGTGTATAAACCATGGTTCAAAACAGCCATGATCCGGAAAGTGGTTTACGTACTGCCTAACCAAATTCAAATCGTTCGAGGAGTCACTCCACATATGACTCGAACGACTGCCTCCGCAGGTCCTGCCTGCTCCTGCAGGTCTTGCCTACTTGCCTGCCTGAACGACTCTTCCTTCAGGCAGGAGCAGACAGGAAGGTTAAGTCTGGCCAGAGGCCAGGCAGGCAAGCAAGCAGACAGGACCCGTGGGTGGGGAGGGTGGGGGGGCAGGCAGGCAGAAAACCCAACATCATGGTTTTCACCCGAAAGGTGGCTCCCACAATTGCTCCCCCAAAAGTAGTCCCCTTCCTTCTATGGGAATTTAACACTGGCTCCCCCGAAAAATCGCCCAAATATGGCATGATTCATACGACCTATACTACTAGCATGTTGTTGAGCTGCCAGTTGTTCATCTTCGTTGATTTATTTTCTCCCGGTAGTCTAAATTCCATACATACACTGTACATGTAGGCTTTCACGGTTACAATTCACCAATGAACCCTCAAACAGCAACTGATATGAGCACGGGTGGACTGGAGTAAGAATATTGAGGAGTTGACGATTACTCGTCTCTGCTTGGTAGTTCTCATCAATGACTCTCGACTTTCTCCACATATAAAACTCTCCGACACGATATGACCCTGGCTGTCGAAAAGTCGCTAAATCCCAAAACCAATAAACAAATATCAGTAAACAAGTTTTAACCCTTTCCCCAACGCAATTATAAAAAAGTACCATGGTAAATCCCAAAATACCACGGTATCACCAGGGTATTTTGGGATTTACCATGGTTTACCATGGTACTTTTTTTATAAGGGAACGGTCAAAATCTGCCAGCGCTATACACGAAAATCGCAATTCAATCTTTTTTGATATTTTCATTTTTGCTTCCAAAACATAGGTTCTCGCCCCTTCATTGGAAGGCACGCACCATGCTCGTTCCAATGAGGGGGTCATAACCTATGTTTTTGGAAGCAAAAAATGAAAATTTTAAGTTACACGATAATTTTTTACGAGTGCTGTGTGCTACTAACGTTAGGTAAAGGGTTATACCCTGACAATTTCTACACAGACCACAGTGGTTAGCCTAAGTAATTCAACAGCTGCATGTATCTGTTAACTAATTTGGCGTTTGCAGGGGGGGGGGGGGGGGGTGAAAAAATGCTTCTTATATTATACAACAAAGATATAAACAAGTTCATTTAACAATCCTGGGATATTTTGAAAATGATTTTTACGTGATTTATTGTAATTTCTTCGAGAAACCGTTTTTTGTTTGTGGCCATTAAAATTTATATCACTTTTATTTTTATTACGTGTTTTTGGTTGAGATTTAGAGTTATCCAAGAAAGAAATAAGTAGTTCCTTTGAATGATTCCAATGGGAATACTTAAATTACTACCCCCAGACTGCAGACAAGGCATGTTCCCCCATCTGGGTACGATATCTCAAGCGCAAGTGTACAATGGGATGTGTGATCCGATATCGCCAAAATTGATCCGGTACCGCCGCAATCAGGTCATTAAAAGGCATGCATTATTTGGTCACTTTCATGTACAATATCGGTCTGAAACTTGTTTGCATTTTTCAAGGATACAATTGTCTTTACACACACGTATATATTTAATAGGAAAATGCATCGATTGAACTGGCGATGGCCAATTTTTGAAAGGTGATCCGATACCGCCGTAACAACTGTATACCCCAGTATAAGTAAGGGAAATTTGTTTACTTTGAAATTCCAGCCTCGGATATTCCATAAATTCAAATTAAATATACACGGTGCACAAACTATCAAAATGACGTTTGTGATGTATAGTCTATAGTATAGAACCCGAAAAATATATGCAATCATGAATCAACTTGGCAGAGTAGAATCTGACGATACGGTGTTCTGACTCCGTATCTGTTAATCCCTTCATAAATGACATGAGGTTTTACGTGATAATACTGATATTTAGACCTCACTTCAAGGCAATAATTTAAGGGCCTATACAAGTAATGAACTTTTGTTTATTTGAGAATTCTCACCACTGATATTCCTTCAATTCAAATTAAATATACACAAAATGTACATCAAAATGAAGGTTGGGATGTATAGAACACGAAACACGTATAATCAACTCATAGAGTCGACTGTAGGCACCACTGGTTCCTGGAAGTCTGCTGCCGTATTCGCACCAGAACTGATAATTTAATAATATTTCACGAAAACAACTTGTGGCCAAATGTGCTTTACATATCCAAGAACAAGGCTAGGGGAATAAAAATTCTTCAAAACACGATGACAGAGCTGCATTGGGGAAAATTCCAACGCCTTTGCTTTTGTTTTCGTATGAGTATACTTTCGATTTCCGGTCGACGTCATTGGAAAGAAAAAGCATGTAAAAACGTCATCTAAAATCAAATAATGAAAAAAGATCGCCTTCATACAGTATACTGTTATTAGATAGAGATTGCACAGTTGCAATATTCAATGCAAGGTATCATGATACCTGTTGAAATTTCTTAGAATTACGATTTTGTATTTTGATGGAAATTCGTTGTAACAATTGATTTGCGCATGTCTGTCGAGCATGGAAACCATCTTCAATAAAAAAATGCAGGCAGTGTTGTCTTTTTCCAAAATGCAGACCTATCGCTGTATTCGAAAGTGTTTTGAATGCCTAGCTTTGTTATTGGATATATGAAGCACATTTGGCCACAAGTTGTTCTGATGAAATATTCTTTTATTATCAGTTCTGGTGCGAATACGGTAGCAGACTTCCAGGAACCAGTGGTGCCTACAGTCGACTCTATGAGTTGATTACATATATGTTTCGTGTTCTATACATTCCAACCTTCATTTTGATGTATAATTTGTGTATATTTAATCTGAATGTAAGGAATATGAGAGTGAGAATTTCAAAATAAACAAAAATCCATTACTTATATAGGCCCTTAAAACCCCTTAATATGCAAAATATTGAAAGAACCTCGATACCTTTTGATCGTCGTGCATTAATATGTGCATAGAATATTCTACCAGTCATTGTGTATTTTTGGGGGAAAAAGAATGATATTGAGAGTCTTTAAATCCACATTTCTTGTTTACGTTTTGCATGTCAACATTTAAATAATCGATGTGCACACAGACATATCTTAAACGGTGCACCAATTCAAAGATCATCAGGGCTTTGGGATTGGTGCACCATTTTAAGATGCATCTGCACACGCATCGATTATTTCAATGTTGACATGCAAAACTTAAACAAAAAATGTGATTTAAAGGCTTTCAATTTCATTCTTTTTCCAAAAAAAATAGGCGACGACTGGTAGAATATTCAATACACATGCATAGATTAATGCATGAAGATCAAAAAGGTATCGAGGTTCTTTCAATATTTTGCATATTAAGGGGTTTTTTATAGCCTTGAAGTGAGGCCTAAATATCAGAATTATCACGTAAAACCTCATGTCATTTATGAAGGGATTAACAGATACGGTGTCAGAACACTGTATCACCAGATTCTATTTGTAGAGTTGACAGCAGGCACCAGTAGTTCCTGGAAGTCTTCAGTGCTACCGTATTTGTACCAGAACTGATAACAAAATATTCCAGGAGAAGAACTTGTGGCTGAATGTGCTTCAGATACATGATATAGCCATTATAGGGGTATTTTTTTTTGGGGGGGGGGGGGGGGGGGGGGTGGAGGTTTTCATGGTCACACAACTCCCTCAAAAATTAAGAAGGCTCGGAAATGCTTTCCCTTGCACCTTTGTTCATTAGGTCCGTGCTTGGGAAGTGCAATAGGCATTACAGACCTACCCTCATTTAATTGACTGTGTGCATGACACAAGTATCAAGTCTAGTCTTTCAAAAAAAAAAAAGCACTTAAGTTTATTACCAGCAAGAGGGAATTTATATCTTCAAGCCCAGTCTTGATGAAAAATGTTTGACTTGAAAATGATGGGGGGGGGGGGGGGGGGGCAGCATACTATCCCCCCCCCCCCCCATAGTTGCTTCCCTGTAGGAGAGTACTGTTGACTTACAGCAGTTTCAAATCCAGAACATTGCTACCCCAGTCTATCTATACCCCATAATCCCCCCCCCCCCCCCCCTAGTCTACCTGTCCCCCATAATAAATATGAACCCCTGGACATCTTGGCTTCCGAGGTTGTTTATCGTCATTTATACATCGGATATCTGATAGGTGGGGGACAGATGTACTATTCCCCCACAGTTACTTCCCTGCCCATTGGGAGAGTACTCTTGAAATAAAGTAATTGCAAATCCAGACCCCCCCCCCCCCCACCCCCCGCTCCCCCCCAGTCTACCTGCCCCCATAAGGCCACCCCCCTCCTCACCCCCCACCCCCACCCCACATAAGGCCCCACAAAAATGATGTGTTTCTGGCAACTGACCGATCCATGAAATTCGTCGCCGACTTTTTTGGACATTAAAATTTTCCAAATGTTTATTTGAAATACTTCTTGATGAAACGGAAAATGAGACATTGTTTTTTGCCGTGTAAATTGGTGTTAGAAGCTGAAAACTCAGTTTTTATACTCAACGCATGTGGAAGGTTAGTATTATCGACGTTAAATCTGAGTGCTATAAAATGTATTTACACAGTACAGACAAAAAAAAATGAATGCTTTATATATTCTGTTATTACTGTAAAACAGTCGCACGTCGTTTTGGTTTTGAGTTGACTGTTTGCAAAAGTTACAAAACATTCCAAACAATACAAGGTTTGTACGAACTCTTACCAGGAAAACTCGCACCATATACCTGAAAAAGCTTGTACATTTGTATTTAAAATCAATGGCAGGAGATCTTATTGCAACCCAATGTTTTGATGGTATCAGTTGCTTGGATCCAATTCCTGCTAATGAACTGCTTTGTGTACAAATTTTCAAAGTACATGTAAATGATATGAATGTGCGACTAATCCTATTTGATCAAGACTCACAATTTTTGTGTCGCCTACTCCTCCAAAGATTTACATGATGTATTGTTCAAACTTTACAAACATGTTGATCAGTAATTGCCGTTGTGCATGTGACAAGAGCAGGTAATTCCATTTAGTATTTCAAGATTTATGCTCCCTTTTAGTACTTCAAACATTACAGTATTGTGTCGCATACTCAGTCAACATTTTACATGCTATATTGTTCAAACTTTGTACACATGTTGATCACCAATTGTTGTTGTGCATGTGACAATAGCAGGTAACTCTGTTTTGAATTTCCAGAGTTATGCCCCCTTCTAGTACTTGAAACATTACACTATTGTTGCATCCACTCCTTCAACATTTTACTTGCTTTATTGTTCAAACTTTGCACCCATGTTGTTTGTACAATTTGAAACCCTTTACCCCAGACAGAGCAGGGGAATGGGCAATGATTGGAGGGGGGACAGAAATAGTCGAGTCAACAAAAATTTCAAACTTTACCTCAGAGAAACTTGTGCATGTTCCAGTTGTGATAGGCGTATGTTGCCCTGCTAGGCAGTGCTCTTGTTGTTTAATAAAATACAGTGAAATCAAGACTGAAACCAATGAAAATAGCATCCCGGAGTCAGTATTTTCACATTTTCTTTTCAAGAGGTGAGACTCAACAGGGAAGAAAAGTGGAGAATTGTGACAACATTGCGACTACAGTAGATGGAGAGTGGATTACCCCTAAAACACCCATGGAGTGATGTTTCAACTATGACAAAAACTCCTTGTCTATGAAAAAACAATGCCAATCTAAGGTTCAGCCAATCATCCTCCAGGTTTAACTCGAAGGTCCATTGGCTGAAATTTTGCTTGGTATTCTCATGCATTATCAGAGGAATCGATAGTCATATGTGTGAAACTTCCACTCCCCAGGTGTTTTAGTGGAAATCCACTCTCCATGTACTGTAGGTCATGGTCTGGACCAGGCAGAGATCTACAGTTAAAACTAGAAGTCCTGTCATGAAATGCGCACAAATAGTAACGTCGATCTGCACGTTAATCTTTGCGTTATGACCATAATAAAGCTATCAACTTCTGTACATATGGCCTGTGCACAAGCAATGTTTAAGCCAATGGACCTCCGGTTAACCCGGAGGTCCATTGGCAGAATCATTACCTGTGTTTGCTATGAGTAACCAGGAGAACCTGTTGTGTTCTGGATGCCATTCGATATGGCAATTGCATGCAATTCCTACGTGCAATTAAGCCTAGATAAGCGCACAGTTCGTGACAGGACTTCTAGTTTTAACGGTAGTCACATTCCTGTCAAAAAGTCTCATGTCTTCATCTCCTTTGTGATTACAGTACTGTACTCAGTTTTATTGTTTCCTGTGTCAATTGACTCCAGGTTTAACCCTTGGCCCAATGCACATGATATTAACATTTGTTATTTTAAATATTTTATTTTTCAAATTTTTCAGAAAATTTCATCTAGACCATATCATGAGACACCCTAATTGGAAGGAGCTCGATGAGCTGGTTCCAATGATCAGTCACATGATTTGGTTTACATGTAGCTGAAATGTTTTGAAAATATTTTTCTTTTCAGCTATTTAATTTGTAAATTACGTGGGCGGATCTGACTGATTCAATAAGTAAAGGGTCAACAGATCTGGGCCACCCCGGCATGCAGTCCATTATTTCTTTACCAAAAGTACATGCACAGACAGACATAAACTTGACAGATTTTACAGATGTCCCTTAAAATTGAAAGATGGATCCCAGAATCTAATTCATGAGGGATGAAGTGTCTCTAGTTTGTGAACCAAGAGATGGGTCAGAAAGTCCCAACCCACCCCAACTTGGTGAGGGTTTTAATAACAATTCTGCTAGGGATTCGTTTGAGTATCTTCAGGGGCCGTTTGTGGGACCCTTTCCCAATGACATTTCGGCATAATTTTTCCCAATTCTTAACCCCAAATAGTCTTAGTTCACACTCAAACAAAAATTTAATGCACAACTGGTGTCCTGAACTGGGTAGTCATAAGGCCTCAGAAAACCAATGGTTTTCTGAAGCCTTATGACCGCCCAGTTCAGGACACCAACTGTACATAAAATTAAATTGCTTGCCAAAGGAGGCTCTTAATTCAATGACAAATGACAAGTTCTTCTTTGATAGTATCAGAACAGTTTAATAGAGACTACACTCACTACAGAGACTATGTGAAGTCGTGAACATGATTCCATGTGACTGTTTGTTATAAAACTTACTTGTGGTCAGGCCTGAAAATAAGCTGTCGGACATTTGTAAAACAAGGTCCCCAGAGGGTGAATTTGATGATGCTATCCCATACAGTAGGCCAATTTATCCTCTGGGTACCTCTGTTTAGTTTTGAGACCCCGATTCAGATTGAGGTTCACAGAGGGTAGCATCACTAAATTCACCCTCTGGGGACCGCATTTTGCAGATGACAGTCTGCTTATTTTCTGGCTTGCTTGTGGTATAGATGCTGTTGCTAGGTATCAGTTTTAATGTTGTCTGCTCAGTTCAAATGTAAAATTTCTTAGTCTTTGTATGTTTTTCTCCTCCAAAATAAATTCCCAATTGGAACCCCCATGAGGCAAATTTTTCCAGTGGCATGGGCCCTGGACCCTTTCCCAAAGAGGGCACAAGAATCCTTAACTGCCAAGTTTGATGTTGACCAGGCCTGTTGAGGGTGAGGAGATAGGGCATGTCTCAAGAACCAAAATTTTAAGTAAGACAGTAATAATTTTACAGCCTGAAATTCTCACATGGTGCTCTATGGCTGTACAAAATTATAAAGAAAAAGAAAATGATAAGGGTCTTTTGCTGTGATGGTAAATGTCTGGTGAGCCAGTCGGTGCTGGGTCAAGCTACAAGTAGCACCCTGCAGCCATGCTGGCATCTGTTCTGTGGGTGAGGGCTGTGAACAGAGTTTATGCAGCTCGTTGCTGGTCAATTCCACGGTAACGGACATACAGTCAAATTTCAATCTTAAAAGCTAACCAGAAGGAAATATAACAAGTATATTCCTGTTTCTCCCTCTGAATTGATAGTATAATGGATGACAAAATTTGTTCTGACAACAGAAATTCTCATTGTTGGAGGCCTTAGTGGGCAGCCCATCTTGAAAGTCTGGTAATGGACGTACCAAATGTGGACAAGACTTTCAGGGTTACTGTTGTGAAAGAAAAAACTCTGTGGATTTTTAGATGGCTGAAATATGTCTTATCTTCCATCATTGAGCAAAATGATCATAATACACTCGACTCTCGATCCGCAAGTATACAGAAGAAGTCTCCTTGGTTACGAATCGAAATTAAGTATTTTTATTGTTTACTAATCATATATATTTCATTTTCAGGTTATTTTATTCAACTTTGTGGGGAGTTAGTTTAGTATAGTAACTGGGACAAAGTTAGGAGGCCTTAAATAAAACTGTGAGCGCTAAGTTGTCGAACGGTTCGTCGTGTTGCCTTTTGTCGCGTGTCGCGTGTTTACAATTTTCCCTGTCCGATCGCGTAATTTTGTCTTGATGATGGCGAGCAGGTCTGTTCAGACGGAGGTAAGTATGGAGGTAAATACGTGTAATATCGCGGTCCAGGTCAACGGTGCCAACGGAGTAAGTATTGGAGTGCAGACAGAGGTCAGAGGTCACTGGGGGTGTCGGTCAGAGCCGGGTTGGTGGGGCCACCGATGGCGATATTGGGCTTGAAGTTTGTAAACAGTGTTCTATGATGTATGGGGACTGTCGCTCGATGGGATATGGAGAGGTATGTGTAAACTGTCAGGAAATCCTCCGCCTACTTGAGACAATTGTTAAGTTTGAGGGGGAGATTGCTGAGCTGAAGGGAAGACTTGGTAGGGCGGGGCTGTCTGGAGTTACGCCTGTGAAAGTGGCTTTCCGAGAAGGATGGAAGGTTGTCGGTGGTTCCAAGAGGAAACATGGGGGTAGAACCTTTGATGTGAATGAGGTAGGTGATGAGGTGGGGGCTGCTAGAAAAGTACGTAGGACAGATGAGGGGGGCCCAGGCCGGAGCAATGCTGTAAAGCGTTTGGCGTGGACTACCAAAAGTGGTAGGAAAGGGGGGCCAGAGAAGCAGGTAGATAGGGGTGTAAAGTCCAAAGGCAGTGGGGAGTGCAGCACCAGAAACAGATTTGATGTGCTCGATTCGGAAGAGACAGAGGAGGAGATGGAGGTAGTTGCAACAGATAGTAGCTTGGGGTCTAGGCCAGGAAAAAGGAGGAGGGATCCGGGGGAAGACCAGGGGAGTAGTCCAGGTAGCTCAGGGCCTGGAAAGAGACGGAGGGACAAGGATAGGAGTAATCCTAGGTCAAAGATACCGATACCGATATTGAGTCCGAGGGGGGCTGTTGGAGAGGAAGAGGACGCTGTAAACAATAGGAGACTAGAGGAGATAAATAGGGCGAGGTCCAAAAGTAAGTTGGTGGTTGCGGGAAGTAGCATAGTTCGGGGGATCGACAAGGTTGTCTGTGGTCCGAACAGTAAAAATAGAACAGTTCTGTGCTTTCCGGGGGCTAAAGTGGAGGACCTGAGGGATAGAGTGGACGGTATTGTAGCTGGGTCGGGGCCTGATCCGGTAGTGGTATTACATGTGGGGTCCAATAACATCAGGGAGAGGAAATCAGTTCGTTTGGTGGACACATACAAGGACCTAATTAGTAAGCTACTTAGCAGGAATGCTCGGATCATCGTTTCAGGGGTGCTCCCCGTTATGGGTGGTGGAAATGAGAGGAACTCGCGGATTATGGCACTAAACGAGGAGCTGGAAGAGCACTGCAAAGACTTGGGAGTACATTTCATTGACCACTGGGATTCATTCTGGGGACAAGGAGAGTTGTATGGGCGAGACGGATTGCATTTAAGTAGGATGGGTACAGACCTGTTGGGCCAAAAAATCTTACAGGTGGCTGGGCCTTTTTTGGAGAAAAGGGGGGTAGGGGACCACAGCCGGTAACCCAGAGTGGCACAAATGCTGGGAACATGGGAAGAACAACAAACATGCACAATACAGGGACATACCAGGGTTATAATAATGTGCCAGTGATGACAAAAAAACAAAGATTCATTAAGTTTGGGTACTGCAACATCCAGGGTCTGCACAAGAAAGTAAGCGAAATATCAACAATGATGGACGAAGGAGACTTCGATATAATGGGTCTAAGTGAGACGTGGATACGACGGGATGAGCGGGTTGATCAGATGAAGGGTTGCGTGTGGATAGGAGCTGGGCGAACTGAGGGTCAGAAACGGGGTGGGGGTGTTGGCATCTACGCTAAAGAGGAATTACAGCCCTCATTGATTACAGATCTCACAGAAGCAAGGACTCAGATTCCAGTATCCAACGAAATAGTCTGGGCAAAAATTAAGTTAGGAAACAGGAGTGTTGCCGTTGGTGTTGTATACTTAGCAGTGGAGGGAAGTAAGCCCGAGTGGAATGATTCAATATATACAACTCTTAGATCGAATATCACAGAGCTTGGGAGCAGAGGGTTCAGTATTGTCCTAATGGGGGACTTCAATGGGCACATCGGGGATAAGGAGGAGGGCATACAGGGAGGTGATAGGAAAATTAACACGAATGGGAGGAAGATGTTGGACCTATCAAAAGAGCTTGGTTTAAAGATCCTGAACAGGGATGCGAAATGTAAAGGTAAATGGACCTGGGAGAGGAACGATAAGAAAACAATAATTGATTATATACTCACTGACATTAGCGTATGGAGGGAGGTTATAGATGTAGAAATAGATGACGAGGGAAAAAATGACTTGGGTAGTGATCACAACCTGATAACAGTTAAGATTATGGGCAAAAAGACGAATAGAGACAGAAATACCTTCAAGGAAGTTTGGGGACTAAAACAAGGAGCCGACTGGAAGCAGTTTCGGGAAAAACTAAAACCAAATCTTGAATGTATACCTAGGGATGCAAATGTCCAGAGTATTTCAGATGGCATAGTAAATAGCCTAACAGAGGCAGGGAAGGAGTGTATAGGAAGGGTGAGGGTCCCAACGAGAGAGCTTGGATACAGGGTTAACGAGGGACTGAAAAAGGCTATAAAAGAAAGGAAGGTAAAATGCGCTGCTTACAGAAGAAGTAGGAAGCTTAAAGGGGTGGATAACAATGACACGAGACTAATGAAAGGAGAATATGAACTGGCACGGAAAAAGGTGAATGAGATAAAGAATAATAATAGGAAGGAGCGCAATTGCAGTCTTGCCAGAACAATAAAGAAAACGGGGGGTTCGAGCTCAAACGTATTTTGGAACTGGGTAAATAAACGGGGGAAAAGTAGTGTGCAGAGTATCAAAGTGGATGGGGAAAGTACAGAAGATAAAGGCCGTATCGCTTCAGAGTTAGTCAAGCACTGGGAAAAGATAAACGATAGGCGATGGGGCAGTGGGTCCCCACCAAAAAGAAATACACTGGTGGAGGAGAACCTATCCAATCGTGTATGTAGCGAAATAACGGCAGAAGAAGTGCGGAACGTGGTCTCGAAATTAAAAAATGGTAAAGCGGGAGGGACTGATGAAATTCCGAACGAATTCCTCAAAAATGGAGGGGAGGCACTTATTGAAGTCCTGACAAACCTTTTCAACCTGGCTCTGCGAAAGCAAGAGGTCCCCAGAGAGTGGAGGGAAAGTAAGGTGTCGTTCATACACAAAAAGGGGGATAAGGAAGTTCTAGATAACTATAGGGGGATATCAGTTAGTAGTAACATCGGAAAAGTATTCTGTAAGGTCATATACGGTAGACTAGAGGAAGTTATTGAAGAGAAAGGTTTTTTAGGAGAAATTCAAAATGGTTTCAGGAAAGGACGAAGAGTCACTGATCACCTATTTACACTCACCCAACTGATAGAATCAACAAAGGCTGAAAAGAAAAAGATGTTTCTGGCATTTCTAGATGTGAAAAAAGCGTACGACCGAGTGTGGAGGGAAGGTATGTGGCGAAAGCTCGAGGGCATCGGACTGGGGGGTGACTTTGTGGGAATCATGAAAGCACTGTATACAGATGTGCAAAGCCAACTCAGTCTAGGGAGTATCACTACAAAACGAGTCCCTATGGATATAGGCCTCAAGCAGGGGTGTATCTTTTCACCGATTTTGTTTGCATTGTATGTTAAAGATTTAGGGGACGAACTAATTCAGAGTGCGGAGGGGGTAAATGTTGGAGACATAAAGATACCAGGCTTATTCTTTGCGGACGACATGGTGTTAATGTCTAGAACTGAACAGGGGCTAGAGAAACTGCTGGAAATTGTTGGTAGATATGGGAACACTTGGCGGCTAGAACTAAATGAAAATAAAAGCAAGGTAATACCCGTTGGACGCAAGGTAGATATGACGAAGAGATGGAGAGTGGGGGAGTTCTCAATCCCCGAAGGGGAAAGCAAACAAATCACTGTAGGAGAAACGGGAGAGTATGAGTATCTAGGGGTAAGCATAAATATAACGGGAAGAGGGGTGTACAGAAATTACTCAGCCAAACTGATTCTGAAGGGGAAAAGAATTCTGAACCAACTAAAACTTTTAGGGAAAAATAGTTTCAACAAGGTCTTTGTGGGGAAAACACTGTGGGAGAGGGTGGGTTTACCAAGTATAACGTATGGCACGGACGTGATTCCATTAAACCAAACCGTTATTAAGAAGTTGGAAAATACTCAAAATGATGCCGGCAGATGGATAACAGGGTCGAGTAATGCTGCAGCTTTGGAAGCAGTAAGGGGGGAGCTTGGGTGGATGAAAATCAAGGACAGGGTAGATTTGGGAAAACTGTGTTACTTTAACTACTTGAGAAACCTGCCTGACAACCGGTGGTGCAAATTGATGCTCGATACCATTTGGAATTCTAATATAGAAACGGGGTGGTCAAAACATGTGAGGGAACTAATGGACAATTACTCTATAGAGGTCACAAACATAGAAGTAGGAATGAAAGAAGGCAAAAGGTTTGTCAAAGAGAGAGTCATGGAAGATTGCAATCGAAACTGGCGAGCAGGGGTTAGCGTGAAAAGATCACTGCAGGGGTTACAATATAAAGAAAAGCCAGCTTTTGAGAAGTACCTAGATGGCACCTTTGGAGGGTCACTGCTGTTCAAACTGAGATCAAGATCACTGGAGCTTCGGGGAAAAATTGGGAGAGACGGGGAAAAGGGATGCCAAATGTGCCACTCTGGAGTAGTGGAGACCCTGGAACATTTTCTCTTGGAATGCCCACAGTATATACCTCATAGAATAAAATTTACTGGAAGAATAATGCAGAAGTGGGGTGAAGAAACAAAGGATAGATGGCTGAAGGGGGACACGAGGGAGAGGGTAGGAATGCTTATTGAAGAAATTGAAAAAGAGGAAGTGAGGGACACTATTAAGCAGTTTATATCTGAATGCTGGGAGGAGAGGAGGGGAAGAGGGGGTGGGGTGCAGGGGGAATGATGGCCTTCTCTTATGAGGACCGCGACAAATCAGCGGCTGGCCAAAGAGTTATTATTATTATACATTCTCAAGTAACTCCTGAGATAGTTTTTAACTTGAATTAGGATTAACATGTACTGAAAACAAGTAACTGACGTACCATTTTTTTGGTAACGGACGTACCCTTGTGAAATTGAATTGAATTAAATGTGGCCTGTCTCAAGATGGGACTAAGAATACCCCCACAGTAGAGCTTGGACCAAGTTGAAAATTTTCTAAGCCAAAGGGCAATAGCTTTGGAAGGGTTAATCTAATCTGAAAAACTTTCTGAGAAGATTGCGTTTTCAGTCAATACAAATTCTAAGTTCAAAGTGCCATAACTCCAAAAGGGGCTTTAATCTGATCATTGTCAAAATTGAAGATACACAGGTTTCCAAGTTTCAAGAAAATGGTTTGATAACTTGCTAAGAAAAACCCAGGACAAAATTGCATCCACGAACAGATGGACAGACAGACACGGATGGTCAAGCTGTTTACTATATACTCCCAACTTTATTGGAGTGGGTATAAACAACTCTCTTTACGTTCCTTCCTGCCAATGCCATCAACCCCTTCCTTACCATGAAAAGTGGCAAAATAGATCCACCTCACTAGCATGTTATGTAATTTGGACCATTCTTCAAGATTTGTGAATAAATAACGTTGCTTAAATTGTGAAGATGGGCCATCTGAAAAGAAGTCAACTTCAGTTTGAATATGAAGAATTCAGATGCCTTATATTGAAGTCATTCGATAAATAAAATTGAGAACATAATCTGGAAACAAACATTTCGATCATTTCGTAAGTCCAGAAGGCCTGTAACTCTTAAATTTGTTGGAGTGAACCCAAACATTAAACTGACTCCTGAAGCTTTATTAGTTCCCAGAATGAAATCCACATTCCATCAAGAGCTGGGTCAGGGGCGGGTGCATACATCTGCACACCACCACCATGGCAAACTTCCTTGTACTGCCATTCAGTTACTTCCACATTTATATATAGATGAATGCAGCTTTTCAATAGAAAGGAATAACACGCCCCTGATAAAAATATAGACTAGAATCATATTTGATATCCGAAAAAATGTACAAACATGGACATATGTAATCCTGTATAATCCCCTACTATCTCAACAGTAATTCAGCTTATGAGTGGAACAGTCCTGGTAATTCATCCTGGTTTCCTTGGCCAAAAAATGCTGTGGAAAACTGGTGCTTCTATGGCAATTGCTGTGAAGCCTGTTCGATAGGGTAAAAATCATTAGGGGGCAGGGCATAGTCTCAATTGCCATGTATAGGTAGTATGCTGTGAAGTGAAATCTTTTAAATACCTTTACCATGTGAAAGTAGTTCGAGATACATGTGTATTTAATCACAATCAATGTGCAGAATCTTTAACTCAATTGGATCATGCCAGTATCATGAACCATGTGAATGCTGAGAAAAAATCTTGGAAGTAAGCAGGCGACTTGCTCAATATGTATGGTAAGAGTGAAAATAAGATGTATCATAACCAGAAACTGATGTCACTGGTGTTATCAACATAGAAGAAGCAGAATACATAGTTTCTAGTGGTTATGCTGCAACTTGTACTGTAAATTGTAAGATTGGCAATACAGCGAAGTGCAACCCACATGGTTTGGTTCCTTGTGTATATAAGCTGGAAGTTGTGTAATTTCTACCACTACAAGGCTTTCTGAAGAAGCCATCCCCGGCAGTATTTTTGCTGTGGATATTTTTCCTTTCCTTGGTACTGCTGATTGCTGAGAGTTAATTTCCAAGGCTGGTGGAATATGGGTAAAAATAATCCTATCATACTATGGATAATATGACCAAACCCTCATTTAACCCTCTGCACTCTGATGTCAAAATGGCAATGTTTTCAGCACTAAATATATCCCATCAAGCAGTTTGATATTTAACCAAATATACCTTGTTTGACAAAGCTTAATGAGCTCTGTCAAACAAGAGATAATTGGTTAAAATCATAGATAAACAAGAGAAAAACAGAGTGAATGGAGAAAATTCTATTGCACAACCAGAGTGCTAGGGGTTAACGACCACTAAGTGATAAGTTTACATCCATGTCAAATTCACTGGACTGTGACAAACCTCCCTCATTTATATATTCAAGGAAGCAGCTTTTTCAGTAAAAATGAATAAAACACCCTCATTAAAACCATAGACTGGAAACATGCTCGAGCTCAGACGGATGTAGAATCTCATAATTTGAAAACCCTCCTGGCAATGAACATCCATGCCAAATTTCTTGGAGATCCAATCTTTCATTACTGAGTTACAGAGTTTAGAAGTCAAAAATGGATAAGAAATATGGACAATATGCTTACACTCCCATTTGAAAGCCCATTCAAGCCAAATTTCATCCAAATTGAATGATTCCTTACCAAGTTATGGTGGTGAACAGATGGACATTCAGCCTGGCAGACAGATGGACGCATGTATTCCAGTATACCCTTCTTCGAAGGTGGGGATATAAATATGTAGAAATGATTTGCCAGTCCTCACATGTGTAACAGTGAAATTTCTGCTATATTCTGTTGTGTCAATGTCATGAACTCCTTTGGAAAGAGCTTTACAGTCATATTTCTTTTACAATTATACACATACAAATTTAAAAAAAAAAAAAATTATCTTTGAATAATATCTGTAGCATTTGGAACAGTTGAAGTATAATTCTGCATAATTTGCTTGCTCTGCTGGCTGTGTGAAACTGTTTGGAACACTCATCTCTTACATCCATGCACAGTGTAATGAAGAAAACTGAAGCAGATTTTGTTTTGCAATAGATTATTTCTAGTGCACATGTATATGTATCACTAATTGACAGTTAGAATTAAGAAAAAATTGTTAATAAGGTGTAAGAATATATACTACAGTAAAACCTGTCTTGAGAGACCACTGTCTTGAGAGACCCCTGTCATGAGAGACCACATCAGCTAGGCACCAATTCGTTTTACTCTATAATGGACCTGCTATGGGAGAGAGACCACTGTGACTGGATGGAATGGTTTCATGCGCCGAAGGCACACAGGGACTGTTTTGGGGAGCAAGCTCCTTTTGACCCTCAGTGACTGTATATGGGTGATTGTCACATGTCTAGGCGTGTTGAAGGGGGAAAGATTCAGGTACTCAGCAGGTGTCTCTGGTTGCGGCGTGATGGCTTCCTTGACATATCTCGGTTGAACCCACTGGTGAGGACCAGTGTGGGAGGTTGGGTCCTCTCACAAAGGTACCACCTCTCCCCGAGGGTGCAGTGGTTCTAGGTTTTTAGGCAGGTGAATAGGTTTTCAGGCAAGTAAAGTCTGCCACTTCGAGGATGATTTTGAGTGATGGCCATCACAGGCAAGTATAATCTGCCTCAGGCTGTTTCTGTTTGGTTGGACTCTTTGAAAGAAAACAACAACCCCTTTTGGACCACCAGAAAGAAGACCCGAACTTCCCTGGTTTGGGGGCAGGCCTGCATTCTAATCCTATTGGGTTGGGACAAAAGATCCGCAATGTGCTTACAAAAAGGGGCAGAGGCGGGACGCAGGACCAACGCTCGCCTCCCTTAAAGTGGTCAACCACTTTTGGGGATGGAGTGGCGGATGTTCAGGAACCATGGGGGTTACTGTTTCCATAACGGTTATAGTGTCCATAGCGGTTATTGGGATACTGGTCAAAAAGTATCTTCTTTGTACCTGCTTAAAAGAAGAAGGCAGAATTGGTTTTCATTAGAATATGTAAAATATAAAAAGATAAAAATAGCACATTTTGTTTAATTTATGATCTAATCTTTGGCTGAGTCGGTGAAGCAGCCCTTTCTGGTAGAAGGCCACGGTTAAGCTGTTAATCTGCCTGTTAGCTCACCTTCTTAGGCTGAGAGTGAGTTTGCAGCGGGAGGGTAACAGGTTTAGCACACTAAACCACACCAGAGGGTGTTTCTTTCCTGTTGTACCCTTCGCTGGTTGCGACCATATTTAGGTTAGTTTGAGTTTACTCGGAGTCGGAGGTGCCGGGTATCGCAAGCGTTTTATTTGGGCTGAGCTTCCCCGGCTGGGAATGAGATTGCAGCGGGAGGGTAACAGGTTTAACACACTAAACCACACCCGAGGGTGTTTCTTTCCTGTTGTACCCTTCGCTGATTGATATTGTTTTAGTGCATATTCTTCTTCTTCTTTTTCTCCTTCTTCTCATACAAACTTTGTCCGGGCCATAACTTTTTTGTCTTTTGACCTACACCTTAGATACAGATACTTGGCATGTGGATGTATCACCATGAGCCGGTGTGCAGTGCACCGTATTGACCTTCATGTGACCTTGACCTTTGACCTGAAGGTCAGATTTATGTGTTTTTTTAAGGGAAACATCACACAAACTTTGTCCGGGCCATAACATTTTTGTCTTTTGACCTACACCTTAGATACTTGGCATGTGGATGTATCACCATGAACCGGTGTGCAGTGTACCATAGTGACCTTCATGTGACCTTGACCTTTGACCTGAAGGTCAGATTTATGCGCTTTTTGAAGGGAAACTGACTGGACCAGAACTTTTTTGTATTTCGAGTCAGGCTTTAGATATTTGGCATGTGGATGTATCACCATGAGCCAGTGTGTAGCGTACCATTGTGACCTTCATGTGACCTTGACCTTTGATCTGAAGGTTAGATTTGTGCTTTTTTCAAGGAAACTTTGTCCGGACCAAAACTTGTTTGTCTTTTGAGCCAGGCCTTAGATATTTGGCACGTGGATGTATCACCATGAGCCGATGTGTCGCATACCATTGTGACCTTCATGTGACCTTGACCTCAAGGTCAAATTTATGAACTTTAAATAGGGAGTAATTGTCCAGACCAGAATTTTTTGGTTTTTTGACCTAGGACTTGGTTATTTGACATGTGGATGTGTCACCATGAGACTGCATGTCGTCTACCTCTATGACCTTCATGTGACCTTGACCTCTAACCTTAAGGTCAAATTTATGTACTTCAAATAGGGAATAATTATCCAGACCAGAACTTCTTTGTTTTTTGACCTAGGACTTGGTTTTTTGACATGTGGATGTGTCACCATCAGACCGCATGTCATCTACCTCTATGACCTTTATGTGACCTTGTCCTCTGACCTTAAGGTCAAATTTATGTACTTCAAATAGGGAATAATTATCCAGACCAGAACTTTTTTGTTTTTTGACCTAGGACTTAGATATTTGACATGTGGATGTATCACAATTAGACTGCATGTCACACGTAATCATGACCTTCATGTGACCTTGACCTCAAGGTCAAATTTATGTACTTTAAATAGGGAGTAATTGTCCAGACCAGATTTTTTTTTTGGACATATGGATGTGTCACCATGAAACCACATGTCCGCTACCTTGATGAACTGCATGTGACCTTGACCTCTGACCTCAAGGTCAAATTTATGTACTTCAAATAGGGAATAATTGTCCAGATCAGAACTTTTTTGTTTTTTGACCTTGGACTTAGATGATTGACATGTGGATGGATCACAATGAGGCCACATGTCATCATGACCTTCATGTGACCTTGACCTCAAGGTCAAATTTATGTACTTTAAATAGGGAGTAATTTTCCAGACCAGAATTTTTTTTTTTGACGTGTGGGTATGTCACCATGAAACCGCACGTCCGCTACCTTGATGAACTGCATGTGACCTTGACCTCTGACCTCAAGGTCAAATTTATGTACTTCAAATAGGGAATAATTGTCCAGATCAGAACTTTTTTGTTTTTTGACCTAGGACTTAGATGATTGACATAATTGTCCAGATCAGAACTTTTTTGTTTTTTGACCTAGGACTTAGATGATTGACATGTGGATGTATCACAGTGAGACCACATGTCATCATGACCTTCATGACCTCAAAGTCAAATTTATGTACTTTAAATAGGGAATAATTGTCCAGACCAGAATTTGATTTTTTTTGACATGTGGATGTTGAGCTAGATCATAGATATTTATAACCCCGCTCCCCAAAGGGGAAGTTGGGACATACTTGTTCAACTATGAATTTAACCAGTTATATCTTGTTTGAAGGAGCTCGCTGAGCTCTGTCAGACAAGGTATATTTGGTTAAATATCAAACTGCATTATGGGAAATATTTGCTGTTGAAACCTTTGCCATTTTGACATCAGAGTGCAGAGGGTTAATAGCTTCACTTGATAGAGTATTGAATTATGTCTCCCCTTCCAGAAGGGAGACATATTGTTTTAGTGCATATTCTTCTTCTTCTTCTTCTTCTCATACAAACTTTGTCCGGGGCCTAACCTTGTTGTCTTTTGACCTAGACCTTAGATATTTGGCATGTGGATGTATCACCATGAGCCGGTGTGTTGCGTACCATAGTGACCTTCATGTGATCTTGACCTTTGACCTGAAGGTCAGATTTCTGTGCTTTTTAAGGGAAACATTGTTCGGGGCATAACTTTTTTGTCTTTCGACCTAGACCTTAGGTATTTGGCATGTGGATGTATCACCATGATCCGGTGTGTCGTGTACCATAGTGACCTTCATGTGACCTTGACCTTTGACCTGAAGGTCAGATTTATGTGCTTTTTAAGGAAAACTTTGTCCAGGGCATAACTTTTTTGTCTTTTGACCTAGACCTTAGATATTTGGCATGTGGATGTGTCACCATGAGCTGGTGTGTCGCGTACCATAGTGACCTTCATGTGACTTTGACCTGAAGGTCAGATTTATGTGGGGGTTTTTTTGTTTTTTTTTGTTTTATTTTTTTTTCATTTGAGCTAGACCATAGATATTTGGTATGGTTGTCAATATTATTCATGTATATATAATTTGCAGTGCATTAGATAGAAAGGAAGGGGAGACATATGTTTTAGTGTGCTAAAACAGTTTCTAGTTTGAGTTTATACGGAGGTGCCGGGGATCGCGAGAATTTTATGAGCTGAGCTTCCGCAACTGGGAATGAGATTGCAGCGGGAGAGTAACAGGTTTAGCACACTAAACCACACCTGAGGGTGTTTCTTTCCTGTTTTACCCTTCGCTGGTTGCAATCTTATTTAGGTTGATTTAAAGGTATTTGGAGGTGTCGGGGATCACAGGCGTTTTTGTTCAGGAATAACATGTTTACACATAAACTTTATACAGTGTTTAAGCGTGATGTAATTTTAGTTGAGTGAAGGCAGCCCTTTCTGATAGAAGGCCACAGTTAAGCTGTTAATCTGCCTGTTAGTTCACCTTCTCGTTCCCTAGTTCTTTCGAGCAGTCTTAGTTTTGATTGGAATTTTTGGGCTTTTGTTGGCTTTCGCAAATAGCTCCAAGTTCGGAAATTAGTTCACTGTCGGCTAGCCGGTCATGATTTTTCGCGGCCAGGGTGGCTAGGCAGTCTTTGATGGTGGGGATATCGGTCCTGTCGTGGAGTGTTTTGATGGGTGTGTCCCATGGGATGCGGAGGGCGACTCTAAGCACATGATTTTGGACCTTCTGGAGTTTACCCATATTGGTTTGGTTGAGGGCAGTTAGGATGATTGCCCCGTATTCGAGTACTGGGCTCACAAAGGCTTTGTATAGTTTGAGTGGGGTGGACTGGTTGGCTCCCCATGAAGTTCCCTTTAGCATTTTCAGTAAGTTAATGCATTTGGTTGCTTTTTTCGCCGTGTTGTCGGTGTGTTTGTTAAGGGACAGTTTTTGATCAATGGTGATGCCCAGGAATTTCGCCTCTTTGCATTCTGGGAGGGTGTTGTCCATTAGTTTTAGGTCAAAATCACGTTTGTTGTCTTGCGAGTAAAGGTGATTCGTTGGGTTTTATTGGCATTCAGCTTAATTCTCCATTTGGCACACCATTGTTCTAGGTCATTGAGAGCGGGTTGCAGGGGTTTTTGGAGCAGATTGGCCGTATTGTTAGAATCCCAGAGGCCCTTATCATCCGCGAATTGGGAGACCTGAACACGATCCTCTGAGAAATTAAAGTCATTTACATAGAAGATGCAAAGGAGGGGGCTTAGGACGGATCCTTGGGGTGCCTGCTTCAAGGGGGACACTGTCAGACATTTCATTGTTCACTCTGACTTTAATTTCGCGATCATTTAAGAAAGAGGATAGTAATCTGAGCAATTTCTTGGGGAGTCTCATTTTTGATAATTTGTAGCGCATTCCATTGTGCCAAACAGAGTCAAATGCTTTTTCGATGTCTAACAGGACTGCCACGCCTATTTGCTGATTGTTGATAGCGGTTTTCATTTGGGTGACTAGTCGGTAGACATGTTCGATGCCTTCTTTACGGTTTCTATAGGCTCTTTGCCATTTATTGGAAAAATCGTTGTCTTCAAGGTGCCCCCTGAACCAATTGGTAAGGATTCGTTCGAATGTCTTGCCAATGCAGCTGAGGAGACTGATTGGGCAGCAGCTGGCTGGATCGGAGGGGTCCTTGTCAGGTTTTGGTATCATGACACCGATGGCTTTTTTCCAACATTTGGGAAAGTAGCCATGGGTGAGGCATGCTTTGAACAGTTTGGTTAGTTTTTTCGATTAGGGAATTTGGGCTTTGTTTTAGAATTTTGTAGCTCACTTCGTCTTTGCCGGGTGAGGAGGAATTTTTGCATTTTTTGATGACGTTGATGATTTCGTCATTGGTGATGGGAGTGACGAGGTCTTCGTCATCCCTGTCTTCTGGCTCGTTATTGAATTTGGGGTCACGGTAGATATCAGGGTGTTCATTGATGTAGTCGTCAATAGCGTTAATGATGGCGTCATCATTGCCCGTGCCTTGATGCGGGCGACGCGTTTTTCTTAGGAGGTCGGCAAAGGTGTCGGCCTTGTCTTTGTCGGTGCGTGTGAAAGAACCGTCTTCCTTCTTAAGAGGTTTGGCTGCGGCTTTTCCGCCCTTGTTTTTTTGCCCAGTTACGATTTTGAAAGAGTCCCAGAATTTTTTAGCATCTTGGACCCTGTTTAGATTGGCTGTTACCTTTTCCCAGTTGGCTTATTTTTCAGCTTTGAGGGCTTCTTTGACTTCGCCATGAAGGCAGTTGTATGTTTTTTTGAGGTCAGATTTCTTATTGGGGTCAGTTTCGGTTTTAAGAGCACTGTGGCCTGGTACCAACTTGTATTTTTATGCCATAATGGACCTGTCTTGAGAGACCGCCCCTTTGAAACTGAAACCATGACAAAAACTTTTTACCTGTTCTGGAATTGGAAAATCCATTGTGGTTATACTAACATAATTCAAAGTATTAAAAGCTCTTAATTGGGTTTTAATTGCTATTCAGTTACATAACTCATTAAAGATTGAGATGTTTTTATAAGACCCCTGTGAAAAGATTAGGATTATTGCTGAATAAACAATTTCATACATACATGTACCTGAAATGTGACAGATAGGATTATAAAAATAAATTTGTGTTGAAAATCTTCAATGAAGAATTTCAACACAAATTTATAATTTTTATAACAGTCCATTTCAATTTGTTACAAAACTTCATAAAAAGAACAACTACAAAGTAATTACAAAAATCCTTTCTTCTCCATTTCTGAATTTCGTGGTTGGTTATTCACTCACTTGAGAAAACGTGAAACCTATTAAGAGGGGTCGTCTCACTTTGCCAGTCGCCATTGTTTAGGGAAAATGTGTGAAGATTAGGTAGATCAAAGGGATAAGGATTATAGTCGTTTCCAGTAAGTTTGTTCATTTAACGCAGGTTGACTTTATTACTGACAGCCAACCGGGGAGATGAGGCTAACCAAATTAACCCACAGGTGCTAAAAACTCAAAAGATGACTTTTAATAACTATTTTATGATCGACCCTTTTTGCCCCCTTAAAAAATATAAATGAATATATTTTTTGAGGGGGCGAAGAGGGTCAGTCTTAAAATAGTTATCATTAGTTATAATTAACCAACAGGTACTTGACAAAGGATGGAATCTCGGAAAAGTGACATTTGATAACGATTTTAAATACGAGGATCGGTCAGAAAATAGTTATCAAATGTCATTTTTTTTCAAGATTTTCAGCTTGTGCCAAGTACCTCTTGATACACATGTACTAAAATTTATGAACATGTATTGAATTTATTTGCAATACACAAATAGATTAAAATGCGGTACTGAAAAAACATGTTCGGGCACTTATTGAATGTTCTGTTACAGAAATAAATATCCGCACATGATAGATGTTGAAGGTTGTTTTCAGTTCCAAAGATAAGTATCTTGTTGTTGTCATCATCACATGCTATCAAAAAATGCTCTCCAGCTGCTGTCTTTGTGTAAATTTCAGGAAGGTCTATATCAGAACGTTGGCGTGGTAATGATGGCCTTGTTTTTGAATGGGAACGGTATAGTGCTGATCTCACACTGTAGAATGTGGGTATCTTGGAGATAAACTCTGGATCAAACTCTGCTCTATGGTGGCCTGTAAAAAGAGAATAGGTTATTTTTAAAAAAAATTATTTAGAATACATTTTATGGAGGCCTGTAAAAAGAAAATAGGTTATTTTAAAAAAATAATAACTCTTTGTTACAGAAGGTCTCAACCACCCCTCTCCCCTCCTCCCAACATTACGATATAAGCAGTTTAATATTTTCCCCCACTTCTTTTTTGTCTGTCTGTCTCCCCTCTCCCTCCCTCCCTCCCTCCCTCTCCCACACACCCCACCTCTTATATCTGATATGTATACTTACTTCCAATTTCTTCTTGGTAGATAGATGAAACTGTATTCAATCATTCTTTCATTTTAATTTTTTGCTTGGCTAAATACGCATCTACTGCTGCTTGTTCAATATCTGCTTCATGGTTAAGGTGGTTGTTGTAGGTCATTACAATGTCATTCATCGTGTTGATGGTCCCTCCACAGCCTGCCTGGCAGCATCACCAATGTGTCCGTTCATTGTTTCTAGACTTTATTCTGTATTTGAACCCTTCGAATATCAGATGTCGTCCACCACGATTGTGGGGAATAAAATTAACATTCACGTGAGCATTAGCCATGTTGAAGTGAGGATGCTAAATAATGCTGCATATTTATACACTGAAAATTCAGCGAGTACAAAAAAAAAGAACTCACTTTAAAATAAACATCGGTCCTTTTAAAAACTGAAAATTCACCGAGTACAAAAAAGAACTCATTTTAAAATAACATTGGTCCTTATAAACAGAGTTAGTAAAATAAACCTTGGTCTTTGTAAAAATAGTTAGTTAAAAAAAGTAAAAAACCTTGGTCATTGTAAAAGGAGTTAGTAATATAAACTCGGCCTATGTAAAATGAGTTGGTGTGATGAGTGTCAATGCAAAATCACAACACCCGTGATCAACCATCAAAACAGACAAACACAGACAAACTTGTATCAAACAAACTATAGTTTGTTTTCTTTGCGACCGGAAAAATGAGACTAACCCGTTATGAGAGACCACCTGTCTTGAGAGACCACTTTTGTGTGGCCCATAGGGCAGTCTCTCAAGACAGGTTCTACTGTACTCAAAATTTGCTAAGCACCAAGTATATCCAACTACCTGTTTTACGTTTTAGTTGAAATATTGTAATGAAAAGTGTATATATTTTTTATTAGCTCAACTTGACAAAGTCAAGCTGAGCTATTGCCATCACTTCTCGTCCGTCGGCGTACGTACGTACGTATGTACGTACGTACGTACGTTAGTACGTACGTTAGTACGTTAGTACGTACGTCCACAATTTCCTTTGGCACACCTCACAGGTCGCATTTATGATCAGATTTCTTTGAAACTTGGTATGCTTGTTTGGGGTGACCTCTAGATGGGAGCTATCGATTTTCTTCAATTTCCGTCAAAAAATGTTGCCGCGGCCAATGTTCTTAGAACTTAGTTTAGTCAAACCACAATATTTCCCTTTGGCACACCCTACAGGGTACATTTATGATCAGATTGCTTTGAAACCTGGTATGCTTGTTTGGGGATACCTCTAGATGGGAACTATCGATTTTCTTCAATTTCTGTCAAAAAATGTTGCCGCGGCCAACATTCGTAGAACTTAGTTTAGTCAGAAGACTCAATATTTCCCATGGGCACACCCTACAGGGTACATTTATGATCGGATTGCTTTGAAACCTGGCATGCTTGTTTGGGGTGACCTCCAGATGGGAGCTATCGATTTTCTTCAATTTCCGGTAAAAAATGTTGCCACGGCCAACGTTTTTAGAACTCAGTTTAGTCAGACCACAATATTTCCCTTTGGCACACCCTACAGGGCACATTTATGATTTGATTGCTTTGAAACCTGGTATGCTTGTTTGGGGAGACCTCTAGATGGGAGCTATCGATTTTCTTCAATTTCTGTCAAAAAATGTTGCCACGGCCAATGTTCTTAGAATTTAGTCGAGTCAGACCACAATATTTCCCTTTTGTACACCCTACAGGGCACATTTATGATCGGATTGCTTTGAAACCTGGCATGCTTGTTTGGGAAGGCCTCTAGATGGGAGCTATCGATTTTCTTCGGTTTCTGTCAAAAAATGTTGCCACTGGCAAAAAAAAATGACATTGGTACCAATGATCTTCATTTTTGCCATTTCATTTATAACTTACCAAGTTCAAGTTTGTCAAGTTGAGCTACAGTGTCATTGACACTTTCATTCAAGCGTGCTAATGGTAAGAATTAATTAATTAATGTTTAAATCTAATAATTTCCATCCGTATTCGGGTATGATTTACTATCTTACTACTGAAACCAGATCCCCATGCAAATTGGGAATTCCATTCTAATGTCATGTAGTTTATAAAGGGGTCCCCAAAAATTTGTCAATCTTTCAAAGCTGAGCTTTATGTCATTTTTATAAATCTTCACTGAGCATTGGTATATATTTTAATTCTCACATATTTTGAAACCATCTTGGTTTATTTTGTTTCAGCCAAGATTGGATGATGATTGGAAACAGTATGTTGTTTCCTATACAGAATCACTGTACTACTTGTACAAATGTATTACAAAAATCAATGATGCAGAGACAACTTAGTTCAGTTTTGGAGAATTTCTAATAATCTCTTCTCAATTTGTATGGTGTCCCATTAATTTTAACAGTTGCTGGAGTTTGGGCTTGGAAGTCCCTCTTTTAGCAGACTATGTTTTACTCTTGTCAGATGGCACTGCGCTATTGCTCCAGTCTCTACCTTATAGTTATTATGTATTTAATGTTTTTTTACAGGCTAATGTTTTACTTTTTACTTGGCTCTCCTGCACTTATCTACCCACAGAGCCACAAGTTAATGTAATTATTTGGATAGTTTGTTGTTCAAGGTGCATAAAAATTTCATTGTTTCTTCGTTGATCTGTTTTCATCTACTTTTGTCAAACTTATATGTGTCATCACTAAGTCAGTGACCGATTGGCGTTCCTTAACACTTGTACAGACCTAGCAGCATGGCATTCCATTGCCTGGAAACTGCTTTCTTCTTGTGTTTAACAGAAAAATGATGTGCCCTGGCTTATTTCCTAAACCAGTTCTGATTAAGGTGGATTTTTCTTGTCGGTTTGCAGTATAACAGTGCACATTTGTCATTGGGTTATTGACTGTATTACAAATATATATATGTGCACACATGTACCTTATTATTGGGCCTCCGATATGTGGAACTACTTGTATCTTTATTATTATTGGCTACAGAATTAGGTCAACATTCTTAACTAGTGTTAGTTGTGTGTGATATGCCTCGGTGATTCTGGACTTCGCTTTTCCTGTCCAATATTTTGTTCTTGGCCCACAAAGTCTAACAGCTGTAGTTTGCCCTATACATTTTTTCTTTGGCATTAACTCCCTGCACACTGATGTCGAAATGTCTAAAGTTCAAAGTGCAAATTTTTCCCATAATGCAACTAGAAATTTGCCACTGTCAGGGCAGAGTTGTATGTGGCGTACATGACTGCCCTGGAAAGAACTCAAAGCGAGGAACAAACGTCCTCAAATTCCTTCCCATTAAGATGCGCAATAGCTCTGGTGAGGTGATCTGCATAGGACATCGCGTCCACATTCACTCTATTGGATGAAATAGCACTTCTCCATCACTTCCAAGCGTATATTGAATGATGCAGGTAGGGACATATTAAATCCCCAGCCTGCCCATCTAAAAGCAGCGGAGCTCTCTGGACATCTTCTCCAACCAAATGAACATGGTCCAAGGAACCATATATTTATTGAAGATGTCGATAAGAAACTGCCTTCCTTTTAGCACTAGAGAGGTTGAATATGGCATTGTTAACATGGCCAAAGGCCTCCGACACCTGTCGAGACTGTTTCGGGAAGGAAAGAACATCCTCTTTCCTCCGCACAAAATCTGTGTCCAGAGACGACAGCGGTTTCTCTCTAGTAGTTGTAGCTTGCTGATCAGGTGGAACAAAGTCAAGATAGTATTGATGAATAAAAATTCATCGCTACCATACACTGTTCTGAAAGGGAAGGGTAATCCTCTTCCTTGTCCCTTTCACCATCTGACTGATTTAGATGTGATGTTCGGTCCATCGCATCTGCGTGTGCAGATGACTGGACCGACCCAGCACTGTCCGACAGCTCACCACCGGCCTGCTGATCAGGTGGAACACAGTCAAGATAGTATTGATGAATAAAAATTCATCGCTACCATACGCTGTTCTGAAAGGGAAGGGTAATCCTCTTCCTTTCACCATCTGACTGATTTAGATGTGACATTCGGTCCATCGCATCTGCATGTGCAGATGACTGGACCGACCCAGCACTGTCTGACAGCTCACCACCAGAGTCTGCGGAAGGCTGCTCTTGCACTTGCTGGGATGCTGCAATTAGCTGTGCAATCTGCGAAAGCAAGGCCGTTACCAAGGCTTGAGGAGCAGCGGTCTTCTGTTTTTTTGCCGCTTGCTGCTCCTGGGACGAAGATTCGGAGATAGATCTCTTCTCTGAACGTCCTGATGATCGAAACCTCAGATCGCTAGCTACCGGATGGTCCATCTTCATGGGCGAAGATTGGCTCTGTCTTCGCGCAGCTAGCTGGATATCCGAAGTCAAGTAGCTAGCATGCGGTCGTGTGCTTTTGTAACATAGCGGAGAAAGCCGTGACTGTAGACGACCCTGACTGCAGTCTAGACGGAGCATCCCGAGTGGCGTGCAGGTTTCTCAAAACAAATGTTGTTGGTTTAGAGAGGGGCCTCTTCCGGTCGCGGTCTTGTTAGACCTCGCCGAGCCTCCCGAAAAGAACCTTGCTGACTTCCTCCCTACTTCCGTTGTCGCTGGGTGAGCTTTTGATTTTGAGGTGCTAGCTCTACCCAAATCTACACTTATTTCCACCGCAACAGACTTACCCGGTGTCACGGCTCTCACAGATGGAGTAACCGCTTCACCGGTCAAGCTAGCTGCTTGCAAGGGATTAAGAACACTAACTATAGGCCGTATCCATTGTTTAATATTCATGAGCACCTTTGAAGCTAGCTCTGTTTGCTCATCAGAGCATGACAACGGTAGCACGCTTTGGATGGGTGTCACAATACCACCACCATGTTCTTGTTCCTCTGAAAAAGAAACTAATAAACTCAAATTATCTTGCTGTGAGAGTTCCGGCATAGGAATCTCACCGCCAACAACGTACCGCGACACCCATTTCCAACGTTTGTCATTCCAATGTACACATGTAAGACAAGAATCTTCAGGCATGCATTGACTACAGGCAAGGCAACAAGCATGTAAATCCGAGGTCGACTACCTCGCCTTGCATTCAGAGCAGAAAGCTTTCATAATTACAATCAAAGTACAAAGTCGACAGCATGCCTACAAACTCCACAATAAATATATGATAAAGATATATGAATAATAGCAATCAAAATTAAATTCAAAAAATGAAACAAAAAATATTTCGAAAATTTTTTGAAAAAATGCCCAAGTTCTCCAAGGGAACATGATGAGCCCAAGGGCATCCCGATAGTGGTCTGAAACCACCATTGTTCACTTCCACCATCCATTAACAGCTTTGGATCCACCAATTCTTGCATTGATTTGTGTCTGACATCCTCAAAAAAGGAGGTTTTAAAGCACAGATGTCAGATCATTGGTACTGACTTTAGGGCCAAACAAAGAATGATGTTGGTGCCAATTCCGGTCTCTTCCTGACTACTGTGCATGCGCAGATGGTAAAAGTATGGAGAGCCAGATAGGACTTTTAATTTTCGGTATTGTATGCAAATTTTGGGGATTCGGGGGGTTCAAAATTTGTGTTTGGCCCTTGATAATATCGAGTTTGCACCAGCTAGTCTGGGCCATTGGTTATTAGTATAAAAATATGTAATTTTTTTTATTAACCAATTCCAAACAAAGCCATACCCGGGACGGACCATAAAAATCAAGATTGATACCAGCTGCTGTACATGAAAAGCATACAAAGAGAGCAAAAAAACCAATCCGAAGCAGAAACAATGAATATGATGTTAACGTGCTTTACAAGGTGCAACTGACCATGATGGCGTTATTTAACCCCCTTCACTCTGAATTCAAAGTATCCAAATTTCAAGTAGCCATTTTTCCCAAAATGCAACTGGGAATTTAACCAATTCAATCTTGTTTGACAGAGCTCATTGAGACGTGATGCTGCCCTTGCATCATCATCACTTATAGATGACAAGGTGAAAAGCTCTCTTCGAGTCACTCCGGTCTCTGTATATACTCTATTTGATGACAAGTTTTCGTTAGTCTATGATCAAGCTACAAGAAAGCTTCCAGTGCACTGCTACTGAAGTCTGCGTCTCAACAACATGCTTTAGTTGACCCGGGTAAGCGAGGCTGTTCTACTTAATCAACTAAAGGGAACTCCTTGCGAGGGTACAAAACCCTCTTATACTTACTCCGGAGGTTGTCAGTATAGCGACTCGGGAAAGGGGCTCAGGTCTGATTCAGACTATAGGTCAGACGCCCCTAAGCAGACGGGACGAGGTTCTTCACAGGGAGGATGTAGTTTCTCCTCCCGAAAGCCTAGTAAGTCGTACAGGTGATGGACAAGACCTCTATTTCTTACCAATTGGCGGAAGGTGATCAAACTTTGCATGAAACTGGATAGAAGTCACGGAAGATCAGTGGGTGAGAAGTGTAGTCTCGGAAGGCCTACGGCTATCATTCCAAACAAAACCCCCACTTACAAGATGTTCACGTTGGACAAATCTTCCGGCAGATCCTTTCAAAAGAGAGTCCCTTCTAGCAGAGGTACAGGCTCTCTTATTGAAGGAAGCAATAGAGGTCATCGAGAATAGACTTCTGTTGTTTTCCACTTAGCGGAAGGTTATCAACCTTGCAAATAAGTGGATGAAAATTGCGGAAGATCAGTGGATGAGAATATGGGCTCGGCAGGCCTGCGGCTGTCAGTCCGAGCAAAGCTACACTTACAAGAAGTACGTGTTGGACAAATCTTCCAGCGAATTCTTCCAAGAGAGTCTCTCCTTGCGTAGGTACAGGCTCTCCTATTGAAGAAAAGCAGTAGAGGTCGTCAAAATATTCTCCAGGTTTTTTCAAGTCACCTGTTTCTCGTTCCGAAGCTGGACGGATAGTGCATAGATAGGCTGAGACAGCTGTCTTGTTTGGAATAGAGCTATCATAGGGAATAAGTACGTCTTTTTCCTCTTGGTGTTGTATTCCTTGACGTCAAGACATTTAATGCCATTGTGGACGCCACAGTAGCCTTATGTACTGTTACAGTGGTCTTTTCTTATAATTAGTGGCTAGTGTTGTAAGTCTCCATTTAGTGAGCTTTCAAAGGCCACAAGTGACACAGATATGTCTTCACATAGACAGAGACTCATAACTGCGTAGCTACCTTAAGATTACTGTCTCTGGGAATTACGACTGTTAGAATAGCGGCTCGTCATTTCCTACCTTGCTCGATGATGGTTGTAAGTCTCCGTTTAGTGAGCTTTCAAGGTCGCAAGTTACACCGAGATATCTGTCTTCACGTAGAGGAAGACTTCTAAGCTATGTTAGCTCGGCTTTGACCACTGTCTTTTGGGAATAAAACCGATAAAGGTAAAGTGCTTTTCGGTTTGTTTTCCTAGGTGTCATACATTTGAGTCTTATTGTTTACACCATTGTAGCCTAGCTAGAATCATGAGAGATGTTTTTTTCAGTAATTATGCAGTGACATAACTGAATTTATTATCTCTTGGGGCTACTGTCTCTTTGGGAATTTAGGGCTGTTAAAATAGTGGCTCTTCATTCCCTACCTTGCGCAACGATAGTTGCAAGTCTCCGTTCAGTGAGCCTTCGAGGTCGCAACTTACACCGATATATCTGTCTTCACGGAGATGAAGACTTATAAGCTACAGCAAGCATTGTAAGTTTCCTTAGTAAGCCTCTAAGGCCGCAGTTATGAGCCTTTTATTGTCTTTATGTATAGGAAGACCTTTAGCTGCTTCAGCTAGGCTGAGTTCGTTGTCCTATCGGACCTGATACTGTATAATAGAGGAGGTTATTCTCTTCCTACCGGTATGGTTTAGTGTTAGTTATATGAGGCTATAAACTCTATTGATGATGCCATATTTACCTAGTGTGATTATGTCTATATGGTGTATTATTTGTTTATCACGCCCCTCTCTGTCCTTAGTGGCATTATGGAGTCGGTCAGATATGCGGTTCCAATACTATTTGATAACTAACACAAGAGTGATTCAAGTAATGTGGGTCAGGGGGGTTCGATAAGAATTATTTGTTGACCCCCCAATCACCCCCACCCCCACGCCAATGTGTTAAGAGGTGATTACAGGGCAGGACATAGTTATCTTCCCGTAAGCCTCGTATGCATTTAAGTATATGCATGCCTTTCATGGCTCCTCGGTTGGCGGCTGGGTCGTGTTCTAACGACGACCTCATGGGCACATCCATTATTTAGTTGGTTTATTTCCTGTGGTTGTTCGTTTATAAGTCATATACGAGCATATGATTCCTTATCAATAAAATTGCTAGCTTTCGTGTACCTGTGTGGCTGACATGTCTGTTATCTGGGCAACATTCTCCAATGTGGCAATTAGTCCACTCTGAAAAGTTTTGCTCAGAGTGGTCTGGCCTTTTCTTACGATGTATGAATTTATTACTCAGTTTAACTGAATATTAACGTCGTATTATTCATTCAGTTTCCTGGTTACACTTGTATCACTCGGTCATGCCATGGATACAGGCTGTATTCAGATGAGTACATGCAGGATTTCATTGCTTGCGTGCATAATATGTGTATTTATTAGACAGACGCATTATTGTACAGATTATATAAATTCTTGCTCTGCCTATAGAGCTCATGAGAATTTTGAGGCTATTTGGTTCAGTTGTGGAACTGCCAATAGGCCACCTATGCATACGTTCTCAGTTGTTGGCATCATTATTCGGAGTAGTATATTCTTTCTCCGAACAGTCATTGGTTGTTACGGACCTAGGAAACAATGAATTATTTCAGGGACGGTCCGTGACGAGTCTGTTAATCATAGCTCGTTCCATGTTCTAAATCCAGGTTTCCTTGAGATACAGTACACATTCTCGTATATTCCTACGTTCAATTGGAGTGTTATTATTGGAATTAATTGTACACCTGAACGGGATTGCCTGTTGGTTGCCCTAGAAGCGTGTTTTCTCTTCAGATAGTTTCCATTGGGATTCAATTGGACAAGTGTATGGTTGTAGACATTATATTATTTGGTACCACTTTTCACTGATTCCAGAGCACTCCCCTCTTTATTTTGAAGAATATTCCTTCAAAAAAAAAGGGGGGGGGGATTTTTCTTCATCTCCTTCAGCTTGATAAGTGTGTAACTATGAGTGAAGTTGTTTTGTCTGTAGACTATTACGGATTCTAGATACAGCTTGTTTATTATTTATATGTGGCGTATGTTTGTGGGGGTTAGTTTCTCACTCTCGAATACGCCGTCCTAATTTAAGGGGCTTAGTCCAGACTGGCCTTAAAGGTTGGGGGCTCGTTACACCCAATTAGCATAATCTTTTATGGTAAGATTACAGAATTACTTGAATATGGCTCCTTAGTTATGATATGTCTTCTCTGTTATTGTTTAGAGAGACATACATGTAATTCTTTTTAAATTTAATTTCCTTTCACCTTGGAATGCAGGCTTAGGAGCTATATTTGGTCTGCTAATTCTTAAGTCCTAGGCCCTCCGCCTTTTTACGATTCAGCTAGTCTCAGCCATTGGTTATTAGTATAAAAATATGATAAATTTAAAGTAATTTGTATATTTTTTATACTTACCAATGGCCCAGATGGGGATAGCCCTCCCATGAGTGGGCACTTATACCTCCCCACTGAGTTATTATTAGTACGCTCATCTACAAAGAATCATGTTGGCCCAAATTCCGGTCTCTTCCTGACTACTGCACATGTGCAGGTGGTAAAAGTATGGAGGGCCAGATAGGACTTTTAATTTTCGGTATTGTAGCAAATTTTGGAGATTAGTGGGTTCAAAATTTGTGTTTGGCCCTTGATAATATCGAGTTTGCACCAGCTAGTCTGGGCCATTGGTAAGTATAAAACTATACAAATTACTTTAAACTTATCATTTTTTTGCAACAGCTTTTGGTAGTTGTGATTTTGCATTTTAGACATTTTATGTTTTAGCCACCCAAATCGGACCATTTACAGAAAAATTGGACATTTCTCTGTAGCTCCTTTTTGTGTTGCCATTTTATATTTGTCATTGATCTAACCTGGATGGCAAACATTAGTTGCTGTTTTTAACTGGATGTTTTATGGTTTCATATTTGTATTGCACGTGGGCTCATATAGTAACTCAAATATGGACAGTGTAGCTTTGTCTGGATCTCAGTTGGCATCTCTCTTTGGTCATCTACATTTTCATATAATTTTGTATCTTTTCTTTTGCATTTCTTTTTTCAGCTGTTTATGAGGAAGGTATGGTTGATCGATGTTTTAGTTCTGTGCTATGTTTATCCAATGTTTATGATATGTGGCATTCCACCAGTGTTATAGATTCCAAGCACATATCTCAATTATACCTAGTAACCTTCAGATGTAGCGCATGTCTTTGTATAGACTGTGTAGTAAAGGAAACCACTTTGATTAAGTGTGCCTCATCTTCATTCATTTAGGACAGTGTTTATCTTTGTCCATGAAAAGATGCATAGCATATTACATTTCACAAAGACCAATTAATTACTGCTATACACATGTACTGTATCATATTGAGATTTAATTTATGTGATTGGTTACACTGATTAGATTGTTACTGTTTGATGGATTGCAACAGGTGTCCTGAGTTTACATTCTTTTTAAGTGTACAGTCAGTCTTAGTAACTTAGCATTATTCTCTTTGAGTTTTTTCAAATTACTTGCTGTAAGGGTAAAATGCAGGTGTCGTACGAGATTTTATTGCCAGAGTCATTGCCCTTTATGGACTTAGAATTTGTCTGCTTTGAAATTAATTCGTGAGTAATTTGCAGAGTACTCAGTGGAATGACTTCATATTTGATGTGCAACTCTATCTTATTGATGTCTACCCACAGTACAAGGTCCATCTGTCCGTCCATCCCTCCGTCCGTCCGTCCATCCTAAATTCACTCATGAATAACTTGTAAAGTACTTGGTTGAGTGACTTGATATTTGGTATGCAAGTGTATCCCATTGCTGTATACCTATAGTGATATGCAGGTGTCATTCAAGATTTTATTGCCAGAGTCATTGCCCTTCCATCCATCCGTCCGTCCAGAAATTCAGTCATGAATCACTTGAAAAGTACTTGGTTGAGTGACTTGATATTTGGAAGTGTATCCTATTGCTGTATACCCATAGTGAAATGCAGGTTCGTTCGTGATTTTATAGCCCGAGCCATTGCCCTTTATGGACTTAGAATTTGTGTATATCCAAAAGCCTATAGTCAGGCTTGCATTGTTAAATAAGTTGGGGTATATTTTTGTGTCACCCTAGCATGAGACTTAATTTTCCTTTTCTTTCCTGAGTATCAAAATGAAGTACCTATACAATGTGCTAACACATTTTTAAAAATCGACTTGACAGCAATCTTTATTTTGGGTTGGCTTGCACATTGCTTGGGTATTTCGTTAGCTGTGCTTACAAACAGGTCTAGTTACATTTCGAAAAAGACATTTTTTGTTCATACGAATCTTTTATTTAACTGGTGGTGGTCAGATCCTAATGAAATCTGACATGGATGTCTTTCAGGCACATATCAAGTCCTGCAGTCCACATATGAGTTGTGCACCTTTTTCCATTGAGAAACAGGCATTTTTTTCTGTACTATTCTATAACTCAACTGATATTAGTCAAAACTTGATGAAATCTTACAAGGATGTCCACCATGATGTGCCATTTCAGACACATATTAACCTATGCTGTCTGTACGTAAATTATGTCCCTTTTTCTATTGAGAAATATTGCCCATCCTGACACAGCTCCATCCCTCGACTTGACACTCTTGCAATATCTTGGTGTAAATTGGTAGTGATAGTCTTCAATTAGACTATTGCCAGCTGTGTGGCAATTACAGTTTGGTGGAGATGAAATGCCATTTGGCTTGTAAAGCATTTATGTCTATTTACCCATTAAGAGATATACTGCTGCAGTAAATATTTCAGAACTCACTGACAAGGCATTATTTTCTATACCTCCACCCCATCCAACACCTGTCTTGAATCGTTTAATCAGAATTTCTTTTATGACATCATTGTTGTCCGCTCTGCATTGATAGGGGTTTGACATGAATTCTGTGGGCTTTTTATTAGTGCCTGCACTATTCTTCCATAGTTTTTATATTTTGAAACTCCTCAAAAGTTCATGATTAGAATGCACATATTCACATGTGTGAGTTATTGTCTATCTAGGTTGAGTTGTGATATTAGGGTTTTTGTTAATGACTGCAGCATAAAAGTCCTTGCATTCAGTACACTTGACTTGAGTGCAGGAATGAAGAAAATTAACATTAACACTTTGTAAACTGGAATGACCAACAAGTATCACTGGTGCAAATTGTTATGGATGGTGAGGTGAGATTAATATAACCTATTGTGTCCTGATGTGTGAGAGAAAAATCTCTCCCAAGGGGCAGATTTCTGGGTCGGGCACAAGCCTTGCCTTGTGTCCAGCCCAAAATTCTGGCACCAGGGTGAGATTATTATTATCCTCGATGGTATCTGGGTGGGATGGGGAAATCTCACCCGAGGGGAGGGGCAAGATATTTGAGCCAGGCACGAAGCTTGCTGAGTATCTGGCTCAAATATCTTGCCCAAGGGTGAGATTTCCCCATCCCACCCAGACACCCATCAGGGATGATTTTTCTCCTACCATTTTTGGGATGTGACACCATTAATAAGAAAATACCATATTTTTCAGGAAAAAATCATTCTTAGTGCGTTCATTCTAGGAGAAAACCAGTAAGATATTTGGAAAGCTTGTCAAGAAGTGTGGTATATACCAAAGGTATATACTTCGAAACACACAGCCTATATATAGCTAGCACCGCATGTTGAGCGTTAATGCACCAAAGCGACTTCAAATGAAATTGACATGCCTGCCCACGTCATTCCCAGACTTGTACTTCAGTTTGACAGGGCGCAATGATATCAGATATACTGATAGGGCTATTTGAGGTATGCTGAAGTTTCTCTTCGATTTTTGCTTATAAAGTCTTATTTACGGAAGCAAAACGACCTTCCATTTTGTTTGTTTATACATGTGCAGACGTGATTTGCGATGATCAAATTGTTTCGGCGCCAATTAAATATGCAAATAGGTTGGTCATGGGTTGGGTGAGATAGCTTTCACGTGGGTGGGGTGAGACAGGCATATCTCTCCCAGCTGTCCCACATGACTTTATATATATATCTCAGTACCTTAGTGGTGGGAGAATTCTCCATCTTGCTCATCAGATCACGATAGATCATTTCCTCCCACTCCCAGAGACACGTTATATATGACAATTTTGTAGCTTCTAAACCATCGTACTGATTTAAAAAATAATGCACTAATCTGTTTTTGGGGGTGATCTTTTGGTATATTACAAAAATCAAAACCATACCCATAGGGTTAAAATGTTTATCGCTTAAAAAAAGTTGACATCTTTCATCAAGAGTGCAAGTGCCCTGGAATGTGTGGAGTGATCATAACTATGTCAAGTACATAGTGCTTCTCCGACAAGAATTGTTGAAAAAAGTTTTTCGATGGCCTGCTGTTTTCCTCAGTGTTTTTATTTTCATTTGCTTCAATAAATTCGGCCATATCTGTAGATGTGAAACGAGAGTGGTAGCCATTGTTTTTTACAGTGGCAGTCGATTTTAAATAGTACTGTAATCAAGTATGCAAATTTTTCACATGGGGTATATAAGATAGTTGTCACATGGGTTATATGAGATGGGAAAATCTTTCATGACTTTCTCACATAGACTGAGTGTACAAAATGGATTAGGGGTGGGAAAAACAGGGTTCCCACTCAAATGAAAACTCCTTGAATGTTGGCCACATGCCTGAAAAGTGCTTGAAGTTGTTTCTATCCTTCAGAAGTACATCATTTTCCACCACCCGCTTGAAAAGTACTTAAATTCAGTTTACCTGTAATCTCTGAGACAAGAAGTTTCATGATGACCTTCTCCCTTACATGCGATGTTACAAAATTGGTCAGGAACCACAACTCTTTCAATCTACATTGTCCCCTGATTGGAACAAGGCACCTTTTGCAATGCTTTAGCATTGAAGATGGTGCCTTGTTGCATTCAAGTGACTATATATATCTTGCTATAGGTCCTCAAGGTTGAAATTCGTTGTGTTGTTCTTGTTGAAAGTTCATGTGAAAATTATAGTAGACCTTAAAAATCATCGTTAGTGTCCTTGAAAATTGCTTAAATTGCATTTGAGTTTGATTCTCTGATGTCAGTGGGAACCCTGGTAATAACATTAAGTCAATGACCCTTTACTTCATGATCATGGCACATTTAGCAATTTTATCCAAAACTTAACTCCCACAGTTTTTTGCTTGGTGGTGGTGGTGGTGGGGGGTGGGGGGATTTGGGTGCATAATCAAACATGTACCAATGGTGCACCTTGGAATTGTGACTCCTCAGAAGAATGATCTCAGCCTGGTTGCTGTGAGTAATGTTTACATTTTATGTTTTGGATGGCAGAAGTGAAAAATTGACAACACTTGTATGCTGATTTTCATGCATAGCTGGATTAATATCCTCAAATTGTTAGGCAAAGGATTAATGCAGAGACTTTGTAATGTTATCTCTTCTCTGTAGTAGTTTTAAAACTTCCAGAGTTTTCCCAGGTCCTCAGAAGTACTTTAAAGGTTTTTAATTTTAAAAAGGAAATGTCAGGGCCTTGAAAGTGTTTGAAAATTGGACTTTTTCGAAAAATGTCATGGAAAGTATTTGAAAAATAAATTTATATATTTACATAGATCATTTTGGTCAAAATGTTTACTTGTGAGCTCTTCTTGTATTGAGGTGTTTTTCAACTCACCTACTGCAGTGTAGTTGAAGAGTAGGTCGTGACCATATTGTCATCAGCATTCAGTTTGTAAGATACAGGATTCACCCACTTTTTTTTAATTCCATGGCTCCAGAGGTTTTATATTGTAGTTGTGTGTTCTTTTTTAGGGTGTGATTTCTCAGTGTTTTTTTTTTTTATCTCATTTCAATTTTTCTCTTTCCCATATACAATTTTTTCTTTCTTTAAATTGACATGAAAATGGTCTGTTAGACCATTTTTATGCAAATTTGAAGAACTTAAATGCCACCTAAAGTATTAGTTTTACAGGATAAGAGTTATATGGGGAGATTTATTTATTTATTTATTGGTGTTTAAGGTCACATACTTATGCACAATGGCTAATCATGACCGTGACAGTTTTACGGGTGGAGGAAGCCGCAGTACCCGGAGAGAACCACCGAGCAACGATGAGCAGCTGCCAGCTCCCCAACATCGTAACTCCACACTGTAGCACAGGCAGGGTTAAATTGGTTGAAGACATGCACACCATGGACGTGCAGTATGCCTTAGTACATGGCATCATCGTGCCCGCATGTGGACAATCAGGGTTAAGTGTATTGCCCAAGGACACAACGCGTGAGTCTGAATCGATCGCTCAGACAGTCACCCATCCGAGGCCTAACCGGGCTCGATGTTGCTTAACTACGGTGATATGATGAGAACCGGTTACCGCAACGTCACTGCCCCCCCCCCCCCCCCCCCACCATATTGGGACATAAAGCTTGATTAAGAAACCTTTTACCTCAATGATTTCAGTTAATTTTTTTTTTAGAGTGTAATGACACCCCTGTCTTTAGGATTGTCACAACAGTATTTGTGGGGGTTGGGGGGCTGGGAAAAGAGATTACTTTTTTTAACTGCCTTAGTTACAAGGCTTTTGCAAGTGATCAGGAACTTTCATGGATGCAGATGTCATGGCATTCAGACATGTTAAGCTGCAGACTTGAAAAATAGTGAGATTGTTCATAAAAAATTATGTGATTTCAATTTTTAGATGACTCAAAGAGAAAATTTATTGTCTTTTAACCCTTTACTCAACGCAGACGATATCAAAATTTATTATTTTAAATATCATTATTTTAAATTTTTCAAAAAATTCCAACAAAACGTTATGTGACCCCTCATTGGAACGAGCTTGATGAACTCGTTCCAAAGAGGGGTCACATGATATGGTTTTGTTGAAATTTTTTCAGAAATGGTATTTTTTCAGCTGCTGAATTTGCATATTACATGGGCAGATGTGGCTGATTCATTGGGTAAAGGGTTAATAGTGAGATTCTGTAAAATTTCTCAATAACAAGCTCATTTAACAAAAGTTTTTTTCCGGAAAATAGGGAGTCTCCCTCTGAAATAGTGGGACTTAACATTGGCATCTGTCCAAGTAATTGTATCAAAATATAATGTAGATGAGTGTTATACCTCTTATTGTTGTATAAATTACATTTTTTACCTGTTAATAAATAATGCCTGCACCTGACACTGATAATTGAGGAACTCTTAGAGGGCTTACCAAGGTTCAGGGTTCAGTTTCTGATACAAGTGTTATTGATTTATAATTGATTATAATTGATTTATAACACATTTTGAGTACCAAGAATTGTTAACTGGTTTGTATACAAAAGCTGAGATGATTAGAGGTGGGCTATTTACCAATACACTGAGTCTATTTTGGGTTTTATGATCAGAATCGAATCCCCCGTGGAAACCCCTGGAAGTGAAGCAGTACTTGTTTATTGTGGTAAACAAGTCCTGTTCTACTGGTAAAATATGACCCAGTCACCAATGCTGCAAAATGGGTAACATGGGTACATACCTTTGACTAAACATGACTTTATCTCTATATTGCGATCATGATTAGCCATTGTGCAGAAATATGTGACCATTAACACCAATAAATAAATAAATAAATATGATCAAAACTGAACTGAGCACTTGAAACAAATCCAGCTCACCTGTTTTCTCTATGGTTTTTTCCATCCTGGACTACTTTTTAGCTCACCTGGCCTAAAAGGCCCTGTGAGCTTTTCTCATCACTTGTCGTCCAGCATCCGTAAACTTTTCACATTTTCATCTTCTTCTCTGTAACTGCTGGGCCGGTGTGAACCAAACTTGGCAGGAATGGCCTATGGGAGGTCCTCTCCAAACGATCCTCATTTTGTTCCCATTAGATGAAAAACATGGCTTCCAGAGGCATTCTTTGATTCTGGTTGGTGGGTTTTCAAAAATCTTCTCTGAAACTGCCAGGCCAAATGTTTTGAAACTTCACATAAATGATGACTGGGACCCCCTCTACCAACGATCCTCATTTAATGTTGATTGGGTCACAAACATGGCCACAATTGTGGCTTATAGTTACTGTAGAAACCCCTTGAGAAATCACATTTTCATCATATTCTCTGGAACTACTGAGTTGACATGAACCTAACCTGGCAGGGATAGTCTATGGAAGGTCCTCTACAAAAGATCCTCATTTTGTTTCCATGGGTTGAAAAATATGGCCGCCAGAGGCATTCTTTGATTCTTGTTGGTGGATTTTCAAAAATCTTCTCTGAAACTTCCAGGCCAAATTTTTGGATACTTCACATAAATGATGCCTGGGACACCCCCCCCCCCCCCCCCCCCCCCCCCCCCCCCACCAATGATCCTCATTTAATGTTGATCAGGTTGTAAACATGGCTGTAATTGCAGCTTATGGTTACTATAGAAACCCTATGGGAAATCACATTTTCATCATCTCTGGAACTACTGAACCGACATGAACCAAACCTGGCAGGGATAGTCTATGGGAGGTCTTCTACAACTGTTACTCATTTTTGTTACCATGCATCGAAAAACATGGCTGCCAGAAGCATTTTTTTTATTCTGATTGGGGGTTTTGAAAAATCTTCTCTAAAACCACAGGGCCAAATGTTTTGAAACTTCGCTGAGAAGATCAGAATTCAAGGTGGCTGCCAGTGGCCATTTTGTACCGAAATTAGGTCTAATCAGTTTTTTGTACACAACTTCTATACGGCTCAGGCTAGAGGCCGTATTTATGAACCAATCTTTACAAAACTTCTTGGGTACCTTTGTTATCACCGTGGGATGAGAACGAGTGTTTTGGGGTGTGGTCTGAAATTCAAGATGGCCACCAACAGCCATTTTGTACCAAAATTAGTGCAATCAGTCTTTTGTACAGAACTTCTGTATGAAAGTTCTGATTTGAATAAATTTTTGTATGAATGTTTAGTAACATGGAATACATCACATATAGTACAGGTTTTTTTCTCGTGCAGAAATTATGCAAATTAGATGAATTTTGATTTATGTAGTGCTACTCGTACACTGTAAGTTCACATGTCAATACGGCTCGGGCTAGAGGCTGTATTTATCAACCGATCTTCACGAAACTTCTTGGGTACCTTTGTTATCACCTTGGGACGAGAACGAGTGTTTCTGAGTGCGGTCCAAAATTCAAGATGGCTGCCAGTGGCCGTTTTGTACCGAAATTAGGTCCAATCAGTTTTTTGTCACAACTTCTATACAGCTTGTATTTATGAACTGATCTTCACGAAACTTCTTGGGTACCTTTGTTTTCACCTTGGGACAGGAATGAGTGTGTTTTGGGGTGCCTTTGTTATCACTGTGCTATGAGAACAAATATTTTGGGGTTCAGTCAGACCCACTCTGGGACTCAAAGATTTCATTTCAATTTAGCATCTGACTGTCACCCACCTTTACAATACTTTACCTATACATTTGTTACAGGCTACGGCCAGTATTTATGTACAGACCGTTACAATACTTTATATGTACATTTGTTATTAGGTCATTACCTAGATGTTTGTCATTGCTGTGTCACATACTATACATGTACATGTCTTGACAAGTTGAGCTACAGTGTCATTGACACTTTCATTTAATTATATCTTTAATGATTTAAGTACAGAAATTAAGATTTTATTTGTGTTTGACATTATTTTTTAGCTTCTGAATACAATAACCATGGAAAATGAATATTATTGGTAAAAGAGGAAATTTTTCAATATACCAAAAAGTTGACGGAGCGAACTGGTATGGGTTCAATATCGAGTATGAGACCCATTACTGTTAATTACAGCTTGACAATGCCTTCTCATGCTCCCATTGAGGTTCCTGGTGGTCTTTAGTGGGATGTTGTTCCATTCTTGGACCAGCATGGCACCAAGCTGCTGGACATGTCTTGGCTGGACTGGATGGGCTGAAATTGCAATCTGCAACTCATTCCAGACATGTTCGATTGGATTGAGGTCAGGGGATCTTGCTGGCCAGTCCATACGCTCAATCCCTTCACTCTGTCGGTACTCCCCGACAGCATGGGCAACATGAGGATGAGCATTATCATTATCATTATTATCCATCAGAATGAATATATCACCCACTGCACCTACATACAATCTGACGTGGACATGCAGGATCTCATCAATATACCGGTGTGTAGTCAATGTACCATGTTCAAGGACACAGGGCTCTGTACGTCCATCCCAGCTGATGCCGCCCCAGACCATGATTGACCCTCCACCATAGCGTTCATGCTCAGCAATGTTGGCTGCATGGAATCGCTCTCCTGGTCTTCTCCATACCCTAGAACGCCTATCTGTGTGATCTAGGCAGTGCCTTGACTCATCTGTAAAAAGGACAGGTCGCCAATCTTCTCTGGTCCATCCAACGTGGTTCATGGCCCATTCATATCATGCCTGGCGGTGGTTCTGGGACAACGGAAAGCGAATACATGGTCTTCTCGATCGGAGACCATCTTCGTGCAACCTTGCCCGGATAGTCTGTGTCGAAACATTTACCCCGGATGCATTCTGAAGGTCACTGCGAAGCTGGGTTGCTCTGGCAAAGCGATTCCTACGGGCCTGAATGATCAAAAACTGGTTTTTCAGCTGCAGATGTTGCCCTGTCTCTGCCACCACCATGCCGTCTTAAGGGTGTGCCATACTGCTGAAATCTTGCCCAGGCTCTGGTGATCACCAGATGGTGCACACTAAGGGCTTCACCAACCTGACGATGGGTAGCCCCTTGCGCCACCATCCTACAGTCCGCCACATGTCTGCTTCAGACAAATGTCTTCTAACATGATGAAGATTGAATACCCTACACATGTCATGTACATGTAGACAGTACACGAAAAACATCATGAAAATCAAGGGGTATAATGCTTTCCATGACTGTCACAAAAAGTCTGCCTGTCAAGAGATCTAATGTAAACACTGGGGACCATCTCAATACATTCCTCAATCGTTTCCACCAAAAAGTTTGCAAATATGTCACCAGCAAATTTCACACACAATGATGTGTCAAATATTTGGTGCTTAGCATACTTTGAGTTTTATATTTTGTTTCTGGTTGTAGTTGAGAGATTTATCAATGTAAACCAGTGCTTAAATTATAGATTCTATTCAAGAAATTATTAAGAGCTGCTAAACTAAGAAAACAATGTTGTACGCTGAACTGGTGCACCCTTGCACAGAAGCACTTGAGTCTTCATGAATTCAAAATTCAGTTCTATTCAGTCCTTAGGTTTGAATGGTCAGTGATTCTAGTCTTTCAGAAGTCAGCTATAAAGCTGAGTGGTTTCCAATATCCACTGCCAAATTAGGTAGAAAACATTTTCTTGGAAATTTCATTCCTGAATACGTCAATTAACTTTTGTCTCATTTTCCTGTTTCTTCAGGCCAATTTTCATTAATTTATTTGGGTAACGGACGTATACAGCAAAACTGTAACGGACGTACCAAATTTCAGTATACTGTATACCGAACATCAAAGGAGAGTTAATGCTGACAATCATTGTGTGGTATCCACTATAAGAGCATACTTTAGAAACAAACATTTCAGTTCACTATGAATAAAATATTTTCTGAAAAATCAGAAACATGCCCAAATTTGGTAACGGACATACCATCCAGGACCATGCATTCTAGGTTTAAATTTTTTCTTTCAACATTTGACTTTCTATAACCGCAAGATATTTTAAATTTGATGAATATTCATTTCTCTTTATACCTCATACCAAAATAACTTGTAAAGAATTGAACCTCTGTAGAATTTGGTAAAGTTCATAAATCTCTCTAAAATTGGTTTTTCAAAGTAAAAAATTCCTGAAACGTAATTGGCATGTATATACAACAGATATCAATCCGTTGGTAAAATCCTTTCTGGTTTTGTACCAACAGGTATCCTTATAACAGAAAAAGGAGGTTTGGGAAGCGAGATACATGCATGAATTTGAAATTTTTACCCCTGTGTCCACTTTTACAAAGAATTTCCCTGCTATTGCTTATAAATATCCACCCTGACATGGCTGCATTTGTGTGTTTGTAGCTGTTCTGTGGCCAATACTATAGAGCTTTTACAATTGTATTTTCTAGTTATAACTTTAACCCTTTACCTAACATGAAAAGCAGACGACACTTGCAAACAAAATTCTTGAATAACTATTTTTATGCTCCCCGACTTAGGTCGGGTGGCATAGTGATTGAAGTGTGTGTGTGCGTGTGTCCATCTGTGTGTGTGTCCGAGCCAATAACTCGAAAACTGTTAGGGCCACAGTCATCAAACTTCACACAATTATAAAGGACCATGGGAGGATGTGTCACACACCATAGCCGGGTTCGTACCTTCAAGGTCAAGGTCACATTTCAAGGTCACACTAAAAATCAGTCAATATTTGTGTCTCAGCCATAACTCAAAAACGAATCATAGTTCAATTGTTAAACTTATTACAACTGTTAAGGACAATCAGAAGGTGTGGCACATATAATAGTTTCTGCGACGTCTGAAAGGTGAAGGTCACAAGGGGGGGGGGGGGGCATGTATTACCTTAGTAACATTCTTCTTGTTTTTCATTTTTTGCCTCAAAAACATAGGTTATGACCCCTCATTGGAACCAGCTCAACGTGCTCGTTCCAAAGAGGGGCCATAACCTATGTTTTTGAGACAAAAAGTGAAAAAATAATGAAAATTAATCAGCGAGTTTTGTGAATAGCACTGGCCGGTTTTGGTTGTTACGTTGGGTAAAGGGTTAAATGGGTTAAAATGAACCATTAGCATTTTCAAAGATATGGCAATTTGCCAGTTGGAAAATTGCTCTATATTTTAAAATGCTAATGATTCATTTTAGTCAGTTATATACTGCTCAAAGTTTGCTAAGCACCAAGTACATCCAACTACCTGTTTTACGTTTTAGTTGAAATATTGTAATGAAAAGTGTATATATTTTTTATTTAATTATATCTTTAATGATTGAAGTACAGAAATTAAGATTTTATTTGTGTTTGACATTATTTTTTAGCTTTTGAATACAATAACCATGGAAAATGGATATTATTGGTAAAAGAGGAAATTTTTCAGTATGCCAAAAAGTTGACACAGCGAACTGGAATGGCTTCAATATCGAGTATGAGACCAATTACTGTTAATTACAGCTTGACATTGCCTTCTCATACTCCCAATCAGGTTCCTGATGGTCCTCTGTGGGATGTTGTTCCATTCTTGGACCAGCATGGCACCAAGCTGCTGGACACATCTTGGCTGGACTGGATGGGCTGAAATTGCAAGCTGCAACTCATTCCAGACATGTCCGATTGGATTGAGGTCAGGGGATCTTGCTGGCCATCCATCCGCTCAATCCCCTCCCTCTGTCGGTACTCCCTGACAGCATGGGCAACATGAGGATGGGCATTATCGTCCTTCAGACTGAATCTATCACCGACTGCACCTGCATACAATCTGACGTGGACATCCAGGATATCATCAATATACCGTTGTGCAGTCAATGTATCACATTCAAAGACACAGAGCTCTGTACGTCCATCCCAGCTGATGCCACCCCAGACCATGATTGACCCTCCACCATAGCGATCATGCTCTGTAATGTTGGCTGCATGGAATCGCTCGCTTGGTCTTCTCCATACCCTAGAATGCCTAACTGTGTGATCTAGGCAGTATCTTGACTCATCTGTAAAAAGGACAGGTCGCCAATCTTCTCTGGTCCATCCATCGTAGTCCATGGCTCATTCATATCGTGCCTGGTGGTGGTTCTGGGACAGCGGAATGCGAATACATGGTCTTCGCGATTGGAGACGACCTTCAAGCAACCTTGCCGGGATAGTCTGCGTCAAAACATTTACCCAGGATGCATTATGAAGATCACTGCGAAGCTGGGTTGCTGTGACAATGTGATTCCTACGGGCCTGAATGATCAAAAACCGGTCTTCAGCTGCAGATGTTGCCCTGTCTCTGCCACCACCATGCCGTCTTACTGGTGTGCCATACTGCTGAAATCTTGCCCAGGCTCTGGTGATCACCATATGGTGCACACCAAAGGCTTCACCAACCTGACGACGAGTAGCCCCTTGCTCCACCATCTCTACAGCTCGCCACATTTCTGCTTCAGACATATGTCTTCTTACATTTGCATTTGCCATATTCAGTCATTAAATCACAAGGGTTTGTGTTGAAATGAAGATTGAATACCCTACTCATGTCAGGTACATGTAGACAGTTCACGAAAACATCGTGAATATCAAGGGGTACATGCTTTCCATGACTGTCACGAAACGTCTGCCTGTCAAGAGAACTAATGTAAACACTGGGGTCTGGGGACCATCTCAATACATTCCTCAATCATATCCACTAAAAATATCGTAAATATGCCACAAGCAAATTTCACAATGATGTGTCAAATATTTGGTGCTTAGCAAACTTTGAGTAGTATATTAATAGGTAATAGATAGAAAATACAATTCTGGAAAATACAATTGTAAAAGTTTTATACATGTAGTATTGGATCCTGAAGTAAGTGTTGTCAGAAAGTATGTGAATGTGGTGTGATTTTGCAGTGTGACTGACTGTTATAAAGTCAAAGTAAGCTACAGTGTCACTGACCCTTTCATTGTCCATGAGATTAATTTTTATTAAATGGTAGGGGAAAACTGCATTATTTTCTTATTGCACTTTTCGGATAAGTTTACTGTGGGAGCTTTATGATATACATGTAGTCTGCCTGTGTGTTATGTTTGCTCAACTGTCAGTAGTCTGAACATCTATCATCAACTACCTTCCAGGCCAAATTTCACATACTATATGACCTAGCATCTCGAAACCTGTGGGATCTTTTATCCCCTTAATATATACCCTCTGATCTATCAGCCATTACCAGGTTGCCCACTTGTATACCATCATCATTCAATATAGCAGATCTTGAAGTTACCTTGTTATTTAATGTTCATGTATTTTTAAGTTTCTTAACTTTTTCTAGGTTGCCAGATGTCTTCGTCAAGTTTGTAAAACTGGTGTTCGGTCATTCTCCACAACACACTCGAGACATGCAGGTGCACTTAACTTTGGTAAGTGCAATAAATTTATTAATCCTTGAAAAATTTTTAACTCTTTACCCAACATAATGACAAAAATCACCATTCAATTTTAATTATTTTTAATTTTTGTTTTGTCTAAAAAGCATAGCTTATGACCCCCCAATATGAAAGAGCTTGTTGTGCTCATTCCATTGAGGGGTCATAAGCTATGTTTTTGACCCAAGAAATTAAAAAAAATTATTTGAAAATTTTGTTTGCATGTTTCGTCTGCCCTTCGTGTTAGGTAAAGGGTTAATATACAGTACTGTGATCGCAAAGGTGGGTAGACCATGCCTGGCATTCTTTAGGAGCACAGGAGTGCTGCACAACTAGAAGAAATTGAGGAAGGCAATTTTTTGCACCCCTTGTTTTTCTGGAATGCCAGACCTGTTTGGGACTGCCTTTAAAATTTATTATTTCATCCCCTGAGTTCCAGTGTGTTCTCTGTGCCCACTGGCACAGAGAACACATTGGAACTCAGAGGACGATTTATCAATGATGTGTTGATTTGCAACAATTCATGACCCATTCTGTGTCGTATTTCGATACATTTTGAGAGTAGAAGACAGTCACATAAGAATTGAATGCAACATTTTGAATAATGAGATGTGTGTGCCAATTTTCCACTATGTAGCTGAATGTAGTACAATTTTTCAGTCACAATATTAATACCTTGAAGTGAATATAACCAAAATAGCTTACAGGTTTTTGCATTGAAAATTTCAGGTGCAATGGCACTCCTATGCAATCTGAGGAAGGCAACTGTTTTGCACTCCTTGATTTTTTAGATTGTCTGACCTGGTAGACAATCTCAACAGGATTGCAACTGGGTCAAAACTCACTTTCCTCCCCACAAAACTGCAGAATCTCATCTGTTGGAAAAGAAATGCATAAGCATTTTTGATGAGAAAATGATCAGTTCCAGGGTTTATTTCTGGACAAAATGGACCATTTTGTACTGAAAACCTGTCAGATCATTGAGGTTCAGGGTTACTTACATCCCTGATATTTAAACTATATTTTGGGATGCTTGATCCACTGGCACATCCTAGTTTTGCCACAAAAAATGTTTTTTTGCCCTCTTACCTTGGGACAAACTAACAGCTTGCCACCAGGACAAAATTTCAGAAAAATGGTGCAGGATGACTGAATTAATGTAATTTGATGTCGTGTGTTTGCTACAAGCATAGACTCAAGGATACATACTTCCATAATCTGATTCATTCAGTTTCACTGAAGTATTTCCAGTTCTCATTCTGAGGCATTGTTTTTCAGTTCAAAGTGTTCATTCGGTGTAAATCTAGTTCTTTGGCTGTTCACCTGCCTGATGAATCAAGTGTTAGCTTATCACCGTGCTCAATCGTCAGTACACTTTTGGCATATCTAGATGACATTTTCCAGATAATGATGTATCATTCTTTTTTCTGGAGGATGATTACAGTTCTTATTATATGCTTCTTCAGTCTCTTGGAGATTTCTATTTTAATCTCCACTTGGAACTCATTTGTCTGGGTGTGGAACTCTTCACACATCAGATCTCAGTTTGAGTCCTTGCTACAAGATAGGATTCTCAGTTCTTCCACCTATTGTCAACTATCACTCTCCATTGGAACATTTTTTTATAGATCATTTCACATTTGCTATCTTTATTCTCCAGGACAGTGCAGCTATCCCCTTGTTATTTAGGCAGGCTAACCTCCCATACTCTTTTTAACCCTTTACCTAACATGAAAAGCAGACGACACTTGCAAACAAAATTCTTGAATAACTAATTTTTTTCATTTTTTGTCTCAAAAACATAGGTTATGACCCCTCTTTGGAATGAGGTCAATAAGCTCATTCCAAAGAGGGGTCATAACCTTTGTTTTTGAGACAAAAAATGAAAAAAATAAAAATTAATTGGCGATTTTTGTGAATAGCACCGGTCGGTTTTGGCCGTTATGTTGGGTAAAGGGTTAACTGGAACTTCAAATTTGCTCCACATAATTTTCAGTTTTACTATATAGAAAATAATCAGTTTTGTTAAGAACTATTTTGGAGTTGATGCATTTGTTCCTCCATACTTAGCATCAATCTTCAATATTCAATCTCATTTCTGCATATGGAATATATTTTGTTTTTCCATTCAGACTCATAGCCTATTCATTTCAGCTGAAACAGGGCCATTTCCAGCCAGGATACGCGACAAAATCACCCCCCCCCCCCCGGACAAAATCCCCCCCCCCCCCAGACATCCCCCCCCCTGACAAAATCCCCCCCCCTGACAAAATCCCCCTCGAGATACGACAAAATCCCCTCCCCCCCCCCCCCCCCCCCCCCCCCCCCCCCCCCCCCCCCCCCCCCCCCCCCCCCCCCCCCACATGATAAAAAACAAAGGAAAGTAATTTTCACTTTAGCTTTTTTATTCCTTTCACCAACAACAAGAGAAAAAATATAATACAAACAACAAAAACAATAAAAAAAATGCATCTCCAAATAGCACGTTACATTTAAATCACTGACACAGGCCTGGCATTCTGAAAAATGCAGGAGGGCAAAAAATCGCTCTCCTCAATCAGCTTAGGAGAGCAATTAGCTTTACACGGCATTTTAAGTATCCAATTGAACGAACTCATTGAAACTGAAACCAACAGACTAGTACATCAGTGATTTTATTAACTTTACTAAGGTAAAGCGAAATCTCTTAGACATCTAGATGTCTCACTCAACAACCGAACACACACTTGACAAGACCTTTGTGTGTATCCAGACCTGTTGTCCAAGAAAGTCATAAGCCTACCACTACCACCTTCAACCCCCAAGGGGGATGAAGGTGGTAGTGGTAGGCGTATGACTTTCTTGGACAACAGGTCTGCTTGAATCTACAGTCACATCCTGGTGCAAGTGCTTCAAGTGACAGGATAGTAGTAATGGTAGTATATTATAGTGTCAATATTCCTTGAATAATTACTCCTCAAACTGTGATGTCAGTTGTTGAACTTGAAACTGACAGAAAAAAAAATATTGCTGTGACCCATTTTGCTTCAAATGATTGCAACTGTGTTTGGGTATGGTTGCAGCCATTACCTTTTACCACTAAACCACTTTCAAAATGAAATTACGTGATGTTATGTGACTTCGAAGTTAAATTACATTTTTGCTTTACAACAAAAATTTAATGTGAGCATAATACATGTAATCTCAATCATCCCAGACCAAAATATTTAGGAGGGCAATTTTTCGCTCTTCTTAATTCTTTCAGGAGGGCCGTAAGGAGAGCTAAAAAATAGCTCTCCTGAAATTGCCAAGCCTGCTGACAAATGTTCACAAAATTTATATTTTATATTTTTTGTAGTGTGTTTCAAGTAGATATATTTGAGATTGTACATCGAAATTCCTTAGATTATTGTATTCGACAGATTATTTAATAACACTTTGGCCATCTGCTGAAATATTGTTTAAACCAAGTAGATATTAAGAGTATACTCATTCTGATATATTTCAAGTTCTTTGGTGTTAAGAAAGCCAGGCCCTGAAATTATTTCTCCTACGTTTGCTTTTTTAGCACCAACAGACTTGAATTATATTGGAATGAGTATAACAGTGATGAATTATACTCTGCATGCTATACAAGGCTTTATTCTGTCTGAACTTTTTAATCCGACCTCTTGCAAGTTTGTCGGCATTAAGAAAATCAGGTCCTGGTATTATTTCTTTGAATGAACTATAAAACAAGTGTTTTCTGCACTAAAAAATCACCATATATTGCATGTCATATGGGCAAAGGTTTGGTTTTAGGAAAACAAAACAACACCGCGACAAATCAAAGAGTTATAATAACTGGAAAAATAAAAGGATAAATCAGAATCTGGGGCCTTAATTTAACGGTATAACTATGCAAATGTGGACGATCACAGCACTAAAATATATAAACATCGTTAATGTGACATTAATTTATATGTTCATATATATATACACTCTAAAACATTCTAATTGTTTAACCAATACATGTGAGGAAATCCTAGATAGTTTTTCTACCTTTTTCATAATCAATGCACAGATTGGGGGGAGGGGGGGGGGATTTTGTCGCCCTTCATTCAATTTGAGGGGGCATTTTGTTGGGAGGGATTATGTTGGGGGTGGGGGGGGGGATTTTGTCTGTACCCCTTCCAGCCAGCATGTCTTTCTTCTTGGCTTCTTTGCCTTCACTCGCTTCCTGCAGCAGTTTTCCCCAGTCAGGTTATCTCACTGCTTCTCGTGTCACTGATTTTCTCACTGATAGTGTTATGGCCCAATTTTCTCATACATACTGTACAGTTGTCATGGATTGTGGGCATTGATGTCCACGCATATGTTTATCAGGTAATAAAAATCATCGTCAGCAAAATATTAATTAATGAAGTTCCTGGTTGTACCTGGTGCTTCATTAATTAAATTTTTAATGATTATTCCCAGAATTAGTGTTTGGTATCCAATATTATTGCCTCCGTGGAAACACAATGTATTGCCCACCTGTGAAAAGTGACCAGTCCACGGAGGCTGTACCTGGCTGTATTGAAGTTAAATTGCATGGTAGATCAATTTTGACTGCTATGTTTCGGTTCTAGTCAATTTGGTGTCAATACAGATCATTTATTAGAACTTAGATCTTTGTCATGTGATCTGATTTGGGCAGTTGCTCTTTAGACAGAGATTGTGGCTATCATCATAGCTAATTTTTGTCTCCAGAAGTCTAGGTTAGCTTTTCATCTGGTTGTTGTAATATATTTATTTTTAGTCTTCTTGGTAGTTTGGATTACAATATAGCACTAAATTGACATCTTCCTGATATCATCTTCCTTAGTTTTTGTAGAGGCTTTTTAGTCTATGTGTACACTTCACATTGACTTCTCGGGAGTATTATTATACAGTGAAGCCCACTTAATTGGATTTCTTATCAACCTACTCACAATTGTTTACTACAGGCTTGCACTACAGTGGAAGTCCCTAACTCGGATAAAATACTCTCTATTTTTGTCTTTCCCAAGCAATTTGGGAAAGAAAAGTGGTGCATATGCACCAAGAAAAAATAAGCCAAAACTGGGTCGAGTGCAACCGGCGCAGACCCAGTATGGGACGCTCTCTCGCAAGTACAACTCCACGACTTCCGTTGCCAGTGCGCATATACCGTTGCTAAAGACTCATTCTTTTTGTCATCCGCCTTGTGTCGAGATGTTCTGCATGCTTATCAGTGTTTATCCAGCTCGTTGATTGATGTTTTCCTGATTCATCGTGTATCAGAGTATCCTTTGTATTATCAGGAACAGTTTTTATTATATTCTCTTCAATATTATATATCCATAATGTATTTTATTTGTTCTCTCTCGAGTCGCGCGCGAATTTCGTGTGCCATGCGGTTCGAACTTAAATTATTTTTCACAATTATTGTCAGTGCTTAATTTGCTAATTTTTAGCCCGACTGTTTACAGTGAGGGCTATAGTAATGACTTTTGTCCATCCGTCCGTCCGTCCGTCCATCTGTCCGTCTGTCCATCTGTCCGTCTGTTAACTTTTAGAGTTTTGGTTAAAGTTTGTGGTTAAAGTTTTTTACTGAAGGTTCAAGCGTTGTTTTTTTTTTTTTTTTTTTTCTTTTCCTGTTTAGTTGACATTTGGAGTTTTGGTTAAAGTTTGTGGTTAAAGTTTTTTATTCAACCTTCAAGTACAGGCTATACCTGGTAGTTCTTGTGTGATCGTCACAAAATTTCATATGCAGGTTTTAGGTTATGTGTACTTGAGAACGTCTCCTTTTGGTCGTGATCGGTCAACCGGTATGGCTGCCCGAGCCCAAAACCTGAAAACCATTAGCACAGTCTACAGGTAGTATTTATGAAGGGATTTCATTGCAAGTTCATAGAATGCCTCTGTATAATGCCTATAACGCCAAGATGAGAACGTCCCCGTTTGGGCTATGATCTGTCAACCGTGATGGCTGTCCAAGCCCAAAACCCCAAAACTTTTAGGGCAGTCTGCAGGTCTTGTTTAATATGGATGGATTTCATTGTAACTTGATACGATTACTCCGTATGATATCTACATGAGAATTTCCTCATTTGGGCGTGATCTATCAGCCGTCACAACTGCCCAAGCCCAAAACCCGTAAACCTTTAGCACAGTCGACAGGTCATATTTATGGAGGGATTTCATTGTAACATGAGAGGTTGACTTCATATAATGTCTACATGAGAAAGTCCCCTTTTGGACTTGATTGGGCAACTGTGACGGCTACAGGTGCCCGAAGCCTGAAAACCTTCAGCACAGTCTACAGGTCATATTTATGAAGGGATTTCCTTGTAACTTTGTAGGATCAATCCACATGATGCCCAGATGAGAATGTCCCCTATTGGTTGCGATCATTCAACCATGATGGCTGCCCGAGCCGAAGCCCGAAAACCTTTAGCACAGTCTACATGTCATATTTATGAAGGGATTTCATTGTAACTTGATAGGTTGACTTCATATAATGTCTAGATGAGAACATCCCCTTTTGGGCAACTGTGATGGCAACAGGGGCCCAAAGCCCGAAAACCTTTAGCACAGTGTACATGTCATATTTATGGAGGGATTTCATTGTAACTTGATAGGTTGACTTCAAAAAATGTCTAGATGAGAACGTCCCCTTTTGGACAACTGTGATGGCAACAGAGGCCCGAAGCCCGAAAACCTTTAGAATATTCCACAGGCCAAAATTATAGAGGGATTTCATTGTAGCTTAGTAGGATGACTCCAAGTTTGTGGTTAAAAACCCAGACAAACACCACCACCCCCCTACCCCCCCCACCCCCTCACCTGCCCCCCCCCCCCCCCCCCCCAATTAGGCTTTTTTTCTTCTTTTCTCCAATATTCATTTTGAACTATTTACAATCACTACATGTGGAACCTTTTTTAAAACTTACATACCCCCCACCCCCACCCCCACCCCCCAGGGGCCAATTAGGCACTTTTTTTTCTTTCGTCAAAAATGCTTTTTTACAGTTTTGGTTAAAAACACAGACAAACGCCACCCCCCCCCCCCCCCCCCCCACACCCTTCCCCAAATTAGGCATTTCTTTTTTTATTTCCTCCAATATGCATTTTGAACTATTTACAGTCACTACCTTTTTTTTTCCTTTTGTCAAAAATGCTTCTTTACAGTTTTGGTTAAAAACCCAGACAAACACCACCGCCACCGCCCCCCCCCCCCTCCCCCAAATTAGGCATTTCTTTTTTGTATTTCCTCCAATATGCATTTTGAACTATTTACAGTCACTACCTTTTTTTTCCTTTTATCAAAAATGCTTTTTTACAGTTTTGGTTAAAGTTTGTGGTTAAAAATCCAGGCACAAATTTCACCTTCTTTGCTCCTCTCACCTCTATCATGCCCAGGACAATTCCTTGTGGGCAATGTCTGTGCCAAAGCATGTGGACGATTCTCATTCTTCTTGTTCATCCTGTAATGGGTGTTCGGCCGAGCGGCCATGTGGTGTCTGTGGATCATTGTCATCCACTTTCTGGGCGTCAGTTAACCGTGTCGTTCGTTCTCGTGGCCGTGCCTCCCGCGGGAAAGGAGAATGTGGTCGTTCGGGGGCTCCCGAGCCGACCTTGTCTGGTGAGAGTTTTTCATCCTCCGTGGGGGATGTGCAGTCTTTTCCTGTAGTGGATACTGCGGGAGCCGTTGAGTGTTCTGGTGAAGAGGTGCCTGGTTCCGGGACTATGGCCCCCCTCCAGTTGACATCTGAGGCTGTCACTAGGGTTGTGACTCCTCCTTCGGAGCCGAGCAGGGGTGCTCTCTCCACCATTCCACCAGCCTCAACGACTCCCGACGTATCTACTACTATTGCTGGTCCGTCTGCTTTGTCATCAGTTTCAGCCGGCCTCGGCTTTTCCCTGCAAGGGACTGCAGGAATGTCTGGTTCTGTAGATGTTGGATATCAGCCTCAGCCTTCCCTGACTTCAACTCAGCGAAATTGGAAGGGGCTGCCGGCCGAACCACCACTGTGGTCTCTACGCCGTCGAGCACCACAGTTGTGTCTTTGGATTCGGATGTTCTTAGTGGAGACACTATGAACTCCGTGGCGTTTCCGTCCACTCATTCTGGCCACACGACCAGTTTTGGGGGACCAACGCCTTTTGTGCAGCCTGGACCTTCTGCCCTGCAGAGGTCCACGGTGACTCTTATGAGTTCTCGCTATATTGATCCTCGGGGTGCCTCGTACCCCTCTACATGTCTGCCTTCAGATGTTTCGGCTGCCGCCCGTCGTCCCGCATCGGGTGTTTTGGAGGATCGTGACCCTTCGCTGGTTAAGAGGGTCAGAGGTGAAGCCACTTTGCCGGTTCGCTCCCCTGTCGAACCGGCCAGTTCGGACAGTGAGCTTAGGGAGGCCCTCTCCTTACTCAGGTTCTGTCAAAGAGCCTTCCTGTTGCTTCCAGCGAGGCAGCGAGTGGTTTCCAGGCGCCTCCTATGGCGCCGCCTCCCGGGATTGGAAACAGGCCGGTTTCTGATCCCCCTGCTGTCCCAACACCACGGGAGGCGTCGGCTGGTTTGCCCTTGATGGGCTATGCATCTTCCGACTCTGGGGAGGAGTCCGACATGCTTGATGTCGAGGGCCAGCAGTCTTCGGACTTGGGAGCAGCTCTTGACTTTGTGTTTGGGTTTCTGCCTGATCTCAAACCTGCTAACCAGCCCACAGTGTCAGCCAGGCCACGATCATCGGTGATGCGCCTACAGCCTATGGAGCAACCTGCTTCTGGGCGCCTTCGACCGTGCCAGTCGGTACAGGGGGGTTGAAGCTTTTTCAGCATTGGACTCCAAGCTGAGTTCCAAGGCTCTGAAGACTCCATTCTTCACCAGGGTTGACACCTTTTTGCCTCTTGTGCGTTATCGTTCCTACGATTCCGCCAATACGTCGGTCTGCCAGACTTTGACGGTTCTGGATCAGGACTCCACTTCACTCGGGCTTTCCAAGCCCAAGTCTGCTGTCATTCCAATGACGACTCTGGAGTCCACGTTGGGCTTATCTTGAGAGATGCTTGGCATGCTTTCTCTCTCAGATCACGTCGTCTCAGCTTTGGCTGCTTATCTGCCTCCAGATAAGTTTGACGAGGTACAGGCTCCTTCTGCGTGTGCTGTCCAAGGCACTTATGCATGTTACTCACACACATGCCTGTAACACGGCTAATCTGGAATTAGTTCGAAGGGACGCTGTGCTGCTCTTCGATCTGCTTCTTTGGCAGGTCTGCAACTTTTCCATGGTTTCGTGTCGAAAGTCCAGGATGACGTCCTACGTCATTCCAAAGATCAGCTGCTGTTTCGTCAGCTTGATCAGCCTTCTAGGGGAGGCAGGGGCCGTTCCAAGCCAAACAAGTACCCTTCTGCTTCATCTGTGAAGCAAAAGGCTGGTCTTTCTGCCGCCGCCTCTACTTCTTACTCAAGGGGTAAGGGTAAAGGTCGGCAGAATCGAGGGAAGTCTCAGGATTCTTCATTTAGTAGAGGAGGTGGTTTCTCCTCTCGCGGGCCTCGTCGTGGCTCGAAATGAAGGTCCTCACCTCAACTCGTTCCAGGTTGGAGGAAGGATAGCAGAGTTCGCAGACCATTGGGCCACCATCACATCCGATCCGTGGGTGTTAGATGTTGTTTTGGTCCGGGCTGCGAATATCCTTCCGACGGTACCCCACTCTGTCAAGGGTGCCTCTTCCAACCACAGTTCCTTCAAACGTTTTACATCGGGAACTTTTGTCCACGGAGATTGGCAATCTCCTGGCAAAGGGGGCGATCGAGGTCATCAAGAACATTCAGTCAGTGGGTTTCTATTCCCGCCTGTTCTTTGTGCCGAAGAAGGACGGCCGACTCCGACCGGTTATCAATCTGAGTGTCCTGAACCAGTCTATCATTGCAACCAAGTTCAGCATGGAGACTTTCAGCTCGGTCCGCCAATCAATTCACCAGGGAGATTTTGCTGCCAGCATCGACCTGCAAGACGCTTACTTCCACGTTCCGATGCATCGGGTGTCATGGAAGTATCTCAGGTTCGCTTTTCTGGGGCAAGTTTACCAGTTCAAGGCCATGCCTTTCGGCCTCGACCTGGCTCCTTGGGCCTTCACCAGACTGATGTCGCATGTTATAGCATTCCATCGCACACAGTCCAGGGGGACTACTTCAGCATATCTGGACGATATCCTCCAGAGGCATTCCAATGCTGCTTTACTGGAGTCGGATGTCGCCACTCTGTTGAGCTTGCTCACGTCACTAGGATTCAGAGTCAACGAGGAGAAGTCGGACCTGGTCCCTTCTCAGTCGTTTTGTCATCTGGGGATGGCTTTCCAAACCCAATTCAATTTGGTAGCGGTTCCCCAGGCCAAGGCTGTGATTCTCTCAGCTTTTGCTCTGACTCTGTCCCAGTCCACGTCCGCGACCGCTCGGAGTTTTCTCCGGCTGATCGGTCTCTGTGGTTCTGTGACGGATCTCATTCCTCTAGGTCGGCTGCGTGTCAGACCTCTCCAACACTTTCTGCTCAGTCGTTGGAGGCCGAATGTAGATTCTCTGGATCAGGTGCTTCGTTTCCAGAATCTCTTTATCCTAACCTTCTTCCTTGGACAGATGTTTAGTGGATTACGCAGGGTGTTCCATTGGACTTACCCACATCCGATCGCGTTCTGACGGCAGATGCCAGCGATCTCGGATGGAGTGCGACGTTGGATCCTCTCGGTCTTTCCCTACACAGGATGTGGGACCAGGATCAAGCAGCTCTACACATCAACCAGAAGGAGCTTCTTGCTCTTCTGAGTTCCAGGCAGTGGATCCCTCACCTGTCGAATCGCCAGGTCCTTTTGCTGTCCGACAATTCGACAGTGGTTGCTTACATTCGGAACCAGGGATGCACGCACTCGGTTCCGATGTACGAATTGGCTCGGGATCTTCTACTGCTCGCTCAGAATGTTCATGCCGGAATGGTTGTTCGTCACATTCCCGGTCGTCTGAACGTCCTAGCCGACTCTCTGTCCCAACAGGGCAGGGTTATTTCCACCGAGTGGATTCTCCACAGGGCAGTGTTGCAGTCGCTTTGCGATCTCTTGGGACGTCCCCACATCGATCTCTTTGCGACTCGTTGGAACCATCAGGTGGACACTTTCGTGTCCCCGTGTCCAGATCCTCTGGCTTTTGCCGTGGACGCTCTGTCACTCGATTGGAATGGTCTAGTCGGCTACGCCTTCCCGCCGGTTCTGATTCTGCCTCAGGTTCTAGCCAAAATTCGAACCTGCAGTTGTCGAATCATTCTGATTGCTCCCCTGTTACCTCAGCGGTTGTGGATCAATCAGCTCCGCTCGCTGATGGCGGCGGTTCTGGCACGTCTCCCGCTACATCGCGACCTTCTTTGTCAAGGTCGCCCGAGGAGGTTTCATGTCGACCCGACTTCATTGTGCCTTCACGCATATCTTTTGTCAGGTCCTGTCTCCTCCGTAGAGGTTTTTCGAGAAGAGCAGTGGAGTGCATTTCTTCTTCAAGGAGGCACTCCACTGGTTTAGCTTATTCAGCGAAATGGAAGGTCTTCTGTCGATGGTGTGCTGATCCCTCTGTTGATTATGCAAATACTTCGATTTCACAGATTGCAGAGTTTCTGGTATATCTGTTTGATTCTCGGGGTCTCCAGCCTGTTACCATCAAGGGTTACAGGTCCATGCTTTCAGAGACTTTTTCCTATGTGGGGAAGCGTCGTATCGGCACTAATCCTTACCTCTCCAAGCTTGTTTGGCACTTTTCTTTGAAAAGGCTTCGGACTTTGCAGCTTACCCCACAATGGAATCTTTCGTGGGTGCTGCTTTGCTTTTCGAACCTTTATCCCAGGTGGATATGCATTTTCTCACATATAAGACGGCGTTTCTGATGGCGTTTGCTTCGTCCAGACAGGTTAGTGAGCTTCACGCCCTCGCGGTTGACCCGGCCTTTTTTAGGAGCTCTCCCAACAGTGTTACTTTTACCACTGATTGCTCTTTTTTGGCCAAGAATCAGTTACCAGATACTACTCCTCCTCCTATCTGTATCAGGGCTCTTCCTTCTGTTGAGGGTAACTGCCCTTTGCTCTGTCCGGTCCGTGCTATTCGCATTTATCTTGATCGGACACGTTTCATACGGAAAGGCAGGAAACGTTTTTTTCTGTCTCTTATTCCGGGTCAACAGAAGATCTCTCCTCAATCCATTTCTCAATGGATTTGTCTTGCTATTCGTATGGCTTACGGTCGTTTAGCAGCTTTACCAATGATTGCGACGTTATAGTTGATAAGCCTTGGGACCTCTTCCTTCTGCTTCACGGTTTCAGTGCACTGGGGTTATGTGTGGGTTGGTTATGCGATTCCCTCCAGCCTATTGTCTATTCAGCCTGTAGTGAACAATTGTGAGTAGGTTGATAAGAAATCTAAATTTTATAGTAAGTTTCCTTTCTTATTATACCTACCACAATTGTTTACATGGAGGCCCTCCCGTCTTCTTTATGGGTAAAGAATCTTTCCTCCCCGCTGATCACATAACTCTAACGTTGACAGATTCAAAAAGAATGAGTCTTTAGCGACGGTATATGCGCACTGGCAACGGAAGTCGTGAAGTTGTACTTGCGAGAGAACATCCCGTACTGGGTCTGCGCCGGTTGCACTCGACCCAGTTTTGGCTTATTTTTTCTTGGTGCTTTTGCACCACTTTTCTTTCCCAAATAGCTTGGGAAAGACAAAAATAGAGAGTATTTTATCCGAGTTAGGGACTTCCACTGTAGTGCAAGCCTGTAGTAAACAATTGTGGTAGGTATAATAAGAAAGGAAATTTACTATAAAATTTAGATATCTCTTAATTGAATAACCCTGTTAATTGAATATAATTTCCCAACACAAAACCATTTACCATACCTCCAGTACAAATTTGACTTGTTAATTTAATATAGGTTATAGAGTAAACTCCTGTTAATTGAATAAAAAAAATCTTGTAACCTGTCGAAAAATTACCCTGACTCTCCCTAGTTTTCCTCCGTTTATAGACCTATTTGGCCTCAGTACATCCAATACAGACATTTAATCTATTATATCTTGTTTGACAGAGCTCATGGAGCTCTTTCAAACAAGATATAATAGAATAAATGCTAAGTGTATCTCTAGAATATAGGAAAGTGACACAATCCCTGTTAATTGAATACTCATGTTAATTGAATAATTTTCATTGGCAAAGAAGCTATTCAGTTAACAGGGTTCCACTGTACTAGTGTACTGTTCAAGGTGTCTCCTACATATTATTCCTTAGTTCAAGCTGCGGATTTTACTTTCGGAAGACAGTGGGGGGGGGGGGGGGGGGGGTGGGGGGATTGAGTGTGAATGCATTAGATTTCATTCCTCTATATTGTTTCAGGTCCTCCAGTTGGTAAGATTAACCTTTACCCAATGTAACATTCAAAACCGGCCAGCACTATTCTAAAAATCACCAATTAATTTTCATGTTTTGTCTCAAAAACAAAGGTTATGACACCTCTTTCGAACGAGCTCAAAATTCAAGAATTTTGTTTGCAAGTGCCATCTGCTTTTCATATTACAGTTAAAACTAGAAGTCCTGTCACGAACTGTGCTCTTATCTAGGCTTAATTACACGTAGGAATTGCGTGCAGTTGCCATACCGAATGGCATCTAAAGCATCGCAGGTTCTCCTGGTTACTCATAGCAAACACAGGCAATGGACCTCCATGTTACCCGTAGATCCATTGGCTGAAACATTGCTTGTTCACAGGCCAGAATTTGATAGTGTACTATGGTCATAACGTGGAGATTAATGCGCAGATCGACATGCTATTTGTGTGTATTTCATGACAGGACTTCTAGTTTTAACTGTAGATAAAGGGTTAAAGGACAAACAAGAACAGTCTTGAGACCTCTTTTAGTAATACTTCTAATCACTGTTAGAAATCTCTGTTCTCAGTCTTAGGATTTCATTGCTTTACTCTAACATCTTTTGTCAACTTGTTATGTTTTATCTCCCTTTTGTCTGTGAGACAAGGTTTACTCTTGCTCTCTCCTGGTGTATAGTCAAGTGTGTAGCAGTTAACATCTGCGGGATGGAGGTGGCTTTCATATCTCATCTGATGGTAGGGGAAAGTAACCTGGGTTTGTAGCTTGTTATCAGTATGCATTATCTGTTTAACTATTATTTGATTTATTCTCCTGTATTATAGCATGAAATCAAATGTTTATATTGTTCAGTAGAGTTGTAAGTGTAGTATTCAAGAGCCTCTTTTCTTAGTGGTTACTTTCCAGTCCTTTTCTAACAGAATAACAGAGAAAAGATAGAATCTCACCCTGCATAGTTGCCAATGAAGTAAACTTATTGTTGTGTTAGAGTACTGCATATAAATATGATTTATATGTTGTGTTATCATTTCTTTTCAACCTACTCACAATTGTTTACAATTGGCTGTAACATAAGTGCAAGCCCTACTTCGGAACTAACTCAAGCTTTTAGAATCTTTTCCAAATGAGTTGGAAAAGTACTAGAGTGCAAAAGCACGAAAAAGATCGAAAAAAGGGTCGAGCGAGACCAGCGCTCGAAATTACAGGTACTCTCTCTGCACACCTCTTGCGTTTACCGAGCGCATGCGCAACAACCGTGACGTCAATTCCTTTTATTTCCGCCATTTGTACATGGTCGGAAATTTTTGTGACTCGTGCTAATTTGCTGTTTATTCTTCGTGAACAACTTATTCTACATTCTTAGTGTGCAAGTGGATTGTATCCTTTTGTCAAGCTACCAAATTATTGTTAATTAATGTTAATTTTTATTATTATTGCTTGTTTCTTCACACTCCATCTTGTTTTTCCCCCACGTGTGAACACGACCTTCGTGCTGTTTTCCGTCGGCGGGAAGCTTGATTACTTTGATATAATGCCAAATACTATTCCTTGTACCTCTTGCTTGCAAGTGAAGCATGTGGACGACTCTCATTTCACATGTGTCACTTGCAACAATTGCACTCAGGCCCAATCATGTGGTATTTGTGGGGTTTGGTCCCCTAAATTCTAGGCTTCTGTTAACAAGGTGGTTCTGTCCAGAGCTAGAACCCCTCGTTGTCGGGGTAAGGGTAGCCGTGCCGTAGCAGACATTTCTGCTGGTGCACGTGGTGACTCTGTCACACAGGATCCTGATCTGTCTTCTGTGGTGAGTTCCTCTGCAACTGTTGACGGTGTTAGTTCAGTGATACCTGACGAGGAGACCGTGGTCTCTTTGTCTTCTGATGTCACTCTTGAGGCGTCTGTTTTCGTTGAGAGTTTTTCCGAGGTCAGCTCGGTGACCCTCTCCGATCTGCCTCCTGCACTGTCGACTGTTGTTGAGGAAGTTGTTACTCCAGATCCTATTCTGTCTGATGGTGGCTCTTCCATCTCCTCTGGGGATGGTCTACAGTCTCGGGGGACAGAGGCTGTATCTGCTGGTGTGTCTGTGTGTTCTCAGCCTCCCCTAGCCTCGCGGCCAGCTACCGATCGACGTGTGCCGTCGGTCTCTTTAGAGGATTTGCAGGCAGGACCTTCTGTTTCGCAGAGGTCAGTGATGGCCCCTGGGCGTCACAATTGGGACTATCCTCCGGTGTCTTCTCACCGTATCTCTATTCTGTCTGCCGATCGACGTTTGACGTCGGTCTCTTCTGAGGATTTGGGTTCTTCTACCAGAAGGGTCCATTGGGAGGACACTCCGTCGGGCGATGTTGCTGCGACGGATTCTCAGGGTGACCTGCATCAGGCCGTTTTGACGCTCACCCGGTTCTTTCTGGCAACCCTCAAGTTGGCCTCCCTGTGCCTCCTGAGGCACAACCTCCTTTGGTCGGTCGCCGAGATATCTCGCCTGGCCCCTTGGATACTGCACAGTATTCACAGGAGGTTTATGCTGGTCAGCCCGAGTTGGGCTACGTCTCCTCTGCTACGGAGGATGACGAGTATCTTGAAGGTGATGGGCACCCATCGTCAGTCTTGGGGCAGGCTTTGGATTTCATCTTTGGCTTATTGCCGGACGTTCAACCTTCCGACCAGCCTTCTGTGACCGTCCGGCCGCGGTCCACTGTGGAGCGCCGTAACCCTGTTGAGCCTTCTAGCTCCGGGGCTTTGCGTCCTCTCGACTCAGGTTGTTGAGTCCTTCCGGGGCTTAGACGCCAAAATGCATTCTAAGGCCCTCAAGGGTTCCTTCTTTTCTAGAGCTGATGCCTTTCTGCCTCCATCGCGGTTTCGTGTTTACGATTCCGTCTCTCCACCAGTCTTCCAAGGGATGACTACTGTGGATGAGGATTCTTTTTCCCTCGGGTTGACTAAGCCTAAGTCGGCAGTTCTCCTGATGTCGGTAGTTGAGTCTATGGTGGGCCTGTCCCGAGAGATGCTAGGTATGTTATCTCTCGCGGACCATGTCGTCGCTGCTCTGGCTGAATATTTTCCACCAGGGGAGTTTGATGACACTCAGGCGCATTTTTGCGTTTTGTCACAGGCTCTTATGAACTTGACACACGCTCACGCCTGTAACACGGCTAATTTGGAGCTGGCACGCCGGGATGCGGTGTTGGATTCTTTACCATCCCTTCCTTCTGAGCAACGTGCTGTTCTGAGGTCTGCCTCTTTGGTGGGACCTCAGTTGTTCTATGGTTCCATGGAAGCTGTTCGTGGCGAAGTTCTTCGTCATTCAAAGGACCAGCTTTTGCTGCGACAGCTTGACCAACCTGCTGCTGCGGGTGGGGGTCGTTCCAGGCCCGCCAAGCGTGCTGCTGCGTCTGCCTTGTCGGCGACGTCGGCTACGCCTTCGGCTCTGTCTGCTCCTTCTGCACATAAGAAGCGCCGACGTGGCCAGGCTCGCTGGCAGCCTCAGGCTGGAAAGTCTCAGGACTCTGTCACTTCCCGAGGTCGTCTCTCCTCTCGGGGGCCTCATCGAGGCCGCAAGTGAAGGTTCTCACCTCAATTCGCCTCCAGTCGGGGGAAGGCTGTCGCTGTTTTACGACTGTTGGACAGAGATAACGTCGGACTCTTGGGTCCTCGACGTCATTCAATCCGGTCTGCGACTGTCCTTCCATCGGCACCCCAGTTTATCTCGGGTGCCCCTTCCGACTCAGATCCCTTCCGATTCTCTGCGTCGGGACCTTCTGGTGCAGGAGATCGACAATCTCCTCTCCAAAGGGGTGATCGAGGTGATCAGGAACACCCTTTCACCGGGGTTTTACTCGAGACTTTTCTTGGTGCCGAAGAAAAATGGCCAATATCGTCCTGTCATCGATCTGAGTACCCTGAACGAGTACATAATAGCTCCTCGTTTCAGTATGGAGACTTTCCGGTCGGTTCGACGTTCAGTTCATCAGGGCGATTTTGTGGCGAGTATCGACCTGAAGGATGCCTACTTCCATGTACCCATTCATCTGGCGTCACGGAAATACCTTCGGTTCTCGTTTCGGGATCGAGTTTTTCAATTCAGAGCTCTCCCGTTCTGTTTGAACCTGGCTCCTTGGGCCTTCACACGACTGATGTCACATGTGCTTGCTTTCCACCACACTCAGTCAGCAGTGACTTCATTCAGCCTACCTAGACGACATCCTCCAACGGCACCACGATGCTGCTGTTCTGGAGTTCGATGTCCTGCAGTTTCTTTGCCTGCTAGCGTCGCTGGGTTTTAGAGTCAATCGCGAGAAGTCGGATCTTCTTCCTTCTCAGCGATTCCGTCATTTGGGGATGGATTTTGACACTCTTCACAAATTAGTGTCGGTCCCCCAGGCTCGGGCGACGATTCTTTCCGCCTTGACTCGGAACCTGCTTCAATCTTCCTCGGTCTCGGCCAGGACTTTCCTTCGGATGCTGGGCCTTTGCGGTTCGGTGACAGATCTCATTCCGCTCGGTCGCTTGTTTGTCCGACCTCTCCAACACTTCCTGTTGGATCATTGGCGTCCGAATGTAGATCCGCTGGACCTGGAACTCACTATTCCTCGGTCTCTGCTTTGTCACCTCCGCCCTTGGGCCGATATTCCCTGGCTGACACAGGGTGTTCCGTTGGATCTTCCTTTGGCCGATCGCATCCTTACTGCGGATGCCAGCGATCGGGGCTGGGGTGCGACGTTGGATCCTCTCGGTCTGTGTACTCATGGAGAGTGGGACAGCGAGCAGGTGGTCCTTCATATCAACCAGAAGGAGCTCCTTGCTCTTCTGTTGAGTTTTCGGCTTTGGATCCCTCATCTGTCGGACCATATTGTCCTACTTCTTTCGGACAATTCGACAGTAGTGGCCTACATACAGAATCAAGGAGGCACACATTCGATTCCCATGTATCGGCTGTCTCGGGATCTTCTTCTGTTGGCGCGGGATGTGAACGCTCGGGTGTCCATTCGACACACTCCCGGGCATCTCAACGTCCTAGCAGACTCCCTGTCCTGACGCGACAGTGTCCTTCCAACCGAATGGATGCTACATCGGTCGGTGTCTCAGGCGATTTGCGAGCAGTGGGGCCGTCCTCAGGTCGACCTTTTCGCTACTCACTGGAATCATCAGGTAGAGACCTTTGTCGCCCCTTGTCCAGATCCTCTGGCATTTGCAGTAGACGCTCTGTCTCTGGACTGGACAGGTTGGATCGGCTATGCCTTTCCTCCTGCACCGATTCTTCCTCAAGTATTAGCGAAGATTAGTGCTTGCAGTTGCAGGATCATTCTGATCACACCCCTGTCTCCACAGAGGGTGTGGATCAATCTGCTGCGGCCTCTATTGGCCGATCGACCGATTCGTCTACCTCCACGTCGCGATCTTCTTTCACAGGGTCATCCCAGGAGGTATCACAACAACCTGGCGAGCCTGTCCCTTCACGCCTGTCTTTTATCAGGTCCAGTCTCCGACGTAGAGGTTTTTCGAGACGATCAGTGGAGTGCATTTCTGCATCGCGGCGACATTCCACTGGCATGACTTATGCCGCCAAGTGGAAGGTTTTCTGCCACTGGTGTGCAGATCACAATGTGAATTACCATGATCCGTCAATCGCTCAAATTGCGGATTTTCTGGTATATCTTTTTGACTCCAAGGGCCTCCAGCCTATTACGATTAAGGGCTATTGGTCTATGCTGTCTGATACTTTCTCTTATGTGGGAAAGCGGTGCATCGGTCGTAATCTTTTTCTCTCCAAATCATTCGGCACTTTTCTTTGAAGAGGCCTCGAGTTTTGCGTCTTACACCCAAGTGGAACTTGGCATGGGTGTTGCACTGTTTGGAGGGGGTGCCATTCGAGCCTTTATCTGAGACCGACATGCGTTTTCTCACCTATAAAAGAGCTTTTCTTCTAGCATTTGCTTCTGCTCGTCGAGTCAGTGAGCTTCATGGGCTATCTGTTGATTCTGACTTCTTCCGAAATGAGGCTAACAGTGTCACCTTCACTACTGATTGCTCTTTTCTGGCTAAGAATCAACTTCCTGATTCGGTACCTCCTCCCATCTGCATTCGGTCTCTCCCTGCTGTAGATGGCCTGAGGCCTCTTCTTTGTCCTGTTTGTGCGATCAAGACTTCTATTACTCGCACTCAGTTCATTAGGAGGGGTCGGAAGAGATTCTTTCTGTCTCTCATTCCTAAGAGGCAGTCTATCTCTTCCCATTCTATTTCCAGGTGGATCTGTCTTGCAATCAAGCTGGCTTATTCTCGCTTGTCTGCGTCGGATCTTGTTTTGAACCGGCTTAATGCTCATGAGGTTCGTGCCATTTCTACATCCTGGGCGTTCTCCAATTCTATTTCGCTCCTGGATGTTATGAATGCGGCTTACTGGAGGAATGCTTCTACCTTCTCCTCCTTTTATCTCTGCCACCTTCAGCAGCAATCTGAGGACCTTTATTCTTTAGGTCCTCTCGTTGCTGCTCAGGCTGTTGTGCACCCTCGTTAAAATTGTTTTTATCGAGGTTGTGCTTCACTCAGCCTTGTTCTTTTCAGGTGCCTTCTCTCTATCTTCATTACAGGTTTCTTTATTGTTCTCTGCCATCCTTGCTTTCTTTCTGCTACTCTTGTTGGTATTGGTTATGTGATTCACCTCCTCCTATTGTTTATTCAGCCAATTCTAAACAATTGTGAGTAGGTTGAAAAGAAATTAAAATTTTTTAGTAAATTTTGTTTCTTAACATACCTACCACAATTGTTTACCAGAGGCCCACCCTCCTTGGGGATATCTTTGATATCGATGCCTCCCCGCTAAATCACAAACTTCTCGTTGGTGGAAATACGGAATTGGCGTCACGGTTGTTGCGCATGTGATCGGTAAACCCAAGAGGTGTGCAGAGAGAGTACCTGTAATTTCGAGCGCTGGTCTCGCTCGACCATTTTTTCAATCTTTTTCGTGCTTTTGCACTCTAGTACTTTTCCAACTCGTTTGGAAAAGATTCTAAAAGCTTGTGTTAGTTCCGAAGTAGGGCTTGCACTTATGTTACAGCCAATTGTAAACAATTGTGGTAGGTATGTTAAGAAACAAAATTTACTAAAAAATCTTAATTTTTATATGTTTGGTGTCCCATTCATATTATTATTCATTTTCATCCATTCCTCGGAAAATGGTGACTTTTATCCATTTGTACTCTAGAGAGTTGTTTTCAAACATGCTGTAATATATGACATCTAGTACTTTTCTAAATGATACACACATATATATGTATACATGTTTTTATAATCCTAAAGAAACATGAATAACATCTATGCTGAAAATATAATCTTAACACAAAGTAGTCGTCAAAGATAATTTCACTTAATATATTTCAATATATACATCTCTCCAGAAAATGAAGCGATGAATAATTTTATGTGCCTCTTCCCTGCTTCATATATGCATACATATATATATATATACATATCGGAAGTTTATAAACAAATCCTTGTGCTGGTAATTATAAGAAAAAATCATCAAAGTTCAAAACAAATACAATAAAATTGTTGAATTTATTCCTGCTAGCGCATTCACTGCTCTCTCTACGGATCTCAGGTATTTTTACCATAGGAATGGTCTATGGGAAGTCCTCTACAAACGATCCACAGAGAGAGCGGTGAAAGCGCTAGCAGGAAGAAGTATCGGATTCAAGCTTCTCCTATGGGAACCCTGAGAAGTGCAGCAGTGTTTGTTTACGTTGGTAAACAAGTTTTGTTTTACTGGTAAAATAGGTCTCAGAACCATTGCCTGGGGAGGAAGCCCTCTAAAGTTGGCAGCATAGGTTTGAACGATTGGCTAAACTTTACTTCATACATATATTGTGGTTATGATGTAGTCAAAGATGCTGAAACTGACCATAAACACAAATAGATGAATATATTCAAGCTTGTTAAAATCAAGTCTCTGGCTTCATGTTTGGGCTCTTTAATGGTCACTAGTCATAGATGATGAATGTGGTCTTAAATCCTTCTTTAACCCTCTGATGTCAAGATGGAAAAGTTTCAGCGGCAAATATTTCCCATAATGCAGTTTCATATTTAAGCAAATATGTCTTGTTTGACAGAGCTCAGTGAGCTGTGTCAAACAAGGTATAATTGGTTAAATCCATAATTAAACTTGAGAAAAATGAACTTTCTTAGTGATTAAGGCCCTCGGGGCCTCTTGTTTTTAGTAGCCCTCAATGTTTTTCTGGTATGTTGGGTAGCACGTTAGCATTTATTACAAAATTTATTTTGTACAATATACATGTTCACTACAATTTTTTTAGAGTTGACAGATGATCAGAAGGAATATCAGCAGCTTGCTGAAAAGTTTGCAAGAGAAGAAATTATACCAAAAGCACCAGCGTATGACAAATCTGGAGAGGTGAATACATTTTCCTGACAAAACTAACTGGTTTTTAAAAATTTTAGGAAGATGGTCTTCCAGACTGATTTCATATAAATTCATAAAGGGTAGGGTGTCTAGTACAGTGTTTCTGCTAGGGGAAAATAAAAGAGGCCACATAATGGGGCAAGCAAGAGTCGTCGCCACCACAGGATGACCATGGTTCGGTGTGTGGTAGGAAAATTTTAAATTTGGGGGTCCTGAAACCCCCATTTTGTAGCATCTCGGGTTATTTTGAGGTTTTTTACAGCGATATATGTGTAGATTTTCACATTCTGAGAACCGGTACTTGCATGCATGTATGAATAAGGACCAGTGAGGAGAAATTCAGGTGAAAAATCATTCGTTTACACAGTAAATTTCAGTACTGTCTATTTGAGGAGCGCTGTCACACTCATGCTTTTTTGCGCCTCTAAATTGGAAACAAGAAGCTCTCTTTTTCGCACTTCTGTAATTTTCAAGAAAATAGTTTCGAGATTCCATTACACTAATTAAAACACACAAGTGAAGTGTGAACAGTATACCTACAAACTGTTGTCATTTTAATTAACGCTGACATTAGAAGTACATCTAGAGAAGTTCATGCTTTTTATTCCCCCGAAAAAATTTCGGGGGAATCTAGCCATGACGTCGTCCGTCTGTCCGTCTGTCTGTCTGTCTGTCCGTCTGTCCATATGTCCATCTGTCCATCTGGGCGTAGACAGAATTCGTGTCCGCTCCATAACTTCTTACAGCCTTCGAGGATATTAATGATACTTGGTATTATTATTGCCCACAACCAGAGGGTGTGTCGCGAATAAGGTTGGAAGGGCTATCAAGGCTTTTTTGGGGGGAATCAGCCACCCTTTGGTGGCCATCCTCTAGTTGAACAGGTGCTTGTTTTGGGTAAATGTTGGAGTAAAAAGATTAGTCAGAAAACAAAACGTCACATACATGTAATGATATTTACTACTGAATGAAGTTTTACAACTCGCATTGCACATTGCGCATACTGACCAAACAAATTGCACTATTTTGTGATGTGATGCATTTAAACATTCAATGAGGTTATTGTTTACAGTTTGTCTAGCTTTTCATTCGGGGTTGATTAAGTTATGCAGGACGCATGGAACAGTTGCGTCATAAGAGTACACTTCTTCAGTCATTTTTAGCTCACCTGGCCTACAAGGCCATTTGAGCTTTTGCTATTGTCAGGACACCTGAGGCCCCGTAAGGCCTGGGCTGACGTGGGTTTATTTAGTCCCACTGATGAAATTGCGGGAAAATTAGACCAACGTGGAGGGTCGGAATCCAAGTGTTGCCAACTCGTCGCTGGGAGCTGAGTTAGACCGACGCCATGATTCCTTCTCTGCCAAATTGGCCCGAAATATGTTCAATTTCCGTAAGGTGTGATTCCTAATCACTTCAGGTTGCGTAATGGAAAGATTGATTTAAAGTAACAACAATTCTTTTATTTACACATAAAAATAAAGCCGTTTCAATATTTCAGCAATCAACAATTCGATTCTTTTCACAGAAAATGGGTTGCTAGGGTTAAATAATTCTCAACAATTATATAGTCATTCTATAGCCCTGTACTGGCACTATAGTCTACACACTGGAAATGTTACTACCGTGAGCTCACCATAAGAACTTCGCAAATCTGAAATTATATTATGGAGAGCTCGCCATAAGAGCTCAAATCTGAAATGTTATTACCGTGAGCTCTCCATAAGAGCTTCACCTGCTTAGGCTCAAATGTCAACGTCTGCTCGTAACTGTACCTCTGGCTGTCGGAGGGTTCCGACCAGCAATGTTTGTCATCTATAAAACCACTGTACTTCTGATTTGGGTCAGCTGTTGTCTACTCATACCTTATGTGCCTTTTGAAAGTCCTCCGTGAAAGTTCTATTGAAATGTTCACTGTTCCTGGTTGAATTCCCGATTCACAAATGCCGCTTTTTGTGCTAGGGCGAAATTGTCACTCACACCGATCTCCAGTCGGTATTACGATGCTTCGACAGCAAAACAAACTACTCCCAACGCAATCAGTCTGATGCTTCAAAGGGTTAATACGCACAATACAATTAACCTACACTTCTGACTATTGCAGGCTGATACCTGCTACTCGACAATCTAAACTTTAACGTTTCACCTTGGGTTTTCTTTCTCAACGAATTTGGCACTGTAGCCGCCTATCAACCTTAAACTAAATCAATCGTGGAATGCCCTGTCTGGCGATTCCAGCCGTTTCAGGGTCCTGTGATCGAAGGTACCCTTATGCCAGGAAACAGAGTCCGCCTGCCCTGGACTTCACCAACGTGTGTGTGACCCCAAGTGTGTGTCTAATGCTTTGCTCTTCAAGGTATATATACTTTTTACTCTAAACTGTCAGATGTACAGACGTTCATCTGTCCATCTGCCAAAATGGTGGGAGATGCCATATATCGAGGCAGAATCAATACAAGTCATTTCGCGCGTGACTTAACGGTGATTTCACTTGTCGAGAGAACCGATTCGTTCCTGCCACTCATTGCTATAGTAATGATCAGGTGACGACACGACAGACATTTCTATCTTTTAGAATCTCGTTTCTCAATTGGCCGTGACGATATCCTGCCACCAACCGATTACGTCTCGTAAGACTTGCGACTACTGTATAACTTAAATGAGATTAGACCTTATCTAAATACCGTTTCTCCCCTGGGTCCCTGCACTGAAGTTGGATATACACCACGTGTGTTTTTTCCATGTCCAGCTTCACAGAGAAGTGAAATTCACGTAGGGTTTTCGCCTTGATGCGGAATATCTTTTGAACTTACACTTCATATATGAGGCCCCCTGCCCCTATATTTAGGCTGGCTTTGCCCTGCTGACAGCTATCACTTGGCATCCGTCGTAGTCCGTAAACTTTTCACATTTTCATCTTCTTCTCTGGAACTGCTGAGCCGGTGTAAACCAAACTTGGCAGGAATGGTCTATGGGATGTCCTTTATAAACCATCCTCATTTTGTTCCCATTGGATGAAAAACATGGATGAAAAACATGGTCGCCAGAGGTCTTCTTGTTTCTGGTTGGTGAACTTTCAAAAATCTTCTCCTCTGAAACTACAAGGCCAAATGTTTTGAAACTTTGCACGATCGATTACTGGGACCCTCTCTACCAACGGTCCTCATTTAATATTGATCGGGTTGCAAACCCAGCCACAATTGCGACTTATAGTTACCATAGAAAACCTATGCGAAATCACCTTTTCATCTTCTTCCCTGGAACTTCTGAGCCGATGTGAACCAAACTTGGCAGGAATGGTCTGTGAGAGGTCCTCTACAAACGATCCTCATTTTGTTCCCTTCGGTTGAAAAACATGACTACCAGAGGCATTTTTTGATTCTGATTGGTGTATTTTGAAAAATCTTCTCTGAAACTACAAGGCCAAATATTTTAATACTTTGCATTATTGATGACTGGCAAACCCTCTACCAACGATCCTCATTTAATGTTCATCGGTATACAAACATGGCCATAATTGCAGCTGATAGTTATAGTTACTGTAGTACCCCTATGGGAAATCACATTTTCATTTTCTTCTCTGGAAATAATGAGCTGATGTGAACCAAACTTGGCAGGAATGGTCTATGGGAGGTCCTCTACAAACAATCCTCATTTTATTCCCGTCGGTTGCAAAACATGGCTGCCAGAGGCATTCTTTGATTGTGATGGATGGATTTTGAAAAATCTTCTCTGAAACTACAAACCAAATGTTTTGAAACATTATTAATGACTGGGAAACCCTCTACCAACGATCCTCATTTAATGTTGATTGGTTTACAAACATGGCCATAATTGCAGTTTTAGTTACGAAAGTACCCCTATGGGAAATTACATTTTCATTTTCTTCTCTGGAACTACTGAGCCGATTGTCATATTCTAAAGTAACGAAATCATTGGGTCGAAATTTAAAAGGTAGCTTGTCTCCTATCATTTTAGACCAGTCTATTTGCAACAAAAGTTATCTCCCATATATTTTGTATCGACAGAAAATAAAATCAGAATTACATGACTGTTATCGTCAATCAATGCAAATCATCATCATTTTATGAAGTGGCCCATGTCATTATGGCGACGAGTTGGTTTCCACGAATACAGATGTGCATTTGATACAAAGTCTTATCAAGTTGCAACACTCACATTTTGACAAAAATGAATATGCAATTGAACTTTCCTCATTTCGATTTATCGGATCATTCGACCGTAGCCACACGATGGCCCAAATATCTCGATCGTTTTCAGAATTTCCTTATAGCCAGTGACATTACCAATAAAACTAGACAAAAGGCTTTACTTCTGCATTTCGCTGGTCCTGGTGTTTATGACATTTACGAAACTTTAAATGCTCAAAATCCTTTGTCCGTGGGAAGTGAAACTGACGCAGTGTCAGGGGGTGATGTTTATCAAGATTTTGTAGACGCATTAACTGCCTATTTTGCGCCCAAAAAGAACTTGAATTTTGAAAGATACAAATTTCGTCAAGCTTCTCAAAATAGTGAAGAATCCACTGACACATATTATACACGTTTAAAGCAATTGGCGAAAAACTGTGAATTTGCTAAAGTAGATGAGGAAATCACCTCCCAAATAATTTTTGGTACCAAATCAACTAAATTGCGCCGTCAGGCTTTACGTCGAGATATATCACTTGAAGAGTTATTAAGTTTAGCACGCTCCTTTGAGCAGTCAGAACTGCAAGCAGCTGAAATCGAACACTCAAAACCACCGGAAACACATTCGGTCAATAAACTTGTGTCTGCAAGACTGCCAAAAGGTGGCCAAAACTCTAAAGATTCTAAGAAATGCTACTTCTGTGGAGGAGTGTATCCTAATGTGGAACAGTGCCCCGCTAAAGGGAAACAGTGTCATTTTTGTGGCAAACCAAATCATTATTCTTCAGTGTGTCACATGAAAAGTAGTGCTAAGAATTCAAATCATCCTAGTAGTCCGCACCAAAAATTTTCAAGCAGGCAGCCTTGGAATTCTAGACGTCGATCAAATAATACTAAACATGCTCATGTTTTGAATGCATCACCTGTTCATAATATAAATGATCCACAGGGTGAAAATGCAGATTATGTTTTTATGCTGAATAATCAAAGCCATGATCAGAGACCTCGTAAAGTTGTAAATATAGCAAATACTGATGTGAATGTTCTTTTAGATTCAGGTGCATCTGTCAATATTATTGATCAACAAACTTACAATTCTTTAGTGTATCAACCCAAACTGAAACCAGTGTCTCTTGGTGACATTAACATATATGCTTACAATTCTAAAGACCCCCTTCCCATAATAGGAAGGTTTTCTACTACAGTCTGTTCTAATGATAGGACTGTTGTGGCAAACTTTTATGTTTTGGATGGAATTAGTGAACCTTTACTTTGTTCACAAACATGTGAAAATCTTGGCTTAATGCATATAATTCATTCATTATCACCAACTAAATCGTCTGAACAGATTGTTGAACAATATAAACATCTATTTGATGGTTTGGGTAAATTGAAGAATTATCAGATAAACCTTCATATTGACAAATCTGTGCCACCAGTGGCTCAAACTTTCCGACGTATTCCCTTTCATATGAGAAAGAAAGTCGAACACGAATTAGCTGCACTTGAGACAACAGATATTATTGAAAAAGTGGAAGATTCGGCCACACCTTGGGTGTCACCAATAGTCTGTGTACCCAAAGCTAACTCTCCTGATAGTATTCGTTTGTGTGTGGATATGAGATGCGCAAACAAGGCGATTCTTCGCGAACGACATGTTTATCCTGCTATACATGATTTGATTTATGATGTGAATGGTTTGCAACATTTTTCTAAGTTAGATCTGTCGAAAGGGTTTCATCAATGTGAAATTACCCCCGAGTCACGTTATATCACAACATTTGCTACGCATGTAGGACTTTTTCGCTACAAGCGATTAAATTTTGGGATCACCTCAGCACCCGAAATATTTAACAATTTAATCAGACAAATCCTTATCGGTATACCAAATGTTATTAATATTAGTGATGATATTTTTCTGCATAATCAAACCTTGCAGGCAGTGTTTGAACGACTAGACAAACATAACTTAACCCTCAATTTTGAAAAGTGTGAGATTAACAAACCATTCATCAAGTTTTTCGGTCTGTTGTTCACAAAAGACGGAATTTGAGCAGACCCTGATAAGGTTTCTGTTATCAGAAATTGTGCTACTCCATCTTCAGCTAGTGAAGTACGCTCATTTTTAGGACTCGCAACATATTCTGCCCGTTTTATTCCCAACTTTGCTAGTATTAGTGAACCCCTACGTCAGTTAACTAAGAAAAACTGTATTTGGAAATGGGAAGATTCTCATCAGCAATCATTTGATAAAATCACAGACTCATTACTTAATGACAATTGTTTGTCCTATTTTGACCCGCACGCTGATACAGAAATTTTCGTTGATGCTGGCCCTGCTGGTATTGGTGCTATTTTAATGCAAAAACACTCTAACTATTTAAAACCTGTTGCATATGCCAGTCGTGCATTATCCGATACAGAAAAGCGTTACAGCCAGATAGAACGCGAGGCATTAGCTTTAACGTGGGCACTTCAGCATTTTAAAATTTATGTTCATGGGAAACATTGTACTGTTTTAACAGACCACAAACCATTAGTGTCCATCTTCAGCAACCCAAAATCACGTCCGTCAGCTAGAATTGAACGTTGGAATTTACAAATTCAAGATTTCGACTTTACTGTGAAATATCATCCAGGTTCTAAAAACCCAGCTGATTTTGTGTCGAGATACACATCAGACATTACAAATAGCCTTCATACTAGTGAATGTGACTTATCCGAAACGGCAGACGGTTATGTGAATTACATAGCTTTGGAAACAACACCTAAAGCAATGACATTGGAGGAAATAAAATCTGCAACTGTATCTGACAAAACTATTCAAGAGACTATTCGTATCATTGAATCCGACAGTTGGAATAGTATTGACAAAAATGATTACTCATCAGTTGACATTAACGTTAAGGCTCTTAAAATTTTTCGCAGAGTCTCATCTGACTTAACATTTACCAAAGAGAAAGACATTTCGTTGCGAGGAACGCGTGTAGTCGTACCAGAATGTTTACAGTCAAAGGTTATTAACATTGCTCATGAAGGCCATTTAGGCCTTGTCAAAACCAAACAGTGTTTAAGAGAAAAAGTGTGGTTCCCTTATATAGACTCTAAAGTAGACACTGTTATCAAAAACTGTTTAACATGTCAAGCAGTTGGTGTGCAAGTGCAAACTGAACCTTTGCGTATGAACAGTTTACCTAATCAAGTGTGGGAAAATGTTTCAGCTGACTTCTGTGGACCATTATCATCAGGGGAATATTTGTTAGTCGTTGTTGACAAATATTCTAGATTTGTTCAAGTTGAATCTGTAGCTACAACATCATCGTCCGCTGTCATTCCTGTGTTGGACAAGATCTTTTCTACATTTGGAATCCCTAAACAGATGAAAACTGACAATGGACCTCCATTTAATAGTCATAGTCACAAATTTTCTCAGTTTGCTGCCTATTTGGGCTTTATTCATCATCGTGTCACTCCATTATGGCCACAAGCCAATGGAATGGCCGAGAAATTTATGGCAAATATCAAGAAAGTGCTTCAGACAGCTTCTGTGGAGGGCAAATCATATCAACAAGTTCTGTGTCGATTTTTACTCAATTATCACTCCACACCTCATTGTACAACTGGCATCGCACCAGTTGATTTGATGTTTCGTTATCGCGTCAAAACTAAGATTCCGTGCAACCCATGTGCTGTCTCACGAACTGAGGACAGTCATATTCGTGATTGTGATCAATTCATGAAACTCAAAATGAAAGAATATACTGATCGACGTCGTCATGCAATTCCATCTGGAATCAAAGTTGGTGATACAGTGTTGATACGCCAAAATAAACGGGGAAAGTTAATTACCAAATTCAATCCTAACCCTTATAAGGTTGTTTATGTGAAAATGCCATTTGTGATTGCTGAAAGAAATGGCCATCAGGTGAAACGAAATGTATCTCATTTCAAAGTTATCAACTCCTCCTTATTTGATGATAGATCCACTTTCGATGTTAGTGATACTGAAAGTGATTTTGGAGATTTTAATCAGTGTTGGGGAGAAGGTGGGGAGACAAATCAGTCCCCTGTGCAACTTAGTGTGAACCCTAATCAGAGTCAAACCACAGGAACTAGCCCCGGACAACGCCGATACCCAATGCGTCAGAATAGAGGACGTGTTAGGCGTTTAATTGAAGAAATTTGACTTCATTCTTTCTGTGAACTGTTTTTAGCTATTAACCACTGAGTCACAGAAATACATTTGCCCCTTAGAAAAAGGGTTAAATTTTACTTTGCAATGGTATAACTGCAAAGGTGCAGCTTCAGCATAGAATTTTAATTTTAGTTTTTTTTGTTTAAGTTGGGGAGAGATGTCATATTCTAAAGTAACGAAATCATTGGGTCGAAATTTAAAAGGTAGCTTGTCTCCTATCATTTTAGATCAGTCTATTTGCAACAAAAGTTATCTCCCATATATTTTGTATCGACAGAAAATAAAATCAGAATTACATGACTGTTATCGTCAATCAATGCAAATCATCACCATTTTATGAAGTGGCCCATGTCACCGATGTGAACCAAACTTGGCAGGAATGGTCATGGGAGGTACTCTTCGAACGATCCTCATTTTGTTCCCATCGGATGGAAAACATGGCCACCAGAGGCATTCTTTCATTCTGATTGGTGGATTTTGAAAAATCTTCTCCTGTGAAACCACAAGGCCAAATGTTTTGAAACTTCACATGCTTGATGACTGGGACACCCTCTACCAACCATTCTCATTTAATGTTGATCGGGTTGCAAACATGACTGCAATTGCAGCTTGTAGTTACTATAGAAACCCTATGGGGAATCACATTTTCATCTTCTCTGGAACTACTGAGCCGATGTGTTCCAACCTTGGCAGGAATGGTCTATGGGATGTTCTCTATAACTGTTTCTCATTTTGTTCCTGTTGGATGAAAAACATGACTGCCAGAGGCATTCTTTGATTCTGATTGGTCAATTTTGAAAAATCTTCTCTGAAACTGCAAGGCCAAATGTTTTGAAACTTCACATGCTTGATGACTTGGACACCCTCTACCAATGATCCTCATTTAATGTCGAATGGGGTGAAAACATGGCCACAATTGCAGCTTATAGTTACCATAGAAATGCTATGGGAAATCAAATTTTCATCTTTTGTTTTGCCAGGTGAGTGATCACAGGGCCTTTAGAGCCTCTTGTTCGATGACATTTGTATACGGAAAGCTTCAAAAGAAGTCTAGAAATGGCACTTCAACAATCTGTGATTCAATTATTTCTCGGGGATTGGGCAGATCAGGGTGAATTTTAACATCTTGATTAATGTTTGGATGGTTCTCTGGTGGGGAAATGCGGCCGGTTGACTGCCACTGTGCTGGTATAGACTATAGCGGTAACCCTGCTAGTGTTTTTACATGGATGCATTCGAATATATTATTAATATTAAAATATGCATTTCCACAAGTTGCTTTTCTACAAGTAGATATACATAATTTTGTGCCCATGAATGAAATAATCATTGGTATTCACTCAAAAACATGAAATTCTCTTTTTATGTGTACCCATACTCTTTTTGGTACACATAATGCCGGCATCCGGGGTGGCCATCCGTCGTTCGTCCATCCTTTGTCCGTCTCCATCCGTCCATCTGTCCATCTGTCTGTCCGGCATCCGTATCCATTTATTTGGCATTCGATAACTTGAAAAATATTGCTTGGATTGTCAAGTTACTTTATATTTGTGTTCAGGTTACTGATGTGCCGAGCTGTATAGTTTTTGGTATAAAGCTGATAATTTGATCTTGAGATATTAACCCTTTATCCTTCAAATTGAAAATTCCTCCAATCCCTTTGGCATGAGATAACTCAAAAATATCAATCCATTTGTCACGTTACTTCATATATGTATTTAGGTTACTGATGTGCCGAGCTGTATAGTTTTTGGTTTAAATCTGATAATTTGATCCTGTGATATTAACCCTTTATCCTTCAAATTGAGAACTCCTCAAATCCATTTCTTCGGCATGCGATAACTCAATAAATATTAATCCGATTATCAGGTTACTTTATATATGTATTCAGGTTACTGATGTGCTGTGCTGTATAGTTTTTTTTTATGTAAATCTAATGATTAGATCTGGAGATATTAATCCTTTATCCATCAAATTAGGTGCTCCTCCAATCCATTTCTATATGTACCCATACCATGTATGGTGTACATAATGTCAGCATCCAGGATGGCCCTCTGTCATACAGCTTTCTACTCATTGCGCGTATGGGTACACATCTGACGATTTCATCGGCCTATTTCTTATCAACCTACTCACAATTGTTTACTACAGGCTTGCACTACAGTGGAAGTCCCTAACTCGGATAAAATACTCTCTATTTTTGTCTTTCCCAAGCAATTTGGGAAAGAAAAGTGGTGCAAAAGCAACAAGAAAAAATGAGCCCAAACTGGGTCGAGTGCAACCGGCGCAGACCCAGTACGGGACGCTCTCTCCCAAGTACAACTCCACGACTTCCGTTGCCCGTGCGCATATACCGTTGCTAAAGACTCATTCTTTTTGTCATCCGCCTTGTGTCGAGATGTTCTGCATGCTTATCAGTGTTTATCCAGCTCGTTGATTGATGTTTTCCTGATTCATCGTGCATCAGAGTATCCTTTGTATTATCAGGAACAGTTTTTATTATATTCTCTTCAATATTATATATCCATAATGTATTTTATTTGTTCTCTCTCGAGTCGCGTGCGAATTTCGTGTGCCATGCGGTTCGGACTTAAATTTTTTCACAATTATTGTCAATGCTTAATTTGCTAATTTTTCTAATTGTGTTAGAGTTGGGTGTCAGCGGGGTACCGCTCCTACAGTTTTTCTTCTCTCTTTTGAGAGAAGTCATCCTGTTGTGTGGTTCCCAGTCGACCGTCTGGGGTCTTAATTTCTGTCACCTTTTTCTCTTCTTCGGGGGTGTTCTTCTGTTTTCTGATTTCACCTTCTTTGCTCCTCTCACCTCTATCATGCCCAGGACAATTCCTTGTGGGCAATGTCTGTGCCAAAGCATGTGGACGATTCTCATTCTTCTTGTTCATCCTGTAATGGGTGTTCGGCCGAGCGGCCATGTGGTGTCTGTGGATCATGGTCATCCACTTTCTGGGCGTCAGTTAACCGTGTCGTTCGTTCTCGTGGCCGTGCCTCCCGCTCCCGCGGGAAAGGAGAACGTGGTCGTTCGGGGGCTCCCGAGCCGACCTTGCCTGGTGAGAGTTTTTCCTCCTCCGTGGGGGATGTGCAGTCTTTTCCTGTAGTGGATACTGCGGGAGCCGTTGAGTGTTCTGGTGAAGAGGTGCCTGGTTCCGGGACTATGGTCCCCCTCCAGTTGACATCTGAGGCTGTCACTAGGGTTGTGACTCCTCCTTCGGAGCCGAGCAGGGGTGCTCTCTCCACCATTCCACCAGCCTCAACGACTCCCGACGTATCTACTACTATTGCTGGTCCGTCTGCTTCGTCATCAGTTTCAGCCGGCCTCGGCTTTTCCCTGCAGAGGACTGCAGGAATGTCTGGTTCTGTAGATGTTGGATATCAGCCTCAGCCTTCCCTGACTTCAACTCAGCGAAATTGGAAGGGGCTGCCAGCCGAACCCACCACTGTGGTCTCTACGCCGTTGAGCACCACAGTTGTGTCTTTGGATTCGGATGTTCTTAGTGGAGACACTATGAACTCCGAGGCGTTTCCGTCCACTCATTCTGGCCACACAACCAGTTTTGGGGGACCAACGCCTTTTGTGCAGCCTGGACCTTCTGCCCTGCAGAGGTCCACGGTGACTCTTATGAGTTCTCGCTATATTGATCCTCGGGGTGCCTCGTACCCCTATACACGTCTGCCTTCAGATGTTTCGGCTGCCGCCCGTCGTCCCGCATCGGGTGTTTTGGAGGATCGTGACCCTTCGCTGGTTAAGAGGGTCAGAGGTGAAGCCACTTTGCCGGTTCGCTCCCCTGTCGAACCGGCCAGTTTGGACAGTGAGCTCAGGGAGGCCCTCTCCTTACTCACTCAGGTTCTGTCAAAGAGCCTTCCTGTTGCTTCCAACGAGGCAGCGAGTGGTTTCCAGGCGCCTCCTATGGCACTGCCTCCCGGGATTGGAAACATGCCGGTTTCTGATCCCCCTGGTGTCCCGACACCATGGGAGGCGTCGGCTGGTTTTCCCACGATGGGCTATGTGTCTTCTGACTCTGGGGAGGAGTCCGACATGCTTGATGTCGAGGGCCAGCAGTCTTCGGACTTGGGGGCAGCTCTTGACTTTGTGTTTGGGTTTCTGCCTGATCTCAAACCTGCTAACCAGCCGACAGTGTCAGCCAGGCCGCGATCATCGGTCGCGCACCTACAGCCTATGGAGCAACCTGCTTCTGGGCGCCTTCAACCGTGCCAGTCGGTACAGGTGGTTGAAGCTTTTTCAGCATTGAACTCCAAGCTGAGTTCCAAGACTCTGAAGACTCCGTTCTTCACCAGGGTTGACACCTTTTTGCCTCCTGTGCGTTATCGTTCCTACGATTCCGCCAATCCGTCGGTCTGCCAGACTTTGACGGTTCTGGATCAGGACTCCACTTTCCCTCGGGCTTTCCAAGGCCAAGTATGCTGTCATTCCAATGACGACTCTGGAGTCCACGTTGGGCTTATCTCGAGAGATGCTTGGCATGCTTTCACTCTCAGATCACGTCGTCTCAGCTTTGGCTGCTTATCTGCCTCCAGATAAATTTGACGAGGTACAGGCTCCTTTGCGTGTGCTGTCCAAGGCACTTATGCATCTTACTCACACGCATGCCTGTAACACGGCTAATCTGGAATTAGTTCGAAGGGACGCTGTGCTGGACACAGGACGATCCCTTCCCGAGGAGCAGCATGCTGCTCTTCGATCTGCTTCTTTGGCAGGTCTGCAACTTTTCCATGGTTCCATGTCGACGGTCCGGGATGACGTCCTACGTCATTCCAAAGATCAGCTGCTGTTTCGTCAGCTTGATCAGGCTTCTAGGGGAGGCAAGGGCTGTTCCAAGCCTAACAAGTACCCTTCTGCTTCCTCTGTGAAGCAAAAGGCTGGTCCTTCTATCGCCGCCTCTACTTCTTACTCAAGGGGTAAGGGTAAAGGTCGGCAGAATCGAGGGAAGTCTCAGGATTTTCATTTAGTAGAGGAGGTGGTTTCTCCTCTCGCGGGCCTCGTCGGGGCTCGAAAGGTCCTCACCTTGACTCGTCCCAGGTTGGAGGAAGGATAGCAGAGTTTGCAGACCATTGGGCCACCATCACATCCGATCCGTGGGTGTTAGATGTTGTTCGGTCCGGGCTGCGAATATCCTTCCGACGGCACCCCACTCTGTCAAGGGTGCCTCTTCCAACCACAGTTCCTTCAGACGTTTTACGTCGGGAACTTTTGTCCTCGGAGATTGGCAATCTCCTGGCAAAGGGGGCGATCGAGGTCGTCAAGAACATTCAGTCAGTGGGTTTCTATTCCCGCCTGTTCTTGGTGCCGAAGAAGGACAGCCGACTCTGATCGGTTATCGATCTGAGTATCCTGAACCAGTCTATCATTGCTCCCAAGTTCAGCATGGAGACTTTCAGGTCGGTCCGCCAATCATTTCACCAGGGAGATTTCGCTGCCAGCATTGACCTGCAAGACGCTTACTTCCACGTTCCGATGCATCGGGCGTCACGAAAGTATCTCAGGTTCACTTTTCTGGGGCGAGTTTACCAGTTCAAGGCCATGCCTTTCGGCCTCGACCTGGCTCCTTGGGCCTTCACCAGACTGATGTCGCATGTGATAGCATTCCATCGCACACAGTCCAGGGTGGCTACTTCGGCATATCTGGACGATATCCTCCAGAGGCATTCCAATGCTGCCTTACTGGAGTCGGATGTCGCCACTCTGTTGAGCTTGCTCACGTTGCTAGGATTCAGAGTCAACGAGGAGAAGTCGGACCTGGTCCCTTCTCAGTCGTTTTGTCATCTGGGGATGGCTTTCCAAACCCAATTCAATTTGGTAGCGGTTCCCCAGGCCAAGGCTGTGATTCTCTCAGCTTTTGCTCTGATTATGTCCCAGTCCACGTCTGCGACTGCTCGGAGTTTTCTCTGGCTGATCGGTCTCTGCGATTCGGTGACGGATCTCATTCTTCTAGGTCGGCTGCGTGTCAGACCTCTCCAAACAAGCTATTAATTGAAAATAGAATATGTTTTCATTTTTGGAATTCACTAAAAACAAACCCAACGGGGGTTCTTAAGCTGAGTTTGAATAGTACTGGCTGGTTTTGACCATCACATTGGGTAAAGAGGTGATGTAGATGATATTTACACTTAGATTGTACAGTGCGCAGGGTTAGTTTTTCAGTTGGAAATGAAATTTTTTTATAACCAGAAAATGTGACTAACCCTGTGCAGTGCACAGGGTTAGTCACACTTTCTGGTTATAAAAAATTGGTAACTGCCATATCACATGCTACATGAAATAATATATAATGACTAAGGCTGTAAAAATGCTTTGGGTAAGTTAGATACATGTCCTTACATAGGATGCTGGATTCAAGGAGCTATTGGAAATACTTATAAGATTGTGGAAATTTTTTGAAGTGAATTCCAAAAATGAAAACTTATTCTATTTTCAATTAATAGTGTGTTTCCAACACTTTCTGCTCAGTCGTTGGAGGCCGAATGTAGATTCTCTGGATCAGGTGCTTCCGTTTCCGGAATCTCTTTATCCTCACCTTCTTCCCTGGACAGATGTTCAGTGGATTACGCAGGGTGTTCCATTGGACTTACCCACATCCGATCGCGTTCTGACGGCAGATCTTAGTGATCTCGGATGGGGTGTGACGTTGGATCCTCTCGGTCTTTCCCTACACGGGATGTGGGACCAGGATCAAGCAGCTCTACACATCAACCAGAAGGAGCTTCTTGCTCTTCTTCTGAGTTTCAGGCAGTGGATCCCTCACCTGTCGAATCGCCAGGTCCTTCTGCTGTCCGACAATTCGACAGTGATTGCTTACATTCGGACCCAGGGCAGCACGCACTCGGTTCCCATGTACGAATTGGCTCGGGATCTTCTACTGCTCGCTCAGGATGTTCACGCCAGAGTGATTGTTCGTCACATTCCCGGTCGTCTGAACGTCGTAGCCGACTACCTGTCCCGACAGGGCAGGGTTATTTCCACCGAGTGGATGCTCCACAGGGCAGTGTTCCAGTCGCTTTGCGAGCTCTGGGGACGTCCCCACATCGATCTCTTTGCGACTCGTTGGAACCATCAGGTGGACACTTTCGTGTCCCCGTGTCCAGATCCTCTGGCTTTTGCCGTGGACGCTCTGTCACTCGATTGGAACGGTCTAGTCAGCTACGCCTTCCCACTGGTTCCGATTCTGCCTCAGGTTCTAGCCAAAATTCAAACCTGCAGTTGCCGAATCATTCTGATCGCTCCCCTGTCACCTCAGCAGGTGTGGATCAATCAGCTCCGCTCACTGATGGTGGCGGTTCCACCACGTCTCCCGCTACATCGGAACCTTCTTTGTCAAGGTCGCCCGAGGAGGTTTCACGTCGACCCGACTTCATTGTGTCTTCATGCATATCTTTTGTCAGGTCCTGTCTCCTCCGTAGAGGTTTTTCGAGACGAGCAGTGGAGTGCATTTCTTCTTCAAGGAGGCACTCCACTGGTTTAGCTTATGCAGCTAAATGGAAGGTCTTCTGTCGATGGTGTGCTGACCACTCTGTTGATTATGCAAATCCTTCAATTTCACAGATTGCGGAGTTTCTGATATACCTGTTTGATTCTCGGGGTCTCCAGCCTGTTAACCATCAAGGGTTACAGGTCCATGCTTTCAGAGACTTTTTCTTATGTGGGGAAGCATCGTATCGGCACTAATCCTTTCCTCTCCAAGCTTGTTAGGCACTTTTCTTTGAAAAGGCCTCGGACTTTGCAGCTTACCCCGCGATGGAATCTTTCGTGGGTGCTGCTTTGCTTGGGGGAGGGGGGTGTTCGAACCTTTATCCCAGGTGGATATGCATTTTCTCACATATAAGACGGCGTTTCTGATGGCGTTTGCTTCGGCCAGGCGGGTTAGTGAGCTTCACGCCCTCTCGGTTGACCCGGCCTTTTTTAGGAGCTCTCCCAACAGTGTTACTTTTACCACTGATTGCTCTTTTTTGTCTTTTTTTGGCCAAGAATCAGTTACCAGATACTACTCCTCCTCCTATCTGTATCAGGGCTCTTCCTTCTGTTGAGGGTAATCGCCCTTTGCTCTGTCCAGTCCGTGCTATTCGCATTTATCTCGATCAGACACGTTTCATGCGGAAAGGCAGGAAACGTTTTTTTCTGTCTCTTATTCCGGGTCGACAGAAGATCTCTCCTCAATCCATTTCTCGATGGATTTGTCTTGCTATTCGTACGGCTTACGGCCGTTTAGCAGCTGGCGATTGTATTACAAATCGTATTTCTGCCCACGAGGTGCGGGCATTATCCACCTCTTGGGCTTATTCTAACTCCGTCAAGTTGTCGGATGTTATGCAGGGAGCCTACTGGAGAAATGCCTCTACTTTCTCCACCTTTTATCTGCGGCAGTTGCAGGAGCAGTCGGAGGACCTTTTTGCCCTGGGTCCTCTTTCTTCTGCTCAGGCTGTTGTCTGCCCTAACCATTAGGCTTCTTGAAGGTCAGTTTCAGCCTTGTGAGGTTACTGCCCTTTTTCTGTCTGTGTGTCACACAGTAGTGCTGTCGCGGTTATCCGGATAACCGGTTAACCTGTGGTTAAAACTTTGACCGGTCAAGAAAATGTTTTAACCAGTTAACCTTACATTCACTATACTCACCGTATATGTTCGTGTATAAGTTGCCCCGTGTATAAGTCGTTTGGGATGCAACGGAAATAGGTAAGTTTTCACGAGTTACCACGTGGTGAATAAGATAAAAGAATAAAGGAAAATTATTATTAAAGATTTAAAAAATACTCGCATTTATTTGTTTTTCGTTGTTTATCACCCCAGTGTCTTCATCCCTGTCAAGAAAATCCAACGCTCGTTTCTGACTGAAACTTTATAGTTTCAGAATCAGAGCACCATTTGCGTCGTAACCTGCACAGTTGTCGTGATTAAGTTGGTTTTTCCGGAATGCGAGAACGTTCCGGAAAAACCAATAAAAATACAACAAATGCGCAGGTTACAGCGCAAATTATTTTCAAATTGTTGTCCCACTTCAGCATTATTTGTTGGTGCTATTGAAACAAACTTTACCTGGTGCACGTGTGCGTAATTTATAACCGGACATTACACATCAGTGAATTGGAGTTCATGGAATAAATAAATACGTCTCTCCAGGTATTGCTGGCAAACATTTAATGTGTTATTACTTATTTTTTCGTTGTTATTTTGATGATTTTGTATTTTTTTATGGTTTCATCCATATTGACCCCACAAACCTGTTGATTTCCGGTACACGCACTGATGTAAACACATGGGCGATTGAACAACAACGACTAAATAGAATACTTCTTTATTATTATTTATGGTCAATGTAAATAACATTGGCATGCCCGATATAATAGTTACAGTTGAAGCAAGAACACACTACAAATATAAGTACCTTAAATGCGGTTAACCACGGTTAACCACGGTCAAACACGCTGGTTAACCGGTCAGAAAACAGTCTTAACCGCGGCAGCACTATCACACAGGCCTATATGTCTCCTTTCATTGTCCTTTACCAATGATTGCGACATTATGGTTGATAAGCCTCGGGACCTCTTCCTTCTGCTTCACGGTTCCAGTGCGCTGGGGTTATGTGTGGGTTGGTTATGCGATTCCCTCCAGCCTATTGTCTATTCAGCCTGTAGTAAACAATTGTGAGTAGGTTGATAAAAAATCTAAATTTTATAGTAAATTTTCTTTCTTATTATACCTGCCACAAGTGTTTACATGGGGGCCCTCCTGTCTTCTTTACGGGTAAAGAATCTTTCCTCCCCGCTGATCACATAACTCTAACGTTGACAGATTCAAAAAGAATGAGTCTTTAGCGACAGTATATGCGCACTGGCAATGGAAGTCGTGGAGTTGTACTTGGGAGAGAGCATCCCTACTGGGTCTGTGCCGGTTGCAATCGACCCAGTTTTGGCTTATTTTTTCTTGGTGCTTTTGCACCACTTTTCTTTCCCAAATTGCTTGGGAAAGACAAAAATAGAGAGTATTTTATCCGAGTTAGGGACTTCCACTGTAGTGCAAGCCTGTAGTAAACAATTGTGGTAGGTATAATAAGAAAGGAAATTTACTATAAAATTTAGATTTTTATTAATCGTTATGCATGATTCAGAAATATTCTAAATGTAGGCCCAGTTGATAAAGCCATTTAATAAGAAAGAAAACACCATACAATAATACTTGGAGCCCACTTAATTGGATGTCTATTTGATTCACAGTTTTGTTCGTGGGGTCATATTCAGCCCTTGGTGTTGTGTGTGCCCCCCACCCCAACCCCAACCCCCTCCACCCCGCACCCCCCCCACCCCCCCACCCCTCCCACCCCTCCCCATCCCAGATTTTAGTCCTGTGGGTACCGGAGAAAACATTTTAAAAAATCTTCTTTTGTGCCACTGCAGCGCTTGATCATATCACGATCAAGCCTGGAAATAAGCAATTTGTCATTTGCAGGCGGAGGTCCCCAGAGGGTGAATTTGCTGATGCTGTCCCATTCAGTGAGCTAGAATCTCCAAATATATTTTCTGGGTTCCTTTTTATGTTTAGGCATGAGACCTTGATTCAGATTGAGGTTCACATAGGGTAAATTTAGTGGTCCTACCCTGATGTGCAGGGTAGCATCACCAAATTCACACTCTGGGGATCTCATTGATTATTTCCTGGCTTGGTCGCAATTCACTGGTTGATCAAGATTCCCATTCCCATTCCAAAAATATCATAGAATCAAGAAAAAACATTGATAATAGCATCTGCAGTTCAGTGTTGTCACTATTTTTGACATGTGAGATTCTACGGTGTTGTAAGCAGAAAAGCAGCCCGAATTTTGAGTGCATCACAACTCTCACATTCTTGTCAGAATTCTCTGTGTTCTTTTTTAATTACAGTTCTGTGAAGCATCATGCATTCTATGTGGGATTAGTAATCCTAACTGCGGGGATTCACAAATTAGATAACCTAGCATAAAATTCATCCAGAGTTTACCCAAAGTATTCTAGGATGACATTTTCTCACACCTCTAACATTACCTGGTTCAAATTAGAGTTGCAAACAAATTTATCATAAACCATTTTTCTGACTGTCAATTTTTTAGTCTCTTTCTCTTACTGTTTTTTTAGTATTTTTTTGTGTGTAATATTTATTGCTTATCAGTAATAAAGAATTACTCTGAATTTAAGGGATTATGTAGTCACTTGCCTTATGGGTGGTGTATTTTGACGACACAAGCTGCACACCTGATCCATTATATACGTGGCCAATGAATGTTGAAGGGCTAGGTTTAGGGCCTGGTGTTTTCATTCTTGCTATGAAATCTCCACTGTTTGTTAAGTGTTTCCTCTCTCCCTTTCCTTGAAACCTCCCTTGCTATCTCCCATGCTTTTGGAATAATTCTAAAAAAAATTTTTGATTGAAATTTCTTGGGAGTTTAGCTTTGTTGCAGAATGTTTATTCTGTTATCCCCATGGTTACGTCCTCACCCTTGGGGTGTTTAGGCATTTTGGTCATGCATCTACCATCTGATGTATTGCAGCTTCTTCTGTGGAAGATTCTGTTTTATATCGGATAGTGTTTAAAATTGGTAACTGACTTTGGGCCGTGTTTTTCAGTGCCGGGAGTCTTGTTTCCGGTTTTTATTGACTTGTTAGTGATTCCTTGTCTTCTGTAAGGTTTATTATGTAGTCAGATACATTAATATTATCCGTAAGTGTAACATTAATTTTTAGAATTGTTTTAAAATTTTTGTTCACACTTGGGCTTTTTTTAGATCCATTTGGGCTCGTCAAAATTTTTTCGAAAATTTTCTTTTGAATTATTTTTCGAAATTTTGTTATGGATTGTATTATTATTATTATGTATCTTTGTATTTTTGAGGGTTAGTGCGAGTACCACGACTGTATAATATTTTTTAATTATGAAAAGTCTTTCTTGGATTCTCATGCTCATTGTATTTGCTGTAGTCACTGTACTCGCACTAATTCTTGTACAGTTTGTGCCAGTTGGGATGACAAACGTTGGAGACATGTGTCATGGTATATTGTTAGTGGTGAGAGGTAGATGCCGGTCCTCTCACCACAGGGTCATTCTAGTTTTTCAGTCTCTTTTTCAGAGGAACAAGAACAGGGTGATGTTTCCGTGATGTCTTCCGGAAGTGTGCTGCCGTCGTCGCAAATCAATGAAGATCTAGCGGCAAAAGTGCTCAATGAAATCAGACAAGTGCCCAGGTCCCAAAAGGGATTTACGGTCTTGTTGCCAGCTAGCTCGACCGGCGGATGTATCACTCGTCATGTGAGTGATTTGATCCTGGGGATGTCCATTTCGGTCCAGAAGAGGAAAAAGGGTGTTGCGAGCACTATAATCTCGGATCACGCACACCCTGCGACAAAGGAACGGAGGATGGATCAGAGGAAGCCAGTCAGTCCGGTAGCTAGCTCGTTCAGGTCTACCCGGACCGTGAGCGATAGAGGCCCTCTCTCTTACAACATCTGGGGCCAGATGTTGTGCATAACGTTCGTCAGTCGGAGCATATGTCCACTCCTCCTGCTCGGGATGCTCCGTCGCATAGACAGCCGGCGTTGGCTTCCTCTTCAACACGCCAACACACACGACCGCACCTTGGCTTTGTGACCTCAGATATCCAGCCTGCTTCGCCGACAAAGGATTCCATGTTGTCTAGGTCACTCCATCCAGTAGCCAAGGACACGAGGCCTCACCAGTCGGGAGGTACGCATAAAAGGATTATGCAGGAAACACCGTCCCAGGAGCTTCCATCGGCTAAGCAACATAAGACTGCAGCTCCACAGGCCTCCGTAATGGACTTGCTATCACAGATAGCGCAACTCATCACAGTGTCCCAGCAACCTGCGGAAACAGTTTCAGATCAGGAACTGTCGGAGGAAGCTGGGTTGGTCCGTTCCTCTGCTGTGTCAGACAGGAACGACCGAGATTCGCATCTGGTCCAGTTGGATGGTGAAAGGGAATCTGCGGAGCTGGATTTTTCCCTTCTGGAACAGCATGGATTTTATGCGTCAACACCTTCCAGAGGTTGTTCCTTCGGTCCAGAGTGCTGCGATACTGGATAAGAGACTGATAGCGTCACTGGATACAGACTTTTTTGGCCGGACTAAGGATGATGTTCCTCAGTATTCGGTCCAGTCCAGCAATGTCTCACGGACGTTTGAATTGCTGAATGACGCTATTTTTAAATTAGCCTCTAAGACAGGCAGAACCAGTTTCTTATCGCAACATGCTTTACATCTGCCGTTCATCAACAATAGGAATAAATTTGCTATGGCAGGAAAGGGCGTGCCAAGAGTTCCTCTGCGTTTAAACGACTAGGCCGAAGACTTGGAATTGTCATTGCCAGCGTCTATGTCGATTCTCCCTAGTACTTTGGAGACGACGATTTCATCTAACAGAGCCAGTTTAGTCGCATTATCTTATGCAGATCACCTTACCAGAGCATTAGCGCAACGTCTCGAAGGCAAATAATTCCAGAATGTTCAAACTTCCTTGAGAGTTCTTTCTAGGGCAATCGCATTTTCAGCGTATAACTCCGCCCTTTCAGTGGCAAATTTGGAATTAGTCAGACGTGATGCTGCCCTGGCTTCATCCACAAGGGTGGATTCTAAGGTTAAAAACTCTCTTCGAGTTGCTCCAGTTTCGGAAGAATTTCTCTTTGATGGTAAGCTTTCATTAATCTATGATCAGATTACCAAGAAAGCTTCAGATTCTCTGCTCTTTAAGTCTGTTTCTAAGAAACTGGACTCAGCAGAGAGGAGTAAGTCAGGAGCTTCGGGAGCGAGTACGTCCAAGGGAAGCTCCTATAGAGGATATAAAAAATCCTCCAGCTCCTACTCCAGAGATCGTCAGGGTAGCGACTCAGGTAGGAGATGTAATGCCGGCCGAGACAACTGGTCAGATGCTTGAGTGGTCGAGGTGCTTGACGGGGAGGACGTAGTTTCTCTTCCCGCAAGCCTCGCATGTCCAGGAGGTGAAGGTCAGGACCTCTATTGCGCTCCAGTGGGTGGAAGGCTGTCAAGATTTTTGACCAATTGGTTGTCAATTACGGACAACCGATGGGTACAGGAGGTTATTTCGGAAAGTCTAAAACTGTCCTTTAGAGAAAAACCTCCATTAACACGAAGTCCACGATGGACTCAGTTTCCGTCCAACCTTCAGAAGAGAGATTCGCTTCTATCAGAGGTGCAATCTCTTCTGGAGAAGAATGCAATAGAGGTCATAGAAAACCAGAAATCTCCCGGTTTTTACAGTCACCTGTTCCTGGTACCAAAACCAGACGGCTTGTTCCATCCAGCTATAGATCCCTGCTGGATAAACAAGCTGATCGTGGCTCAGAAGTTCTATATGGAGACCATTCGATCGGTGAGAGCGAGCATTCGAGTAAACGATTATGCTGTGAGCATAGATCTCAAGGATGCGTACTTTCATGTAATGGTACATCCGACGTTCAGAAAGTACCTTCGTTTCTTAGTCGTTTATCAATTCTGAGCAATGTGCTTCTGACTCAATCTAGCGCCCTGGGCTTTCACTTGAATAATGAACTCGGTAATGACTCATTTCCGAGCTGATTCGTTTGCGGTAACATTGGCCTACTTGGACGACATTCTTCAGAGATACGGCAACAGATTAACTCTTCAGAATGATGTTCAGAGTCTGCTTCAATCGCCCCGACGTCCTGGTTTCATTGTAAACGAAAAGAAGTCGGATCTAGTTCTGTCCAAGTCGATCATTCACTTAGGGATGAGCTTTGAGACACACAACAATGTGGTTCGTCTTCCGTTACCCAGAGCGAAATTAATCAATTGTTATGCTCGCTTTTGTCTACACTCAGACGTAGTAACAGTGAGAGAATTCATGCGACTGATGGGTTTGTGCGGAGCTGCCACAGACCTTATTCCGATGGGGTGCTTATGCACACGTCCACTCCAGATATTTTTTACTCAGAATTGGAGTGTGAAGATTCATTCGCTCGAAACGAACATCGTCCTATCGAACCAAGTAAAACAAGTGATTCAGAATTGGGCAGATATTCAGTGGTTGACTCAGGGAGTTCCACTGCAACTGCAGGATCCGGTTTTTACGATTATGACGGATGCGAGTCAAACAGGTTGGGGCGCGACATTGAGCCCAACAGATTCGAGGTGCCAGGGTCTTTGAGATCCGCAGTTCCTGAACAAGCACATAAACATCAAGGAGATGATGTCAATTTGGCTTGCGCTACATAATTGGATGAACATAATTCAGAATTCTCATGTTCAAATACTGTCCGACAATTCGACAGTAGTAGCGTACATTCGGAACCAGGGAGGCACTCATTCCATTCCATTATTCAACTTAATGGAAAGAATCCTTCTGTTTGTTCTAGAGCATCATGTTGTTCTGTCGGTCCTTCATATTCCGGGCCGTCTGAACGTTCTAGCGGACTCGCTCTCTCGGAAAGGTCGCATGTTGCCGTGACTCTCAACAAGCGAGTATTCAATCAGATCTTCTACCAATGGGATCGCCCAATGATAGACTTGTTTGCGACGCATCTCAACAATCAGTTGCAGACATATGTGTCGCCATGACCAGATCCTCGAGCGTTCGCAGTAGACGCTCTCTCGATCTCTTGGGACGGAATGATGGGATACACGTATCCTCCAGCTCTGTTGATTCAACAGATATTGCTAAAAATCAAGCAATCTCACTGCAGGATTCTGTTGGTAGCATCTCTGACGCCCCAGAGACCATGGATAAATCTACTCAGGTGTCTGTTATGGGACATTTCTCGGAAGCTTCCTCCATGGGAGGACCTTCTTTCGCAGGGGAATTCATGCACACTGCATCACAACCCGCAAGGTCTCAACCTTCACGTATTTCCATTGTGCGGCCCTTCTTACATGGCAAGCAATTTACAGGACGAGCAGTGGACACAATTTCTAACTGTAGGAGGGCCTCTTATTCGCTAAATTATGCAGCAAAGTGGAAGGTTTTCTCTCGTTGGTGTAGGGATCATTCAATTGATATTTATGATCCCTCCATTCAAGACATTGCTAATTTTTTTTTTTTTTTTTCTATAACAGGTGTACTGGTGCTTTCAAGGCCCTTTCCTTATAGATGAGGTTAGGACTGAAAGTAAGTACCAAGATGATGTGATTACAGGTTTTAAAAAAAACACAAACAAACATGAATCAAAATAGAATTTGGGCTAATCAAAAAGGCTTGACCTGGATGTACGTCTGCATGCATTTCTCTTTACAGTATCCAGTTGATGTGATCAAGAAGGCATGGGAGTTGGGACTGATGAACACACATATCCCGCAAGCATGTGGTAGGTTTTGTATTTCACCTTTAACCCAAAGCTCTCAGGCCTCCATTAAAAATCATTTAGGAATTTGATGCTGCTATGGCCTGGAACCAGTCTAGACCTAAATAGTTCATCACCAAACCAATGTTTATATTCAGTCAACTGAAACATTCCACAATTTAAAAATACCCTAAACATTCTTTTTCTTTGAATCAATGCAAGAAATGTTTCTCAATTGAGACCTGAATGATTTACCAGATTTTTATTGACTTTATCAAGACTATTAGACAGGCTTTTTCTGTAAAGAATTATTAATGAAAATTCTCCACAGCTGTTGTTTCATGATTGCCCACATGTACTTCCGCCAATTGTGTTAATATCTTGATGTTTTCAAGGCAAATTAAATACTTATTGATTGGAATATCTATAACAGAAGGACTGAAGAATATCTGTAGACATGTATCTTTGTGATTAAAAAAACGTCACATTAAATCAATGGTAGTCTGCATGCAAATTCCATGAAAAGTGGGAAAACAAACAAAATTAGACTGGTGACCTGAAAGCTTGATTTAACTCGCGAAAGTGATCTTCTACTCATCATTGCATGAGTAAATAGTATGTCAGGCTCTTGAGCCACCAGTCTAATTCTGCTAGGAATTTGATGCTGTTATGGCCTATTTGTTTACCCACTTTTCATTGTGTTTGCATGCAGACAGCCTAAACTATGGCTCTGGTGAGTCTGCATTCGTGGTGGTAATGTCATAAAAAAATTGGTCACATCAAGTCTCACTTGATCAACATTTCTAGCATTGATTCAAAGAAAATAAATGTTTATGATATTTTTTCGATTCACTGGTATGGAATATGTCAGTTGGTTGGAAAAACAAATTGATATATTCCTTACGAGTGAATCTAAACATAGGACTGCATGGTATTTGAAATTGAATACCGGTATTGATATTGAAAAAAATATAGTGGTGTACCCATGCTATTGGGAAAATTTGAGTCTTGGGGGCTCCAATTGGGAATTTATTTTGGAGGGGTGGAAACATACAAAGACTTAAACAATTTTCCAGTTGAATTGAACAGATAACTTAAAAACCGAATGTATACTACAAGTAATTTTTAGAACCAAGAGTCACATGGAATCATGCTCACCCCACTCTCTGCAGTCTCCATAAACCTATTCTTATACTATAAAAGAAAACGTGCCATTTGCCTTTGAATTCAGACTATTTCTGAGATTTGTTAGGTAAAAAATGTAAATTTTAATGTACAGTTGGTGTCCTGAACTGGGTGGTCGTAAGGCCTCAGAAAACTAATGGTTTTCTGAGGCCTTATGACCACCCAGTTCAGGACACCATTTCTGCATTACATTATTCTTTGAGTGGGACTGAGATTGGAAAATGTTGGGTTGGGAATTTGGAAAAATCATGCCCAAGTGCAGTTGGGAAAGGGGCCCATATTCAGCCCCTGTAGACACCCCAAAGAATCCCTGTACAGTGTTGTGATCACAAAAGTGGTAATTGAACTTTACGATCCGATTGATGACATTAAGGATTGCTGTGTTTGTGAAAGCATATGAATATTGATACAAAATTGTGATTTGCATCATGAGCTGAGAATGTTAGCTGTAAACCTTAGATTTCAAATTAGTAAGTATGCATATCAGAATTATTACATGTCCTGTCTAAAATAACCTGCAATTTATCATTGCTACTATCTTTACGTTTTTCCAAGTTATGGATCATGACTTGTTTTACTTTTTACATGCTTGTCATGATTGCATTGAAATTCCATTTGTGATCACAGTACATTAAGAGGCATGCAGCTATCTACACTTTACCTAAAGTAATAGCACATAACTGGCCAGCACTATTGACAAAAATCAGTGTTCAGATTTCATTTTTAGTTGACCTGTGCAAAACTCAAGGGGAACTTTAGTGATAACTTCCCATCCCTCATCAGCATAAACCTAACATCTTTGATTTTGCCAAAAAAATTTCTGGACCATTTATAACCATATATGCATGTTCCTTGTCATATGTCAGTTCAGGTATGTTAAAGTTGCCATGCTCAGAGTCAGTATTTTCAAGTTTGTTCAAGTAAAGTCCCATGGTTAATATTGGAGTCCCAATTGGAGATTGAATTTTAACTTGGTGGAGAGGAGGAATATTCTTTAAAATCTTCTCAAGAACCACATTCAGAATGTTTTTATATTTTGTATACTTCATCCTAGCCAGGCTCAAATTCAGGTTTCTTCAGATCAAGTCCTTGGGTCCATTTTAACTTACTGTTATATGACAAATGATATCAAAAAATCTCCTTCTGATCCATCTTTCAGAACCTATTGATATTTGGTATACTGCATCCTGGAGGCGAGGTGGGGGCTTTTGGGTTAGATTCATGTTTGTTGAAGTTATTAAGTCCCAAGGTTGATATTTGGCCCCCTCCACCCCCCCCCACACCCCCACCCCCACCCCGTCACCCCCTCCTAGTTTTGCATTACTTGAAATATGGACCTTAATTCTGTTGTAGTATCTCAATACTAGAAAAAGTCATCTGACATGGACAACAGAGTTCTAAATAATTACATGACTCATGCCTCTGTAGTGTTAACTGGTCATAGATGCCAGTTCATTCCTCCTTTAAACGACTGCCGGGTGAGTGCCTCAGGCCCTTTAGGGCCTCTTGTTTGTTTCTTAACCCATTTTTTATTTTTTCAGCTGAATTCTTTTTTGTGCTTGGGCCAATTTTCTCTTCTCAACTCACTAAAAAGTGTACTTGAGAATCTGGAACAAAGTATACTATTTACTCGGTATTATCTGAAATGCATTTTAGTTTTAAACATTTAAACTTATAAAATAATCATTTGTCTTCTTCAAAATAGTCTTGAAGGATAATCTCATAAAAAAACAATAAAAAAAATTGTTAAAGAAAAAATTGTCACTCGGTCAACTGCCATCCATGATATTGATGGTTGTATTAAAAAAAAATACTAAACTGGCTTAAGTACAAGTGAGATTGAAACTGTATTATAAACTAGCTTCCAGTGCCGGAATCTTTTCTCCAAGATCAATCTCTGGGTGGGACCCTCGGGTTACTTTTGCTTTACACTGCATGTGTAAATACACAGCTAGGCAAAAACAGGTTGGACACAGGCAATATTCGGGGAGATTTAAGAATTTTCGAGTTGCCAATTTTCCATGTATGCAGTGACGCCAAAGTATAATTTTTAGTGACCACCCACAGGCACGTGTAATGGGTCACATGCATCTAGAGACATGCTTGACAATGCTGCATTTGAAGTGCTCATTCTGTGCCTAATGGCAAGATACAGCTGGCCTCATAAAATTTGATAATCAGTTCACTCATTTAGGTCCCAGTTTACGCACTTGCTTGAATGTAGCTCGAACAAAACGGTCATTCGTGCACTTTTTAAATGCCTGTTAGGGCACATGTTCAGAGTCGATAAAGTTTGTCAGAATAAACAAAAAGCCCTTAATAGCACCCAATGGTATCGCTACATGTTACTCCACCAATAATTGATTATAATGCGTTTAGAAAACTTCATGTATGTGTCTTTTACATTGAGATGTGTTTGTGGTGGATTGGGGTCTATCAGCAGCCACCCCTCATAGGTATTGTTTATACATCCACTAATAGAAGTGAACAATATTATGGTATGGGTATATCTGTCAGGGGTGCACTGTTGCTCCATGGTTAGAGCATTGGACTTTAAACTAAGAGTCAGTAGTTCGATCCTGATCCGTATTAACTGTGCCATGTCCTTGTTCTATAGACACAGGGTTCGTACAGGTTAAAAAATCGAAATTCTAGGGCCTGGAAAGTGCTTGAAAATCATATCTCCAGTAGTAAAGTCCCGGAAAGTGCTTGAAAAATATGTAATGTCAGTAATCTAGCATGTTATCAAAAAATATTGCTATAATAACTTGCATAATTGCATAGATTGACAGTGCATAAAGTCGGTGTTTTTTTTATGAAAAAAACAGCGTGCCTTCTTAACCCTTTACCTAACACGAAAAGGAGACGACACTTGCAAACAAAATTCTTGAATAACTATTTTTAAAAATTTTTTGTGTCAAAAACATAAGTTATGGCCCCTCTTTGGAACGAACTTATCAAGCTCATTCCAAAGAGGAGTCATAACCTATGTTTTTGACACAAAAAATGAAGAAAAAAAGAAAATTAATTGGCATTTTTAGCTCACCAACTTTAGTTGTGTGAGCTTATGGCATGGCTCGATCGGTCGGCGTCGGCGTCAGCGTACGTGTCCAATAATGTTAAAGCTTCTGTTTAGGTCAAGGTCACTTTCTCACCCTATTTCCATATCATGGCCTTTATAATGCTGCTATATGATGATTATTAGCATTATACCATGATTTAACCCCTCATACCCTGCATTTTAAACATTTTTCTTGACATTTTTAGTTGCGTTTAGTTTTCTGTTTAGCTCAGAATTTCATGTTTAACTAAATGTTTAGGTCAGCTGCTGTGCTCCTTCTCTTCCCATGGCACTTATATTCATCAGACATGTTCCTCAGTATCATTGTTCCATGATTAACCCCTCATACCCTGCATTTTAAACATTTTTCTTGACATTTTTAGTTGCGTTTAGTTTTCTGTTTAGCTCGGAATTTCATGTTTAACTTAGTGTTTAGGTCAGCTGCTGTGCTCCTTCTCTTCCCATGGCACTTATATTCATCATACATGTTCCTCAGTATCATTGTTCCATGATTAACCCCTCATACCCTGCATTTTAAACATTTTTCTTGACATTTTTAGTTGCGATTAGTTTTCTGTTTAGCTCGGAATTTCATGTTTAACTTAGTGTTTAGGTCAGCTGCTGTGCTCCTTCTCTTCCCATGGCAATTATTTTCATCATACATGTTCCTCAGTATCATTGTTCCATGATTAACCCCTCATACATTGCATTTTAAACATTTTTCTTGAAATTTTTAGTTGCGTTTAGTTTTCTGTTTAGCTCGGAATTTCCTGTTTAACTAAGTGTTTATGTCAGCTGCTGTGCTCCTTTTCTTCCCACGGCACTTATATTCATCATACATGTTCCTCAGTATCATTGTTCCATGATTAACCCCTCATACCCTGCATTTTACACATTTTTCTTGACATTTTTAGTTGCGTTTAGTTTTCTGTTTAGCTCAGAATTTCATGTTTAACTTTGTGTTTAGGTCAGCTGCTATGCTTCTTCTCTTCTCATGGCACTTATATTCATCATACATGTTCCTCAGTATCATTGTTCCATGATTAACCCCTCATACCCTGCATTTTAAACATTTTTTTTGACATTTTTAGTTGCGTTTAGTTTTCTGTTTAGCTCGGAATTTCATGTTTAACTTAGTGTTTAGGTCAGCTGCTGTGCTCCTTCTCTTCCCATGACACTTATATTCATCATACATGTTACTCAGTATCATTGTTTCATGATTAACCCCTCATACCCTGCATTTTAAACATTTTTCTTGAAATTTTTAGTTGCGTTTAGTTTTCTGTTTAGCTCGGAATTTCATGTTTAACTTGATGTTTAGGTCAGCTGCTGTGCTCCTTCTCTTCCCATGTCACTTATATTCATCATACATGTTCCTCAGTATCATTGTTCCATGATTAACCCCTCATACCCTGCATTTTAAACATTTTTCTTGACATTTTTAGTTACGTTTAGTTTTCTGTTTAGCTCAGAATTTCATGTTTAACTATGTGTTTAGGTCAGCTGCTGTGCTCCTTTTTTTCCCATGGCACTTATATTCCTCATACATGTTCCTCAGTATCATTGTTCCATGATTAACCTCTCATACCCTGCATTTTAAGCATTTTTCTTGACATTTTTACTTGCGTATAGTTTTCTGTTTAGCTCGGAATTTCATGTTTAACTTAGTGTTTAGGTCAGCTGCTGTGCTCCTTCTCTTCCCATGACACTTATATTCATCATACATGTTCCTAAGTATCATTGTTCCATGATTAACCCCTCATACCCTGCATTTTAAACATTTTTCTTGAAATTTTTAGTTGCGTTTAGTTTTCTGTTTAGCTCAAATTTCATGCTTAACTTAGTATTTATGTCAATGTCTGTGTTTTACTTTTAAGAGGTTGTGTTTAGGTAAGCTTTGTCACATGTTATGAGCCTGTTTGATACAGTTCTTGTGTTTGCCAAAGTTACTATCAAAGAGGAATGTTGGTGAGCTATAGGGCGTTGGCGTCCTTCTTGTTTGTGAATAGTGCTGACTGGTTTTTCCCGTTATGTTGGGTAAAGGGTTAATCTTGCATCAGGTATTATTATGATACAAACAGGTGCACAAGTATGAAATAGGGTCGGCATTATTTTATCAGAAGGTCCTGGAAAGGTCTTGGAATATGCTTGGAAAAATTCCTTGAAAGTTCTGGAATTTTTATTTCTGAAGGGTGTACAAACCCTGAGACACTTAATCCTGATTTTCCATGTGGGGGAATGGTGGTGCTATGTACTAATGCGTACTGGACATCGATGGTGCACTTGCCTTCAACTGCTGGTAACTCTGCTCGTGACAGGTGAGCAAGTTTGAGAGTCGAACAGTTGCTTGCTGATTGTATCGTAGCTCTATCCAGGTACTCTGGCTTCCTCTCCCATAAAACTGTACGACATGGTATGACCCTGGCTGTTGAAAGTGTCATTAAACCCTTATAAACAAACAATATGTCCATCAGTCCATCCATTTACTTTTGCTTATCCTCTGTGGAATAACTTGAAATTCAAATGTCCAGTGGATCCCAGTTTTTAGCTCACCTTGACGAAGTCAAGCTGAGCTTATCTAATCGCTCTCCATTCGTCGTCCGTCAAACCATGTTTTGGTCTTCTCCTCCAAAACCACTGGGTCAATTCAAGTGAAAGATTGTGTGAGTGATGGTCCTGAAGGGGCATTGCATTTTTGTTCAACTCAACATGCCCAGCCCCATAGAGAGGGGAGTCGGTGAAAATGCTCCAAAATATTTTTAAAATCTTCTCATGAACCAGTTTTGAGGTGTAGAATCAAGATTGTTTAAACGAAGTTCATGAAGCAATATTTGCCTTTGTAATGGGCGGGGCAAGATTTTTTGGTGTTGTTGGGTCATAAGTACTTGACTCATCCAAAAAAAAAAAAAATTTTCTGTGCCCCCGTGGGAATCCCAGGAGCTAAAAATAGAAATATTTTTAAATGCCCAATTTCCCAAACCACACAGAACAGAGAACTGTTATATGGTATGAAGTATTCTTAGGACCAGTAGAATTGAATGATAAAAAATGCTATAGGTTATGTCAGGGTGTTCTGTAGGGGTGGGGGGGGGGGGGAGGGAGGAGCATCGAAAAAATGCTGAGTCAGCATATTTGCAAAAATTTAAAAAAATTTCTCCAGAACCAATTGTCAGAATCTTTTGATATTTGGTATAGAGCATCCGTAGGGGATCAGATACAGGTTTGTTAAAATGAAGCCCCTTGGTTCATATTTAGGCTCAATACCAGAGCCCGGATTTTTAACTTAGTGCAATATTGGGCATAATTTTTAAAAATCTTCTTCAGATCCATCTGTCAAAATTCTTTCATATTTGGTATACAACATCTCAAATGGGATGAAATTCAAGTTTGTGCAAATCAAGTTCCTGGGCTAATATTGAGCTCCCTGTGGGAGCCAAAATTGGCCATGGAGCTGAGGAATTAAAATCTTTTTTATTAAGTATCCTCTAGAGGTGTGTAACTAAGAGGTTGTATCAAGGGGCTCCACTTCTTACATTATGATCAACTGAAGAAAAGGCATGATGCTTGGACTATGTTAGTCACTCCTGAGGGGCTCAAGGATTGACAATGTATCCTTTGGAGATTGATTGCTTAATGTAGATTCATACTTGGACTCTGTTTATATCGGGTTCTGTTCAAGGTGAGTACTTCAGGCTCCGTGGGGCCTCTTGTTTTCTGGTGCATTAACATAGGCTGCATGAAGGTGGCTTTTGATAGTTGGTAATTTTGAATGTCCACTTTGGTAACCATGGCAGCTATCTTGGATTTCTTGTAATTTTTCAGGTCCCTTTAATAACTTAAGTTACTTAAATCAGCATACCCATATTCTGGTGGTGGCCTGGCAATGACAAGAGAAAGTTTTGCTTGTAGTTTGATAATCAGTGTTGCAGATAATCCACTATATGGCAGCCATCTTGGGCTTTTCTTAATTTTTGTCTGTACTTTAGATTGAGACTCAAATGTCCAACACATGTACATCCATTTTTGTCCCCCCCCCCCCCCCCCCAATTTTTTTTTGGGAGACTATTAAAATGGTTATCGGCCATCCATCCATCCATGCATGTGTGCGTGCATCCCACTTTGGTTTCTCGATGATAACTTTAGTTATAGTTGGCCAAATCAAATGAAATTGGATACGTAGGCATATCAACATAAAATATAGGTCAAGTTCGAATTGGGGTGCAGTCCGACACGATTTGCCGGAGTTATGCCCCTTTTCAGACTTCAAAAATTCATTTTGCATGGTTTCCGATGATAACTTCAGTTATAGTTGGCCAAATCAAATGAAATTTGGTATGTTGGTGTATCAGTGTGAAATACAGGTCAGATTCGAATCAGGGTGCGGTTTGACAATTTTTGCCAGAGTTAGGCCCTTTTTTCGACTTCAAAAATTCATTTTTTTTGTTTCCTTATTTAAGTTATAGTTGGCCAAATCAAATGAACATTGGTATGTAGGTGTATCAGTATAAAATACAGGTAAAGTTCGAATAAGGATGTGGTCTGTCAAGTATTGCCAGAGTTATAGCCCTTTTTCGACTTAGAAAATTCTGGGGGTTTTTTGGTTTCCTGATAACTTTAGTTGCTGTTGACCGATTCAGATAAAATTTGATGTATCAACATAACATACAGGTTAAGTTCAAATCAGGGTTTGGTCCAACATTTTTTGCCAGAGTTATGTCCCTTTTTCGACTTTTAAAACCTCAAATTGCACACTTTTTTCGGGGGATGTGTGGCCAGGCGGCCTTTTATCTGGTGCATTAACATATACTGCAGGAAGGCTTCGTTTGATAATCACTATTCTTGTGTATCCAGTTTGGCAGATATTTTGGATTTTTTAAGCATAACCTTGTCCATGCAATAACCAGAAAAACCAATTGTCCAATTAACCCTTTACCTAAAATGAAAGGCAGATGACACATGCAAACAAAATTTGTATATAACAAATTTTTTTCATTTTTTGCATAAAAAACTTCGCCTGTGACCCCTCGTTGGAATGAATTGAGATCATTCCAATGAGGGGTCATAAGCTATGTTTTGGAGACAAAAAATTAAAAAAAATAATGAAAATTGAATGGTAATTTATGTGAATAGCATTGGCCGGTTTTGGCCCTTACCTTCGGTCAGTCGTTGACATGTCCCGTTTTTATACCCCCACTCTGAAAGAAAATAGGGCAGGCCTTGATCTGTTCGGTTTCGCATCACAAAATGCAAAGCAAAAATTGTGTGCTGCGATGCAATAGCTAGAATTGGTTACTTTTTTTTTTACGTCTGGACAAAATATTAGAACACAAAGTATTCTCACAATCGCTGAATTGGATGGTATGATGTATAAGGGCACAAAGTGTGTAATATTTTTTTTTACCAACTACCGTATTTAGCTTGTAGAGTGCATATAGCTTCCGATTGGTGGCTGGGGGAATGCCAATTGTGTCGAATCGGAATGTCTTTGGACACACATTTACATATTTCTGGGACATATAAACATGTGTCTCGTGAAACTGAAAGTACAATATGTCACTTTTCATGTAATCTGGAGGACACACTCCTTGATAATGTGGGATATAATTAGATGATTTTGTAGATATATTAAAGATGGGATCAACCTTCATCATGGCAAAAGATTTTTTACCTGGTCTCCTCGAGCACTGAATACTAGTGAGTAACAATAAAATAATTTCTCTTGATTTAGGCTATTAACAAAATTGTCTATGTTCTCAGGCAATTGTGCCTCAAATTTTTGTTGAGGGCGGCAGGCTTTTTATTTTCATTTTTAGCGTAACTTGACATAGTCAAGATAAGCTATTGCCATCACGCGGGCGGAAGTCTGTTAGTCTGTGAGTCTGTTCACATTTTCCTTTAGCACGGGCTACACCCCGCAGTTCTTGTCTGATCATCACAAAATTTCATATGCGGGTTTGTGTCCCCTTTTGGTCGCGATCGGGCAACCGGTATGGCTGCCCGAGCCCAAAACCCGAAAACCATCAGCACAGTCTACAGGTAGTATTTATGAAGGGATTTCATTGTAACTTGGTAGGATGCCTCTGTATAATGTCTAGATGAGAACGTCCCCTTTTGGGCATGATCTATCAACCATGATGGCTGCCCAAGCCCGAAACCCAAACACTTTTAGCACAGTCTGCAGGTCATGTTTAATATGGAGGGATTTCATTGTAACTTGGTAGGATGACTCCTTATGATCTCTAGATGAGAATTTCCCCATTTGGGCATGATCTGCTAACTGTGACGACTGCCCGAGTCCAAAACACGAAAACCTTTAGCACAGGCTACAGGTAATATTTATTGAGGAATTTCATTGTAACTTGGTGGGTTGACTTCATACAGTGTCTAGATGAGAAAGTCACCTTTTGATCCTGATTGGGCAACTGTGATGGCTACAGGGGCCCGAAGCCCGAAAACCTTTAGCACAGTCTACAGGTCATATTTATGAAGGGATTTCATTGTTACTTGGTAGGATGACTCCAAATAATGTCTAGATGAGAACGTCCCATTTTGATCGCGATCATTCAGCCTTGATGGGTGCCCGAGCCCAAAAACCTTTAGCATAGGCAAAAAGTCATATTTATAGAAGGATTTCATTGTAACCTGTTGTGTTTACTCCATATAATGCCTAGATGATGACATCCCCTTTTGGTTGTGATTGGTCAACTGTGATGGCTACAGGTGCCCGAAGCCGGAAAAACTTGAGCACAGTGTGCAGGTCATATTTATAAAGGGATTTCAGTGTAACTTTGTAGGATCACTCCAGATGAGGGATTTCATTGTAACTTGGTAGGGTGACTTCATATAATGTCTAGATGAGAACGTCCCCTTTTGGGCACGATTGGGCAACTGTGACGGCTACAGGGGCCCAAAGCCCAAAAAGCCTGAAAACCTTTAGAACAGTATACAGGCCATAATTATGAAGGGATTTCATTGTAGCTTGGTAGGATGACTCCAAATAATGTCTAGATGAGAACATCCCCTTTTGGTCACGATCATTCAGCCTTTTTGGCTGCCCGAGCCCAAAGACCTTTAGCATATTCTACAGGTCGTATTTATGGAAGGATTTCATTGTAACTTGTCAGGTTGACTCCTGTAATGCCCAGATGATGACATCCCCTTTTGGTCATGATTGGTCAGCTGTGATGGCTACAGGTGTCCGAGGCCCGAAAATCTTGAGCACAGTCTACAGGTCATATTTATGAAGGGATTTCATTGTGTAACTTCGTAGGATCACTCTAGATGATGCCCAGATGAGAATGTCCCCTTTTGATTGCGATCATTCAACCATTATGGCTGCCCAAGCCCGAAGCCTGAATACCTTTAGCACAGTCTACAGGTCATATTTATGAAGGGATTTCATTGTAACTTGGTAGGTTTGACTTTATATAATGTCTATATGAGAACATCCCCTTTTGGACACAATTGGGCAACTGTGACAGCTGCAGGGGCCTGAAGCCCGAAAACCTTTAGAACAGTCTACAGGTCATAATTATGAAAGGATTTCATTGTAGCTTGGTAGGATGACTCCAAATAATGTCTAGATGAGAACGTCCCCTTTTGGTTGCGATCATTCAGCCTTGATGGCTGCCCGAGCCCAAAAACCTTTAGCATAGTCTATAGGTCGTATTTATGAAAGGATTTCATTGTAACTTGTTAGGTTGACTCCATATAATTAATGCCTAGATGATGACATCCCCTTTTGGTCGTGATTGGTCAATTGTGATGTCTACAGGTGCCCGAAGCCCGAAAATCTTGAGCATAGTCTACAGGTCATATTTATGAAGGGATTTCATTGTACCTTCGTAGGATCACTCCAGATGATGCCCAGATGAGAATGTCCCCTTTTGGTTGCGATCATTCAACCATGATGACTGCCCGAGCCCAAAGCCTGAAAACCTTTAGCACAGTCTTCAGTTCATATTTATGAATGAATTTTATTGTAACTTAGTAGGTTGACTTCATATAATGTCTAGATGAGAACAGCCCCTTTTGGATACCATTAGGCAACTGTGATGGCTACAGGGGCCTGAAGCCTGAAAACCTTTAGCACAGTCTACAGGTGATATTTATGAAGGGATTTCATTGTAGCTTGGTAGGATGACTCCAAATAATGTCTAGATGAGCACGTCCCCTTTTGGTCACTATCATTCAGCCTTGATGGCTGCCCGAGCCCAAATCCCCCAAAACCTTTAGCATAGTTTATAGGTCATATTTATGGAAGGATTTCATTGTAACCTGTTAGTTTGACTACATATAATGCCTAGATGATGACATCCCCTTTTGGTCGTGATTGGTCAACTGTGACGGCTTCAGGGGCCTGAAGCCCGAAAACCTTGAGCACAGTGTACAGGTCATATTTATGAAGGGATTTCATTGTAACTTCATAGGATCACCCCAGATGATGCCCAGATGAGCATGTCCCCTTTTGGTTGCGATCATTCAACCATGATGGCTGCCCAAAAACCTTTAGCACAGTCTACAGGTCATATTTATGAAGGGATTTCATTGTAACATGGTAGGTTGACTTCATATAATGTCTAGATGAGAATGTCCCCTTTGGACGCAATTGGGAAACTGACGGCTCCAGGGGCACGAAGCCCGAAAACCTTTAGCACAGTCTACAGGCCATATTTATGAAGGCATTTCAATGTAACTTGATAGGATAAATCATTTTGGAATAATTTCACTGTAACTTGGTAACTTTGTAACTTTCGTTGATATACGTTAACTGTGAGGGCCACATACATTAACTGTGAGGTCATATTAACCTACCCCTCAGCTCTATAGTACAGTGTACACCTCATATTATTTTTTATCAAAAACATAGCATACAGGTAACAGAAATGAATATATTCCCAATTATCACAATTCTTGTCTTATTTCATAATCCTTTCATAAACATTGAACATTATCCTTTTCATCAAACGCAACACACAATTTAAGCTACAGTATCACTGACACTTTCATTTATTCTGAAATCTGAAAAAGAACAAAGATACCCTTAAAAAATATATTCACATTTCAGGAAGAAATCTTTTACAAACTGTTATCGTATCGCATATATTGCGAAGTGCTTCAATCAACTTGGCTGTTGACGACATGCGAAAGACACTCCATTGCAGGATTATGTTAAGTCCAGCACTATTTTGAAAAGATAATAGCGGCATTTTCCTCAAAAGTTGTTATATGTACCAGCATAGAAAACATGTATGTAGTCAGAAATTCAAAGCATGAACATATGGAGGAAAACAGGAACAGGAAGTTGAAATACTACAGAGAAATGTATACCAGTGCTGGTGCTCAAAATTCCGATCCCAAAATACTGTCCCGGGAAATTTTTTTTTACCACCAGGAATTTCTTGTCAACCTACCTTACAATTGTTTACTACAGGCTTGCACTTCAGTGGAAAACCATAACTCGGAAAATATACTCCCTAATTTGATCTTTCTCAAGGGATTTGGGAAAGAAAAGTGGGGCAAAAGCACCAAGAAAAAATAAGCCAAAACTGGGTCGAGTGCTACCGGCACACACCCAGTAGGGGACGCTCTTCTCATAGTACAGATTCACGGTTTCCGGTAACCAGTGTGCGGGCAGTAACTGATGAATCATTCCTTTTTCGTCTGCCCACATGGTGAGATGTCCATCTTTGCATTAAGAAACAGTGATAATTCAACTTGTTGATAATGGTTACCTGTGACTGGAATTATGGATCTGAGGATCGTATAATAACAGGACTGTGTTTTATATATTCTCGTTATTATTTTCAACCACATTTTCATTGTATTTTATATATTCTCTGTGTTCGCGCACGACTTTCGCATACCGTGCGGTTCAGACATAAAATTTTTTGGTTGATAAATTTATGTTATCCATTTGGATATTATTATTATTGGAGTTAGGTGTCAATGGGGGGCTGTATGGACAGGATTTCTCCTTACTGTTGAGGGCAGCTTTTCTGTTTTTTGGGTCCTTGTCGGCCGTCTGGGTTCAGTTGTGTTCCCATCATTCTTATTTTCTGCCTCCTTTCTCTCGTAGTTGGGGGTGTTCTACTTTCTACATCTGTTGAGTTCACCTTTTTCTTCTACTGCTCTCACCTCTATTATGCCCAGGACTGTTCCTTCAGGGCAATGCCTTTTGTGTTCTCGTGGCCGTTCCTCCCGCACTCACTGGCAGGGGGAACGCTGTCATTCAGGGCCTCCCGACACGACCACGTCTGGTGAGAGTTATACCCCCTCCATGGAGGATGTGTAGTCTTTAACCATGGTGGATACTGCAGGAGCTGTTGAGTTGTCTGGTGAAGAGATGCCTGGTTCCGGGACTGTGGTCCCTCTCCAGTCGACATCTGAGGCTGTCACTAGGGTTGTGACTCCTCCTTTTGAGCCGAGCTCGGTTGCTCTCTCCACTTTTCCACCGGTTTCAACAGCTCCCGTCGTATCTGCTGCTACTGCTACTCTGTCTGCTACATCATCGGTCACTGTTTCAGCCGGCCTCAGCTTAGCTTATCCCTGATGTCTGGTAGTGTGGACGTGGGGTATCGGCCTCAGCCTTCCCTAACTTCAACTCGGCGAAGTCGGAAGGGGCTGCCGACCGAATCCTCTGCTGTGGTCTCTCAGCTGTCGAGCCCAGCAGTTTTCTCATTGGATTCGGATGTTCATGGTGGGGTCACCATGGACTCTGTTGCGTTTCCGTCCGGCTCATCCCTGCAGGGGTCTGCAGAGATGTCTAGTAGTGTGTACGTGGGGTATTGGCCTCAGCCTTCCCTGACTTTAACCCTTTACCCAACGCAGACGATATCAAAATTTATTATTTTAAAAACAATTTTTTGAAATTTTTCAAAAAATTTCAACAAAACCATATCATGTGACCCCTCGTTGGAACGAGCTCGACGAGCTCGTTCCAACGAGGGGTCACATGATATGGTTTTGTTGAACTTTTTTGAAAAATAATATTTTTTCAACTACTGAATTTGCATACGCGGGCGGATGCGGGCGATTTGTTGGGTAAAGGGTTAACCCTGCGAAGTTGGAAGGGGCTGTCAACCAAACCCTCTGCTGTGGTCTCTCAGCCGTCGAACCCAGCAGGTTTCTCATTGGATTCGGATGTTCATGGTGGGGTCACCATGGACTCTGTTGCGTTTCCATCCACGCACTTGGGTCCATGGCCAGTTTTGCTGGACCGACTCTTTTTGTACAGCCTGGACCTTCTGTCCACCAGAGGTCCGCAGTGACTCTCCTGAGTTCCCGCACTGAAGATCCTCGGGGGTATGTCATACCCCTATACACATCTACCTTCAGGTGTTCCGGCTGCTACCCGTTGTCCAGCGTCGGGTGTATTTGATGATCATGACCCTTCACTGGTTAAAAGGGTCAGGAGTGAAGCCACTTTGCCGGTTCATTCCCACATCGAACTGGCTGACACAGGTCGTGAGCTTTGGGAGGCCTTCTCCTTTCTCACTCAGGTTTGTTCCAAGAGCCTTCCCGTTGCCTCCAGCGAGGCTACTAGTGGATTCCAGGTGTCCCCCATGGCACCGCCGATTGCAAGCGGGCCGCTTCCTGATCCCTCAGGTGTGCCTACACCATGGGAGTCATCGGCTGGTTTGCCCATAATGGGCTATGTGTCTTCTGACTCGGAGGATGGGTCAGACATATCTGATGTCGAGAGCCAACAGTCTTCTGACTTGGGGGCAGCTCTTGACTTTGTGTTTGGGTTCCTTCCAGATCTCAAACTTTCAAACCAGCCCACAGTGTCAGCCAGGCCGGGATCATCGGTCGCGCGTCTACAGCCTGTGGAGCAACCCACTTCATTGCGCCTTCGACCGTGCCAGTCGGTGCAGGTGGTTGAAGCGTTTACAGCTTTGGACTCTTAAGCTGAGTTCCAGTGCTATGAGGACTTCGTTCTTCACCAGGGCTGACACTTTTTTGCCTCCAGTGCGTTATCGTTCCTACGATTCTGCCAATCCGTCAGTCTGCCAGACTTTGACGGTCTGGGATCAGGACTCATCTACCTCGGGCTTTCCAAGCCCAAGTCGGCCGTTGTTCCTATTGCGACTCTGGAGTCCCTGTTGGGCTTATCGTGAGAGATGCTGGACATGCTTTCTCTCTCAGATCTCTTCGTCTCTGCTTTAGCTGCTAATCTGCCTCCACATAAGTTAAACGACATGCAGGCGCCTTTGCATGTGTTTTCCAAGGTGCTCATGCATCTTACTCACATGCATGCCTGTAACACGGCTTACTTGGAATTAGTTCGCCGGGATGCTGTGTTGGACACAAGCCGTTCCCTGAGGGGCAGTACGCTGCTCTTCGATCTGCTTCTTTGGCTGGTCCGCAACTATTCCATGGTTCTGTGGCGACGGTCCAGGATGACGTCCTACGTCATTCCAAAGATCTGCTGCTGCTTCGTCAGCTTGATTAGCCTTCTGATGGAGGCTGGGGCCATCCAAAGCCTAACAATCGCCCTTCTGCTTCCTCTGCAAAGCCAAGGGCTGATCCTCCTGCCACCGCTTCTCCTTCTTACTCACGGGGTAAGGGTAAGCATCAGCAGGCTAGAGGGAGGACTCAGGATTCTTCAAATAGTAAATCGCGGGGCTCGAAATGAAGGTCCTCACCTCGATTCGTCCCAGGTTGGAGGACGGATATCAGAATTCGCAGACCATTGGGCCACAATCACATCCGATCCTTGGGTGTTAGATGTTTTTTGGTCCGGGCTGCGGATATCCTTCCAGGGGCATCCCACTCTGTTGAGAGTGCCTCTTCCAACACAAGTTCCTTTAGATGTTACACGTTGGGAACTTTTGATCACAGAGATAGACAATCTCCTGTCAAAGGGGGCGATCGAGGTCGTCAAGAACATTCATTCAGTGGGATTTTATTCCTGCCTGTTCTTGGTATCGAAGAATGACGGCTGACTTCGACGGTTATCGATCTGAGTATCCTGAACCAGTCTATCATTGCTTCAAAGTTCAGCATGGAGACTTTCAGGTCGGTTTGCCGCTGCATTCACCAGGGAGATTTCGCTTCCAGCATCGACCTGCGAGACGTTTACTTTCACATTCCGATTCATTGGACATCGCGAAAGTATTTCAGGTTCGCTTTTCTGGGGCGAGTTTACCAGTTCAAGGCCATGCCCTTCAGTCTCAACCTGGCATGTGTGTGCGATGGAAGGCTATCACATGCGGCATCAGTCGGGGTATCACCCGCATCGCACACAGTCCAGGGTGACTACTCTGGCATATCTAGACGATATCTTCCAGAGGCATTCCAATGCTGCCCTTCTGGAGTCAGATGTCGACACACTGTTGAGCCCGCTCACATCGCTAGGGTTCAGAATCAATGAGGAGAAGTCGGACTTGGTCCCTTCTCAGTTGTTTTGTCATCTGGGGATAGACTTCTGTACTCGGCTGAATATGGTAGCGGTTCCCCGGGCAAGGGTTGTGATTATCTCAGCTTTTGCCCTGACTCTGTCCCAGTCCATGTCAGCTACAGCTCGGAGTATTCTCCGGCTGCACGGTCTCTGCGGTTCTGTGACGGATCTCATTCCTCTAGGTTGGCTGCATGTCAGACCTCTCCAACACTTTCTGCTCAGTCGATGGAGGCCGAATGTCGATCCTCTGGATCTGGTGCTTCAGTTACCGGAGTTTCTTCATCGTCACATTCTCCCATGGACAGATGTTCAGTGGATTATGGAGGGAGTTCTGTTGGACTTACCCATGTCAGATCGTGTTCTGACGGCAGGCACCAACGATCTCGGATGGGGTGCAACGTTGGATCCTCTAGGTCTTTCCCTTCACGGGGCATGGAACCAGGATCAAGCAGCTCTTCACATCAACCAGAAGGAGCTTCTTGCTCTTCTTCTTTGTTTCCGACAGTGGATCCCCCACTTTTTGAATTGTCAGGTCCTTCTGTGGTCTGACAATTCGACAGTGGTTGCTTACATTTGGAACTAGGACGGCACACACTCAGTTCCCAGGTTCGAATTGGCCCGGGATCTTCTACTACTTGCTCAGTATGTCAACGCCGGATTGGTGGTTCGTCACATTCACGGTTGTCTGAACGTCCTAGCCGACTCCCTGTCCCGACAGGGCAGGGTCATTTACACCGAGTGGATGCTCCAAGGGGCAGTGTTCCAGTTGCTTTGCGATCTCTGGGGTCGTCCCCACATCAATATCTTTGCGTCTCATTGGAACCATCAGGTGGACACTTTCATGTCCTCGTGTCCAGATCCTCTGGCTTTCGCCGTGGACGCTCTGTCACTCGATTGGAACGGTCTTGTCTGCTACGCCTTCCCGCCGGTTCCTATTCTGCCGCAGGTTCTAGCCAAGATACGAACCTGCAGTTGTCGAATGATTCTGATCAATCCCCTGTCACCTCAGTGGGTGTGGATCAATCAGCTCCACTCTCTGTTGGTGGTGGTTCCGGCATGTCTCCCTCTACATCGCGACCATCTTTGCGAAGGTCACCCGAGGAGGTTTCATGTCGACCCGACTTCATTGTGCCTTCACGCATATCTTTTGTCAGGTCCTGTCTCCTCTGTAGAGGTTTTTCGAGACGAGCAGTGGGGTGCTTTTCTTCTTCAAGGAGGCACTCCACTGGTTTAGCCTATGCGGCTTAGTTTAAGGTCTTCTGTTGATTATGCCAATCCTTCGATTTCACAGATTGCGGAGTTTCTAGTATATCTGTTTGATTCTCGGGGTCTACAGCCTGTTACCATCAAAGGGTACAGGTCCATGCTTTCGGAGACCTTTTCGTATGTGGGACAGCGTCGTATCGCCACTAATCCATACCTCTCCAAGCTTGTTCGGCACTTTTCCCTGAAAAGGCCTATCACTTTGCAGCTTACCCCAAAATGGAATCTTTCTTGGGTGCTGCTTTGGGGGGGGGGGGGGGGGGGGGTCGAAACTTTATCCCAGGTGGATATGCGTTTTCTCACATACAAGACAGCTTTTCTGATGTCTTTTGCCTCGGACAGATGGGTTAGTAAGCTTCACTCCTTCTCGGTTGATCCGGCCTTTTTCAGGAGCTCTCTTTCAAGTGTTACGTTGACCAACAGTGAAGAATCAGATACCAGAATCAGATACCAGAAACGACTGCACCTCCTATCTGTATCGGGGCTCTTCCTTCTGCTGAGGGTAATTGCCCTTTGCTCTGTCCGGTTCGTGCAATTCGCATTTATCTCAATCGGACACAATTCATACGGAAAGGCAGGAAACGTTTTTTTCTGTCTCTTATTCCTGGTCGACAGAAGATCTCTTCTCAATCCATTTCTCGGTGGATTTGTCTTGCTATTTGCGCGGCTTATGCTTGTCTAGCGACTGACGATTGTTTTACCAATCATATTTCTGCCCACGAGGTGCATGCATTGTCTATCTCTTGGCCTTATTCTTCTGCTTTCTCCACCTTCTATCTGCGTCAGTTGAAGGAGCAGTTAGAGAAACTTTTTGCTTTGGGCCCGCTTTCTTCTGCTTCAGCTGTTGTCTATCTTAACCATTAGGCTTCTTACAAGGTCAGTTCCAGCTCTGTGCTGTTACTGTCTTTTTGTCTGTGCGTCGCACAGAACCCTATGCCTCATCTCTCATTGTCTTTTACTAATGATTGTGATGCTATGGTTTGATAGGCCTAGGTTTGATAGGCCTAGGGAGCTCTTCCTCTGGCCACGGTTCCAGTGCAATTGGGTTATGTGGGGGTTGATTATGTGATTCTCTCCATCCTATTGTCTATTCAGCCTGTAGTAAACAATTGTAAGATAGGTTGATAAGAAATTTAAATTTTATAGTAAATTTTCTTTCTTATTATACCTACCACAATTGTTTACATGGCGGCTCTCCCGTCTTCTTATTCGGGTAAGAATCCTTCCTCCCTGCTGATCACGTAACTCCAATGTTGGTGAATTCAAAAGAATGATTCATTAGTTACTGCCTGCTTGTTACTGGAAGCCGTGGATCTGTACTAGGAGAATAGCGTCCCCTACTGGGTGTGTGCCGGTAGCACTCAACCCAGTTTTGGCTCATTAGCTTAACTTGACAAAGTCAAGATAAGCTATTGCCATCACGCATGCGGAAGTCTGTGAGTCTGTTCACATTTTTCTTTAGCACGGGCTACACCCCGCAGTTCTTGTCTGATCGTCACAAAATTTCATATGTGGGTTTGGGGTTATGTCTAGATGAGAACGTCCCCTTTTGGTCGCGGGCACCCTCAGCTCTTTAGTACAGTGTACACCTCATATTATTTTTATCAAAAACATAGCATACAGGGAACAGAAATGAACATATTCCCAATTATCACAATTCTTGTCTTATTTCATAAACATTGAACATTATCCTTTTCATCAAACACAACACACAAGTGTTACGTTTACCAACAGTGAAAAATCAGATACCAGAAACGACTCCACCTCCTATCTGTATCAGGGCTCTTCCTTCTGCTGAGGGTAATTGCCCTTTGCTCTGTCCGGTTCATGTTAAGCTACAGTGTCATTGACACTTTCATTTTTTCTTGGTGCTTTTGCACCACTTTTCTTTTCCAAATCCCTTGGGAAAGATCAAAATAGAAACTATATTTTCCGAGTTAGGGTCTTCCACTGTAGTGCAAGCCTGTAGTAAACAATTGTGGTAGGTATAATAAGAAAGGAAATTTACTATAAAATTTTAATTTTTTTTTTTGACCAGGCATTAAAAAGTTTTGACATGGTGGAAATTTAATGACGTGGGCAGTGCCTGAGAACATAGACTTTTTTTTAATGGCCTTACATGGAAAATTGAGTTTCAAAATAAGACTAAGTTACAATCCAAGTATTATAATTATTATAATTAGTGTTTGGAATCTAATATTATTACATCCATGGAAATATTGCTTACCCATTGAAAGTGATCAGTCCACAGCAGCTGCACTGTACAGCAGCAACGGGAAAAGGATACGCACATGCTATGGAATACATCAAACCACCTGTCATATATGATTCTCCTTTGACATGGTGATACAGCAGCATTGGGGAAAGGATATGCAAAATAATTTAATTAACAATGAGTGGCAGTATAATGATGCCATTGCCCCTCGGTGCACATGTGTATCTTTCTAGAATTTGTTTTCTACTCTTCTCGAGCATCACTTTAGTAGCCCTTTACCCAACGAATCGCCCGCATCCGCCCACGTATTATGCAAATTCAGCAGTTGAAAAAATATTATTTTTCAAAAAGTTTCAACAAAACCATATCAAGTGACCCCTCGTTCGAACGAGCTCGTTGAGCTCATTCCAGCCAGAGATCACATGATATGGTTTTGTTGACATTTTTTGAAAAATTTAAAAAAATGATATTTAAAATAAGAAATTTTGATATCGTCTGCGTTGGGTAAAGGGTTAGAACCGTTTGACTTTCTGTTTTTCAGTTTGTTCTGATATAAAATTGTTTCTGATTTTTTTCCACTATTTTTTCTTCCTGTGCTCATTTTCAAACATGCAGTTAAAGTCGAGATTATCATTTCAATAGGTGGTCCAGGTTTAGGTATTCTAGATGCTGTTATTGTCACAGAAGAGCTTGCTTTTGGTTGTACTGGAATTCAGACTGCTATTGAAGCTAATTCTCTTGGAGTGAGTATCTTTCACTTATCTCAATTTTTTCAACCTGTGTTTTACAGTTTAATGTTTTGAAAGACAGTAGTACATTTTGCATATAGTATTAGGAAAAATAAAAAAACTGAATGAAAGCATCTAGTAGATTGGAGCTGAGCTGTTTTGAAATTTTAACTCTGTTTTGGTTCTTGTGACAGTTTTGTTAACTGGTAGAGTGCTACATTTGTCTGACTACAGATTTCTGACCATCATTTATTGCTCTATTACATTTGATTGGATAGGTCAATAGGCACTATCCAATCAAATATAACTGAGCAATGTGTCATTAACAAAATCTGATTCTTGCCAGGGTCAACATGAAACTTATTCCAATAGAGTTTAGGTGTTATGTGCACAGCCTATGGTATTTCATGAAGCCCATATATGGTCTTCCAGTTGAATGATGAAAACTGTTCATTTAGGAGTCGAGACGTCAAAGGTCGCTCTAACCAAGATATGGTTTTAGGACTGCAACTCAACAATATTTTGGCCTAGGATTAGTGATGAACCGATTATCAATACTTACTGTGAACCAATTTCCGATTATTTCTCTGCCGATTTCGATGGTTGAAATAGGACCAAGAAGAAAATCTGTTAGAGCCTGTTATACTGCAGAATTTCATTGATAAATCATCAATTACGAACGCTTAATGCCACATAAGTTCTCAGAATATGCATGTTTAATGCTGGGCAATATTAGCCAAAATAATATTTGCATTTTGGGAGTTGGAGTGAGGGAAGATCATTACAAACGATGCATTCACATGATATTGTTCTCTTGTGAAGATTGTGGTTTATTCTGGTAAATACATGTAGTGTTAATACAGTTTTGTGTAAGAATACATTACACTTGGCTGTATTATCCAGGAAGATGCTGAGCACACATACTTTGTGTCTTAATTGAATAATAACTTTGATGTTAATTTGTGTTGTGAAGTTGTTTGGTGCATTGTTTACAAAAACACACGCGGCATCAGAATATATTATTTAATGTTCATTGTTCAACTTGTTACCTCCCTTGATGTGTTACTTCAGTGTTGACATGCTATAAAATGAACTTGACAAACTGAAATGTGTTTGTTACAGTCAAAAATTGGGTACAGAACTGAAAATTCCTAGGATACGAAACGTCCAATCTTTGGTACAAAACGTCCAGAAATTGAGGGTATGAAACGACCAAAGATTTGGGTACGAAACATCCAACTGAGTACGAAATGTCCAGAGTACGAAACATCCAAAGTACAACACTTCCAGATCCACTACAGATTACCGACTGAGCACATTTTATTTATACATGTACCCAAAGCAATGTTGTACAGCACCATGATTGAAGACCAGTGACTTTGATCAGCTGGGAATAGTGGCGATCTCGTACCGAGTGCAGATGGAAAATTTTGTAATATCTCGGCTCTGCTAATCCCTAAATATTCTGATATGCACTCCACGTGTTTTTAATGGGGAAACTTTATTGAAAAGACCAGATATCAAAGAGATTTTAATAGACTGTGTTAAATATAGAATAACCGAAAACTGCCTGGTTTTTAACTGCCGGTTGTCATAATTCGCTGATGCGCCGTAACCGGCCGGTTTCGATTGCTGATTCTGATTATCGGTTCATCACTACCTATGATCATGATACCTCACAGGTACACTGATTTTGTCTTTTTATTACACCAATGGGTTGGGTTTTTTTTCTCTCCAAAAATCAAAAGCAACTCAGAAATGCACAGCTCTGCAGAAGGGCCATTAATAAATCTCTATTCTGTGGCAATTATGTCCTGATTTTTAGCTTAACTTGACAAAGTCAACATAAGCTTTTGCCATCACGCATGCGGAAGTCTGTTAGTCTGTGTGTCTGTTCACTTTTTTCTTTAGCACATGCTACACCCGTAGTTCTTGTCTGATCGTGACAAAATTTCATATGCAGGTCATGTCTAGATGAGAACGTTCCCTTTTGGTCGCGATCGGTCAACCGTGATGGCTGCACGAGCCCAAAACCAGAAAACATTTAGCACAGTCTACAGGTTGTATTTATGAAGGGATTTCATTGTAACTTGGTAGGATGCCTCTGTATAATATCTAGATGAGAACGTCCCCTTTTGGTCATGATCTGTCAACCGTGATGGCTGCCCAAGCTTGAAACCCAAAAACTTTTAGCACAGTCTACAGGTCTTATTTAATATGGAGGGATTTCATTGTAACTTGGTAGAATGACTATGTATGATGTCTAGATGAGAACTAGCCCATTTTGTCGCGATCTGTCAACCGTGACGACTGCCCGAGACAAAACCCAGAAACCTTTAGCACAGTTTACAGGTCGTATTTATGGAGGGATTTCATTGTAACTTGGTAGGTTGACTCCACATAATGTCTAGATGAGAAAGTCCCCTTTTGGTCGCGATTGGTCAACTGTGATGGCTACAGGGGCCTGAAGCCCGAAAACCTTTAGCACAGTCTGAAGGTCATATTTATGAAGGGATTTCATTGTACTTTGGTAGGATGACTCCAGATAATGTCTAGATGAGAATGTCCCATTTTTGTTGCAATCATTCATTTATGACGACTGCCCGAGCTCAAAACCTGGAAAACTTTAGCACAGATTACAGGTCGAATTTATGGAGGAATTTCATTGTAACTTGGTATGATGACTCAGCATAATGTCTAAATGAGGACGACCCCTTTTGGTTGCAATCGGTCAACCTTGATGGCTACACAGGCCATAGGATGACTCGTTTTGGAATAATTTCACTGTAACTTGGTAACTTTAGTTGGCATACATTAACTGTGAGGGCCACATACATTAACTGTGAGGGCCACATTAACCCACCCCTCAGTTCTTTAGTACAGTCTACACCTCATATTATTTTTATTGAAAACATAGCATACAGGGAACAGAAATTAACATATTCCCAATTATCACAATTCTTTTCTTATTTCATAATCCTTTCATAAAGTTTGAACATTATCCTTTTCATCAAACACAACGCACAGACAAGTTAAGCTACAGTGTCATTGACAGTTTCATTTGATAAGTGCGAGAGGATTTCTATAATTTTTTTTCAAAATCTGTAAGATATGCCCCAAAATAATGAAATATTCAGGTTTATGAAAACCCTGTTTGTGTATAGAGAGGTATTGCTCTCCCCTGAATCACTATTTGTGTTGGAAATAATCTTTTTAGAAAACTCTCCAATCGTTGTGCTATCATTTATTCCCCTTACATGCTCCATTGCAATATTATATGCCCAGATGGGAAAGTAATGCCCAGAATTGGTTTGTTCGTTTGTTCGTTGTTGTTTTTTGCAGGGAGGGGGGTAGGAAGGGGAGGGCTGAGGACAAAATTTTTTTTTTCAATTGCCTACATAAGAATTAAGTACCATTCTTTAATTGGTATGTGCCAGAGATGTAAGAGTGAATTTATTGAATGTTAAAGAAATTATAGCATAGCAGTTATATCTCTCACCTGCCTATTCGATTAGATGACACTTCACTCGACGCAGCTGCTTTGATGATCAGATGTTTTCTATTCACTGTTATCTGAATTGTCAATGTCAGAGTATCTGCTGTACAAAATTTGGACTGCATGGACCATGCTTTTAGTTGTTAACTCTTTACCTGATGCAAGGATTGCAGTTGCTTATTGCATAGTTGGAGCATTGGAGTTTAACCTTTGACCTAACATGAAAGGTAGATGACACTTGCAAACAAAATTCTTTAATAACTAATTTTTTTCATCAAAAAGATAGCTTCTGTTCTCTCATTGGAATGAGTTCAATAATCTTGTTCTAGCGAGGTGCAATAAGCTATTTTTTTGAGAAAAAAAGATGAAAAGATAATGAAAATTGAATTGTGAATTTTGTGAATAGCGCTGGCCAGTTCAGGTTAATGGGGTTAAACCAAAATGTTGATGGTTTTACCCTGACCTGTGCCATCTGTGCTGTGTCCTTGGGCAAGACTCTTTATGCCAATTACCCACATGGGGGCACTATTAACTTAAGTGTACTGCATGGCGATGATGCACCTTCCCAGTTGCCTTCAACTGCTGCTAACTCTACCTGTGCCACATTAGTAAGTTGAAAGGTCTGACAGTTGCTCGTCACTGCTCTGTGGTTCTCACCGGGTACTCTGTCTTCCTCCACCCATAAAACTGTCCCACCCAATGTTACCCTGTTTGCTAAAAGTGGCATTAAACTCCAAGCAACAACTTTACCTAATATAACATCATGGCTAATACCCAGCAGCACCATTCACAAAAATTATTCAGTTTGATTATCTTTTCAGTATTTGCCTTAAAAACAAAGGGCATGTAGGGCCGTGCAAATCACACATTTTTTATTTAAATTAAATCTTGAATCAAATCATGTCTGTTATTTGAAACCGAAGCCAACCTCAAATTGAATCAGTGGCATCTTGAAGATGACCGATGGGGGTTGTCACAATTTTCTTTCTCTGGGCTATAAGAATCGAATATTTTATTTATCCAGGACTTAATTTCTTGAATATTTTTCAACAAAGACTTGGCCATGTATCATAATAAAAACTGTGCCCGCAAAGTCAGTGTCAGAAGGCAGTAAATTGTTTCTCTGGACTATAACAACTCAACATTATATTTGTTTGATATTATTTTGTGGCCACTAAATATTTTTCAACAGAATTTATCTACATGTGTATTATGAGGATATAGTGTGTCATGTATCATAATGTGGTCCGCACTCCCAAGGTCCAGGTGTCCGGACAATACTTTGCTTCCCTGGCTGTATGAATCCAACATTTTGTTTTTCTGGTACATAATTTTCTGACCACTTAATATTGCTCCTTAAACAATGTGTAATATGCAGGGTTTCTGCTAGTGAGGCAGGCGGTTCACTTGGCGGCCTCATTGCCTAAAGCAACTTTTCACCTATTTCTTTATTATTCTTATAACAAGACTGGTTTTTAATTTAGTAGTGGCTATTGTTTTCTGGGGACGCACAGGGAAATTGCAGAAGTATTAATACGTCTTCCTGAGGACAATGTTTTGCAGCTGCGTGCAGCTGCAAAACATTGCCCACAGGAAAAGGTATTAAATACCTAGTAGTTCTGCAAAAGAAAGCTCAAGATTTGCTGATATGGTAGCCAAGGAAGTACACTAAGAGATGATTTCATTCTGTGAGAGCAGCTAATTGATACAAGCTCTCTAGAATAATGAGGCTATCTGTTGATACACTGTTTAAAAATACCCCTCGTGTGAGAGAACTGAGTTATCCTGGGCACATTCCATAATAGAACTCTCTTTTGCGAGCCATGGTAATGGAGATGCTCTTGTGTTTTCATCTCCAAAATGGCCTCATTGTTTTTGACCTAGCGGAAACACTGATTATGAGTAGATGTATCATGATAAGGTCTCGATCCCCCCAAGGTCAAGACCACAGGATGCTATTTTTGGTTTCTCTTTGTTAAGAGGTTTCATTCATCCGTCGGCAATGTTTTGTTTGTGTAAGACATAATTTCTTGAGCATTTAATATTTATGACCCCGTGGGAGACCCGGGAAGTGAAGCATTGCTTGTTTACTGTGGTGAACAAGTTCAGTTTTTTAGAACCCAGTCACCAATGCTTGGGGTGGAAGTCCTCGAAAATGGGCAACATGGTAGAAACGATTGATAAAAGTTGACTTCTTCATATCTCCATGTTGCTGTCACGATTAGCCATTGTGCAGAAATATGTGATCTTAAACACCAATAAATAAATAAATATTTATTGAGAGATCTTCACAATTATATATACTGTCAATAGGGGTGGTGTTATATATCAGAATGAGGTATGTACCCCTAAAGGTCAAGATCACAGGTCAATATTTTGTTTTTCAGTTGTCCGTTGTCAAGATTTTGTTTATCTGAGACATAACTGAATTATGGCTAGACCATGTATAGAATATGACAGTAAAGTCTATATTTCCATTGTCTACTTCATTTTGAGATGACCAGTGTCAAATCTCCATCATGAGATTGTAGTATATTATTTATCTTTATTCAGCAAATGCCAGTTATTATTGCTGGGAACAAAGAACAGCAGAAAAAGTATCTTGGAAGGATGACTGAAGCACCTTTAATGGATGTATGTATTCTATAAACAGCTAACAAGTAGTTTTCATTACTTAAATTGAAATTTTCCTTCCTTGTCCAGTGGTATGGAAATAGCAGTCTGTGCATTGCTAATCTTGTCTAATCATCTGTGTGTTTCTCATCTGAGCAAGACATATTTTTAGCATATCTGTGCAAATATCAAGGGGAGATTGAGTAATCACTTTTCGTCCGTCCATCCAGACATCTGTCTGTCCATCTGTCCATCCATCCATCTGTCCACCTGTTCATCCATCCATCCATCCAAGCTCAAATTTTAACTTAGTGCAAAATAAAGAATATTCTTGAAAAAACTTCTTCAGGTTCACCAGTTGGAAACATTCAGTATTTGGTAAACAGAATCTTTATGGTGGCCAAATTCCCCAAGTTTAACTTAGTGCAATATGAGAAAAATTCTTTCAAAATCTTCCGATCTGACAGTCAGAATCTTAATATTTGGTAAAGAGCATCTTTATCAGAGTCGATGCTAGAATACTCAATTCAAGTTCCTTCCTCCTTATTTGGGTTCCTTTTGCAGGGTAAAAATTTCCCCAAATTTTGGGCAAATCTCAGTGGATTCCTGTGAAACGAAGCTCACATGAATCCTGGGAATCACACTGCAAAGCAATCTGACAGAATGTCCCCAAGCTAGCATTTAAATTAATTTCCAAAATGATTGTAAAAATTCAGATAGTTTGGAAATAACGTTCAGGAAATTGTCCTAAGCTTCTATTTAATAAGTTGTATTAAAAAATAAAATGCCTCGCCCAGCAACATTGACTTGTATCATTTCTGAAACTGTCAATACTGGAAGGTGATCTTATTTTCGATCATGTGCAAGCTTCTGTCAATAACTGTCTAAACAACGCCCATAGTGAAAATTGTCACAATGGTTAAAATCAAGTTGTATTATTTTTACACTATAACCCAATGGCCCAGACTATCTGGTGCTAACTCAAAGTTATCAGGGGCCAAACACAAATTTTAAACCCCCCAATCCCCAAAATTTGCTTGCAAAACCAAAAATTATAAGTCCTATCTGGCCCTCCATACATTTACTCTCCGCGCATGCGCAGCCATCAGGAAGTGACCAGAATTGGCGCCAACATCATTCTTTGTTTGGCCCTAAAGTCATCAACCATGAAATGACATCTGTGCTTTAAAATCTCCTTTTTTGAGGAGGCCAGACACAAATCAATGCAAGAATTGGTGGATCCAAGGCTGTTATTGGATGATGGAAATGTTAAATGGTGGTTTTTGACATTCAGGGCTGTAACTTTATAATAATTATAAAATTATTTCATGTTTCCCAATTTCGGGACATACGCTTGATGTCATCATTTTTGTTAATGATTATTCCACTGTTTGTTAAGTATTCCTTCCCTATCCTTCCATGAACCCTTCCTGTTAAACTCTTAAGCTTTTTGGCTAATTTTTATTGAAATTTTTTATTAAATTTCTTGGGAGTTTAACATTTATTACAGAATATTATTCTGTTTCTTCCCCACGATTACATCCTCATCCTGGGGGTGTTAGGTCGTTTAGACTTACATCTTCTATCCGATGTATCATTTCTTCTTTGTATGAAGATCTAGCTTTGCATCTGGTAGCATTAAATTGTTTTATGACTTTGGGCCTTTTTTTTGTGCCTGATGTCTTGTTTACATTAACGTTGTTCACATTGACAACGTCCTCATATATAGGTAGTTTTTTTATATTATATTACTGTAGAATTACTGTAGGATACATGGATTATTATTCCGGTAGTGTAGCTCAAAAAATTTGAATTTTGTTCACACTTAGGCTCTATCGGGATGCCTTTGAGCTTTTAAAGTTCCCTTTGGAAACTTAAGCGTTTTTTCAAAAAAATATTTTGAATTGATTTTTGATTGCTATTATTTATGTATCTTAATTATATATATTTTGTTGTGGAGTTTAGAGGTCTGATATCGACTTTTGTCGATGCACTCATCCGGACTCACTGTTCACTGGAATGACTAACGTTGGAGATGGGTGTACGTTGTGGGTGGTGAGGCTCTGAGGGCGGGCCTCTCACCACGTTATAATTCATTTTGTCAGTTTCTATTTCAGAGGAACATGAACATGGTGATGATATTCTGACACCCATCCAAGTGTGCTACCGTCGTCGCGGTCCATGGAGCATATAGAGCTAGCTGCAGTGCTCATAATTGCAAGGGTTAGGACCTTTTGTTAAGGGTTTTAATCTCTTGGAAGCAGCTAGCTCAACTGGTGAAGTGGTACTCCGTCCATGGGTGCCGTAATGTCTGGTAAGTTCGTTGCGGTCTCAGAAGTGGATTGGGTAGAGCGAGCACTTTAATATAAATAGCTCACCCAGCGACGACGGAAATAAGGAGGAAATAGAGAGGAAGTCAACAAGTTTCTTGTACTTGGCGAGGTCTTATAGACCGCGAGCAGGAGAGGCCCCCCCTCTCTAACCTAACAGACATTTGGGGCCAAATGTTATGAGAAACTTGCACGAGCCGGAGCATATGTCCGCCCTCCACTCGGGACGCTCTGTTTAGTCTGCAGCCGGAGTCGGCTTCAGTCATGGCTTCCTCTGCTACGTTTCACATGCCGAAATGAAGTTTTCTGGTTGGAAACTTGCACGAGATGGAGCATACGTCTGCCCACCGCTCAGGACGCTCCATCTAGTCTGCAGCCGGGGTCGGCTTCAGTCTCGGCTTCCTCCGCTACATTATTAAAGCACACAAAACCGTATCCTAGCTACCCGACTTCAGTTATCCAGCCTGCTGCACGAAGAAGGAACTACCCTTCGCCCATGAAGTCGGATCATCCATTAGCTAGGGAGACGAGACCTTGATCATTGGGACGTTCGGAGAAGAGATCCATCGCCGACACACCGTCCCAGGAGCAGCAAACGGCTAGGAAACAAGACCGCTGCTCCTCAGGCCTCCGATGATGGACTTGCTGTCGCAGATTGCACAGCTGATCGCAGCATCCAAGCAAGTGCAGATGCAGCCTCCCTCAGTCTCAGAACCTGAGCTGTTGGACGGTGCTGGGTCGGTCTAGTCGTCTGTTCACACAGATGCAAGGGACCGAGATTCACAACTGATTCTCTCGGATGGTGAAAGAGATAAGGAAGAGGATTACCCTTCCCTTTTGGAACAGCACAGGGTTGCGATGGATTTCATCCATCAATACTACCCTGAATTTCTTCCAACAAATCGGAATGCTGCGACGAAAAGGAAGAAACCGCTGGTGTCGTTAGACGCAGACTTTATCCGGACAAAGGAGGAAGTCCTTTCATTTCTGGTCCAGTCTAGGCAGGTCTCCCTGGCCTTTGGCCATATAGACAATGCCGTATTTAACCCCTCGAGTGTGAGAAGGAAAAGCGGTTTCTTAGCTACATCTTCCATAAACATACCGTTTCATGGACTACGTTCATTTAAAAACGGAGAAGATGCACGCAGAGCTCCTCTGCATTTGAATGTGCCGCCGGGGGATCTAGATGTATTCTTTCCTGCATCATTCACTATTCGCTCAGACACAATTACAACAGCATTTTCATCAAGTAGAGCGAATTTGGAAGCAATGTCTTACGTAGATCACCTTACCAGAGCTATGGCTCAACGTCTCAACGGGAAGGAATTTGAGGGCGTTTTATATACCACGCATAACTCCGCCCTCACAGTGGCAAATCTGGAGATAATTCAGACGTGATGCTGCCCTTAGGTCATCATCACTTATAGATGACAAAGTGAAAAGCTCTCTCCGAGTCGCTCCGGTCTCCGGACATACAATTTTGGATGACAAGCTTTCGTCAGCCCATGATCAGGCTATTTAGGAAGCATCAAGTGATCTGCTATTGAAGTCAGGGTTTCATCAACCCGCTTCAGCAGACGAGTAAAGGAGGACGTTCCAGATCTAAACGTCAATAGGGAACTCCTCACGAGGGTACAAGAAGCCCTCTTACAATTTCTCGGGAGGTCGTCAATATAGCGATTCGGGAAAGGAGCGTAGGTCTGATCGGGACTATCAGTCAGACCCCATTAGGCCAACGGGACGAGGTTCTTTGCGGGGAGGACGTAGTTTCCCCTCCTGTAAGACTCGCAGGTCATACAGGTGATGTTCAAGACCTCTATTGCTTGCCAGTTGGCGGAAGGGTATCATCTTCGTGGGAAACTGGACAGCAGTCACGGAAGATCAGTGGGTGAGAAGTGTAGACTCGGATGGCCTATGGCTATCATTCCGAGCGGCATCCCCCAATAACAAGATATCGGCATTGGTCAGATCTTCCATCGTATACTTTTAAAAGAGAGTCTCTCCTAGCGGTGAAACAGGCTCTATATTAAAGGAAGCAATAGAGGTCGCCAAGAATCAGGATTCTCAGGGTTTTTAAAGTCAACTGTTCCTCGAACTGGAGCCAGACGGCTCGTTCTGACCAGTAATAGACTTGAGCTGGATAAACAAGCTGATCGTGGCTCCAAAATTCTATATGGGGACCATTCGGTCGGTAAGAGCGAGCATTTGAGTGAACGACTATGCGGCAAGCATAAATCTCAAGGATGCGTACTTTCGTGTCCTGGTACATCCAGCATTCAGAAAATATCTACGGTTCACCGTACAAGGAAGGTGTATCAGTTCAGAGCAATGTGCTTTGGGGCTGTGTGGAGCGGCTTCGGATCTGATGCCGACGAGCCGCATGCACATGCATCCCCTCCAGATATTCTTTACTCAGAACTGGAGTGTGATGACGCATTCACTCGAAAGCAGTATTGTTTTTACAGACCTAGTAAAACAGGGGTTCAGATTTGGGCAGATATTCAGTGGTTAAATCAGGGAGTTCCACTGCAACTGCTGGATCCGGCTCTCACGATTATGACGGATGCGAGTCAGACGGGTTGGGATGCGACCCTAAGTCCCGCAGACTTGAGGTGTCCGGGTCTTTGGGACCTTCAGTTCCCAGAGAAGCGCATGAACATCAAAGAGATGTTAATTTGGTTAGCGCTACAACAATGGATTCACATAATAGTGGATGTCCATGTTCAAATTTTGTCGGACAATTCAACAGTAGTAGCTTACATCAGGAACCAAGGTGACACTCATCTCAGTGTCATTATGCAAAGAAACGGAGATGATTCTCCTATACGTCATGAATCATCATGTTCATCTTTCTGTCCGTCATATACCGGGTCTTCTGAATGTACTAGCAGACTCGCTCTCTCGGGAAAGGTCGCCTGTTGCCATTGGTTCGGACTCTCAACAAGCGAATATTCAGGCAGATTTGCTACAAATAGGATTGTTCCATGATAGATCTGTTTGCGACACACAGGAACAATCAGTTGCCGACGTTCGTGTCATCATGCCAAAATCATTGAATGTACGCATTAGACGCTCTATTGATCTCATGGGATGGAATGATAGGATAGGTGTATCCTCCAGCTTCGTTGATTTAGCATATTCTGTTTAGTTCAAACAGTCTCGTTGCAAAATCCTGATAGTAGCACCTCTGTAGTCACAGAAACCTTGGATCAATCTTCTCAGGTGTCTGTTATGGGACGTTCCCGGAAGCTTCCTCCATGAGAGGACCTTCTTTATCAGGGGAAGTATTTGTTCTTCACGTCCTTCTCCGCCCTTAGTGGCATTATGGAGTTGTTCAGACGTGAGGGAGCCTTGCAGTTCCTATGCTATTTGATGACGAACACAAGAACGATTCAAGTAATGCGGTTGAAGGGGGTTCATTATGATTTTGACCCCCCCCCCCCCCCCCCCCCCCCCTCCTCCAATGTGTTAAGAGGTGTTTACCGGGCAAGACGTAGTTTTCTTCCTGTAAGCCTCCTATGCGTACATACATACATGCATTTCATGACTACTCAATTGGCGGCTGGGTCATGTTCTATGGCGACTTCATGGGCACATCCACTTTCTAGTTGATTGTTTTCCTGTGGTTGTTCGTCTATATGTCATTTACGAGCATATGATTCATCGTCATTAAATTGCTAGCCTTGGGGTACGTGGGATGCTGTTTAGTCAGTTAACTCGTATTCAGATGATTACATGTGGGATTTCAATGCTCACGTGCATAATAATCACATTATTAGGCCATGCAAAGTTGATTGTCTGTTTCTCAGGCCATTTTTTCCCAAAAAGCATGCGGGCGGGCGGTTTTTTTTTTTTTTTTTATTTTCTCCCCGAGAGGTTGTTTGTGGTAATTTGACCCCCATCCAAACGCCTGGTGGACCACGCAAAATTTCGCAAATATATTGGTTATTCACCACAGGGGTGTTGGGTCGTAAATGAAGTGGGGTTTGAATGTTTGTTTTTTCAGTGAAACGTGAAAATTATAACACAGGACGAAAGTCACGAAATGCCTCGTGGGTGAAACGTCTCGGATTGAAACGTCTCTGGGACAAATCAAATGTCGAAGTGCCAACTTTCAGAGATTTATTTTACCCCCCAAAAAAATCCTTTCACAACCTGCCTAATAAAATCGTGAATCGCAGTTTTTCCCCATTATATTCAAAATTATCACAACCCATTTGAACGGGCAGTTCATCCATAAATCATATTTTTTTAAATCTGAAAATGAAATACAAAACGAATGTTTGCGTGTTTTTATTAACCAATTCGACCGCACATACCTGCCTATATGCAATTTATTTTCAACTATGACTGTTACTTTTATATCAAGCAATGGTTACTATTAGTTATCCAATTATCCTGCATCTCAAATGCATTTATTTAAATTAACTGGGAAACTCGTAACGGTTTCAAATAACAGTACACAAATTCCCAATGACGGCCATTTACAATACAAATGTTACTAAAAATAAATGCCAGGAGACTGTGTTCCATTCAACATAGCAACTGACTTTGCAGACTTTCTGAGGGTTGGTGCGAATCAAACGTGGTGCAAATCGACCATTCCCCTTTGTGACTGTTTGTTGTCAGACTGAAAGACACCTTCCTTCTTGCTGTCATTATGACTTACCTTTTACAGAATAAAACACTTTCTGTCGTGAATATTGCTAAAACCCACCCACTTTATTAAGGTATGATGTAGAAAAAGCTTGAAGTGTGTTAATTTAAAATTTGCGAACGCATCGATATCGATTTACCGAAATGAGCACAATATCTCAAATTTTTTTTGAAGATTTTTTTGGTGTCATAAAAAGGTTGCATGCACACCAAAAATGACCATGCACGCGGGCCTGAGAAACAGAGGTTCTTTTTTTTATAGCCTTAGGTAGACGTATTATTGTATGTTATGGACCTTAGAAACTATGAATTATTTTGGGGGCGGTCTGTGGCGAACCTGTTAATCATAGCTCGATCCATTTCTAGATCCAGGTTTCTATTAATGGCAGTACCCAATCGAATACATCTTGTCTTCACTCTAGTATATTCACACGTTTTCCAGGAACATAGATATCGGATAGAACACTTTTAGGAGTGTTATTTACTGGAATTTATTGTACACCTGAATGGGGTCACCTGTGGGTTACTTTGGAAGTGTGTTTACTCTCCAGGGATCATCCATTGTGATTCTATTGGACATGTGTATGTTATATATTATATCACCGGTTTTCGACCTATCTGCGTATGCCGACTCCGGTATACGTTACAAGCAGACGATATTAATTACCTGGATCGCCGCTTCAGCCTTAGCTTCTGAAGTAGCATTAAGCACCAATTTATTAATAATAATTAATACCTGGGTGTCTATTTGACAAATATTTATATTGTTATTTGGTACCCGCTTTTACTCCTTCCAGAGCGCTCCCCTCTTCTTTTTGAAGATTCCTTCAAAAGGGGGGGGGGGGGGGGGATTTTTTTTGCCTCTCCTCCAGCTTGATAAGTATGTAACTATGAGTGAAACTGTTTTGTCTGTAGATTATATCCTGGATACAGCTTGTGTTTATTGTCTATGACTTATGTTTGTGGGGGATAGCCTCTCATTCTCAAATACGCCATCCTAATTTTTGGGGCTTAGTCCGGACTAGCCTTAAAAAAATTGGGAACTCGTTACATCCAATTAGCATAGTCTTCATGCTAAGAATATGGAATTACTTGAATGTGGCTCCTTATTGATGATATATCTTGTCTATTACTGTATAGAGAGACCTACATGTAATTCCTTTTAAATTTAATTTCCTTTCACCTTGGATTACAAGATTGGAACTATGTTGATCTACTAATTCTGAAGTCCTAGGCCCTCCATCTTTTTACAATTCAGCTAGTCTGGGCCATTGGGTTAGAGTGTAAAAATATTATAAAACTAAAGTAATTTGTATATTTTTATACTTACCAATGGCCCAGACAGAGATGGCCCTCCCATGAGTGGGCACTCATTCCTCCCCGCTGAATTATTATGTAGTACTACAAAGAATGATGTTGGTGCCAATTCCGGTCACTTCCTGTCGGCTGCGCTTGCGTGGAGAGTAAATGTGTGGAGGGCCAGATAGGACTTTTAATTTTCAGTTTTGCAAGCAAATTTTGGGGATTGGGGGGGTTCAAAATTTGTGTTTGGCCCTTGATAACTTTGAGTTAGCATCAGCTAGTCTGGGCCATTGGTAAGTATAAAAAGATACAAATTACTTTCAATTTATAATATTTTTAAAAATCTTTTCCTGGTACCAAACCTGTTAGTGCATAAGCCGCACCCCCAAATTTTCAGCTAAATTGTCACCCTTTTACTTGTAACTACTGTTTAAGTCTCAGTGACATTCAACTAGTGATCACTTCAAGAACTCTTACTAAGTATACCCATACCAGCAAATTGAAAATAATGTGAATGCTTCGAATTCAGAAAATGAATGCTTTGCCACATTTGTGGATGTAATCTCAAGTTTTCGCATGTAGATGAGGAAATTACTCACAAAATCATTATAGGGAGTTTTTGTTTTATTTACAGGGTTCGTACGCGAGTCTTGAAGCCTGAAAAAAGTATGGAATTTTTAAAAACATTTTCCTGGAAAATGTCGTTTTCATGTAAATGGTATGGAAAAAGTATGGAAATTTAATTAAATACATTCAGAATCACTTTCGCTGTTCATGAAATACAAATTTCCTACTAAATTTCTTTTTATTTTAGTTTTTATTTCGTTTTGAATCAAATTTTGACATTCGTAAAATTTAGGCCTTTGTAACCCAACATGGAAATAACTAATCTGACACGAGCGTTAACGACCATTAATTGATCCGTATATTTCCGTGATCAAAATGGCTGCACCCAGTGATAATGTGTTTATGTTGTGAATGTCAAGAAAGACAACACACAAACTTGAAAGTTTGATCAGCAAAGTTGAGGCATTGTGCAATCCCGTCTACAAATTAAACTGAAAGGAAATGGGGAAATGTTTGTTTTCAGAAATGCGGTTGAAAAATCCCAAATACACACACTGGATTAGCAGGAACACGAAATTCAAAACAAAGTCAGAGGCAAAATGGCTTGTCTGTGACAAGTGTTTTGCCATCGCAAATACAGGAAAGTGGCATTCACAAGACATGAGGCCTCCAGAAAACTTACTATTTTGGATAAAAAAAACAAAAAAAAAACCACAGCACAGCCAACAGATGTTGATTGACTTGTTACTGAAGAATTTTAATAGTTTTGGTTCGTCAGTTGTGATAATTTGTGGTAAAAAACTCAAGAGAACTGGCACTGGCAGTAAGCTTAAACTCCAACACATTGCATGTACATGTAAGTATATATTTTTGATTTATCTGGTCACCCTAGAGACTAAAAAAAATACTTCGATGCTGCGAAGCATATGGAAAAAATAGAGGAGGGTCTGGAAAAAGTATGGGATTTTTTTTCTTGGTAGGTGTGAGAACCCTGGTTTATTCTATCCATCTTAGAAACAGATACCAGGTAAAACCGAAAGCCAAGTTGATGAACATTTCCATCAACACTGTCATTGTGAACTTCAAACTTATTTATGAGTATTAATACGCTGTTCAGTGGCAATGAAGAGGTGGGTAAGACGTCCCTGTCACATTTGGAACCAGTTTCTAAAAAATGACAACCAACAATCTCAAACTGAACTTTTTTTTGTAACTTCAAATATTTTTCTTTTGAGATGTTACCTCAGAAATTAATAATGAATTCAAATAAACCTAGTATTTATATCCCTCTAAGAACTGTTGTATCCACACATCACATCAGATGCAGTTTTTTTTTTTTGTTTTTTTTTTTTTGGGGGGGGGGGGGGAGGGGGGGGGGATAGGGATGTGTATACACGTACAGAAACAGAAACAAAGGGAAAGGGAAGCATGCACAAAAATAATGTATTCAGACATTAATAATGTTGCGTACGTGAACATTAATTACTAACATAAACATACCACTGGACATATCTATCAACACTTAAAATACACTAGGTCATAACAAGAACCAAAGAATGGAGAGGAAAATGCAGGGTGCAAAGTGCCCATATTCTATATATAAACAGCTGTATTAATATTAGTTTCAGCTGAAAATAACGTAGCGAGTGCTGTAAATTTTATTCATTTGTTAATCACCCCAAATATAACTGTGTTGTCAACTGTTTACGAAGTCAGTCTATCCTACTGTTGTATTTATTACATGGGTGTTCTATGTAATCCACATATACAGTTACACTAAACCATGCGGAAAATGAAAATCTCTTCCGCATATATGTGCAGAACGGAAATCATTGATGGACGGTTTTTAAATAGAAGCAAAATTTCACTGGAATTTTCTACAAATTGTGCAATGCAATTACAGTTTCAACCCCTAGTGATAGCTGATAATCAACCCCTGAGTTCCAATGTGTTCTATGTGCCTACTGGCACACACATTGGAACTCCGGGGACGAAATAGTAACACATGTTCCTCTCGCAAATTTGGTTGGCGATAAAATGTGTTCTTTTTGTTGATAGTTGTCAAATGAATTGCAGTGTGTCTTTCTAATAATTGTTTTTATAGATGTGAAGGCATGCAATAAACTCCGAACGACACACACATGTGCATGGGTTAATCGATTTGGCACAAGTGCCAGCGTGGGAGGATAAAATGAGAGGCCGCAGTGTAAGATGCACCCTTAATTTGGTGATCATTTTTTAGGGAAGAAGGGCGACTTTTACACCGACTTGATAAACTTGACTACATGTATTGTGGTAATGAAATAGCCATAGTACAGAAAATAACAAGTGTTCCACAATAGAACAGTCAATCAAAACTGTATTTTTTACACAAATCTACTAAGATTCTCGTACTTGGAGAGTGGAGCGAACCTTTACTCGAACTGATTCGTGTTGAAATTTTGCCCCAGCTACGAGAGCCCAAATTTTAACTTAGTTCAATGGGGTATATTCTTTAGAAATGATCTCCTTATTCACCAGTCAGAATCTTGCACACCGCATCTTTAGGGGGGGGGGGGGGGGGGGTCAGATTCAAGTTTGTTCAAACCAAGTCCCTAGGTTAATATGGGAGTCCAAATTTAAACTTTGTGCAATATGCAGAATATTCTTTAAAAATCTCCTTCAGATCCATCAGTCAGAATTGTTCGTTATTTAATATATAGCACCCTAAAGAGGTCACATTCGAAGAAAATGGGGGTATACTGGATTACATGCATCCGTCCCTCTGCCCCTCTGTCATGTCCATCCATCCGTCCGTCCGTCTGTCTCTGTGCATCCGTGTGTGAGTCCGTCCGAGAATATTCATAACTTTCATAACATAAGTAAATTATTAGTTTCTATAATATTTGTTGGTCATAGGTATGCCCACACTCAGGGACCATCCTACAAGGCGAAGTAGGTGATATCTTCGCCCTTAACACCAGGTCTTCACCCAATTTCTTTCTCTGGGCGAAGTTGAAGTTGCCTTACAGTTTTGAAAAGTCGCTGATAAAAGTTATTTCCGGCGATTCCGTTGCTAACTTCGCTTGGAAAAAATAGAAAAAAAATAAGCGTAGTGAAAGCAAATAATTGGGCAGGTTAAAGAATTACTAAATATGTTGATTTTACTTCCCATAAAACCCCAAAATAATAACAACCACGGCACAATTTCATCATGACAATTCAAGTTTTCACTAGAGTGAAGTTAGATGACAAGACGAAAAATGCTCCAGTTCTTTTTTAATGTTTCATTTCAAAAGTGATTTCCACCATCAAACTTCGCTATACAGAGTATTTATTTAAAAACAACATTTTTGGTTATGATAAAAATGTTTAATTTTTAGTTTGCACTTGTGAGTTTGAAGCATGTGATTTTTAAAAATTATTGTTGGGTGTGTTCCATTTGTGGCAGTCACAATAAGGGGCCCACTAAATTACCAAAAAGTAGTAAGTTACAGAAATAAATGGTGTAAAAAGCAAACCGACAATTTCAATTATCTTCCTTGATAAGAGAACATTTGCCTGGAAGAAATGATTCTCTAAACTGAATTGAAATGATATTAGGTTAGCAAAAATAATTCACTAAACTGAATTTAACCCCCCCACTAAATAGCTTTTAAACTGAATTGAACCCTTACCTAAACAGCATTTTGTGAAATAATATTTGGTTAGCAAAAACAATTTGCTAAACTGAATGTAACCCCTTACCTAACACAGCTTTTTGAGAAAAATTTGGTTGGCAAATATAATTTGCTAAATTGAATTCAACCCTTTACCTAACACAGTTTTTTGAGAAAAATATTTGGTGAACAAAAAAATAATTTGCTAAATGGAATTTAACCCTTTACCTAAAGCAGTTTTTTGAGGAATAACATTTGGTTGGCAAAAGTAAATTTGATAAACTGAATTTAACCCTTTACCTAACACAGGTTCTTGAGAATATTTGGTTGTCAGAAGTAATTTGATAAACTGAATTTAACCCTTTACTTGACATAGCTTTTTTGAGAAATAATATTTTTTGCTCACTTCTCCCTATTTTCACCGCACTTCTCCTTAAAACCTTGGGAGGGAGAAGTGACTTCTCCCTAAATTTAGCCTCTAGGCTGGTCTCTGCCCACACTAGTTATTTTTTTTATTATTATTACTTGTTCACTTAGAAATTGTGTCCGTCTGATCCAAATTTTGTCTGTTCAGCCTGTATCTCGGGTATTCTATGTTCTGTTGCAATGAAATTTGCAGTGAACACTGCTTATGGTATAGGCTCTAAAAAAGGATTCGACGATATTTCTCACATTCTCCCTTTTTAGAGTTATCCCCCTTTTTGACTTAGAAATTGTAGGAAATAGACATTATTTGTCTGTTCAGTCTGTATCTCAGGTATGGGTTATCGGATTTCAGTGAAATATGGCATGCAGTTTGCCTATGACAAAGGCTTTTGCCTCATTGCATAAAACTTCCAAATACCAAACAATTTACCATACCTTTTGACTTAGAAATTGTTGGAAATTGTTGAAAACTTTCGAAGAAACTGGGGGGGGGGGGGGGGTTATACTGGATTGCGTCCGTCCGTCCATCTGTGCATCCATCCATCAGTCAGGGAGGGCATATTCAGGCTTGTTTAAACCAAATGCCTGTGTTTATGTTTGTGCTCTATTATGTTAACTTGCCATAGACGCTGAATGTGACCTTAAATCCTCCTTTAAACAACTTAGGTGAGCAAATGAGGCCCGAGGCCCCCTGGGGCCTCTTGTTTTATGATGGATTAATATTGATTAGAGAAGTGTTTCTGTTTGGGATGTCACAATTCCTTGATTAATCAACTGAGCATTGATTATTGTCTTCATCGATGAATATATTTTTTAGTCAAAGATCGAGAAATCTTCAAGGATGACTTGATAGCAAAATGTAATTTATGGCACATAATTCCTACTCTGTCAATGTTCATTTCGTGTTTATACGCCCGTTTGAAAAACGGGACGCATTATAGTATGGCGTTGTCCGTCTGTCCGTCTGTCCCGTCCGTCCGTCCGTCCGTCCGTTTGGTTTCCGAACAGTAACTTTAGTATTTGTTTTCCGATCGGCTCCAAATGTGGTATGTGGTTTAATCACAACAAAATACAGGTCAAGTTCGAATATGGGGTGGGGTCCGAACATTTTTCGCCTGAATTATGGCCCCAGTTGGACTTAGAATTTGTCAAATGTTTGGTTTCCGGATGATAACTTTAGTATTTGTTTTCCGATCGGCTCCAAATGTGGTATGTGGTTTAATCACAACAAAATACAGGTCAAGTTTGAATATGGGGTCGGTCCGAACATTTTTCGCCTGAATTATGGCCCCAGTTGGACTTAGAATTCGTCAAATATTTGGTTTCCGGATGATAACTTTAGTATTTGTTTTCCGATCGGCTCCAAATTTGGTATGTGGTTTAATCACAACAAAATACAGATCAAGTTCGAATATGGGGTCGGTTTGAACATTTTTCGCCTGAATTATGGCCCCTGTTGGACTTAGAATTCTTCAAATATTTGGTTTCCGGATGATAACTTTAGTATTTGTTTTCCGATCGGCTCCAAATTTGGTATGTGGTTTAATCACAACAAAATACAGGTCAAGTTCGAATATTGGGTCGGTCTGAACAATTTTTGCCTGAATTATGGCCCCTTTTGGACTTAGAATTCTTCGTCAAATATTTGGTTTCCGGATGATAACTTTAGTATTTGTTTTTCGATTGGCTTCAAACTTGTTAGTCTTTTTCTCAAATGACTGAAAAATTTAGTCATTTCACAAAATCACTGATTTCAAAGTCTGACCGTAACATATATATATATGCCAGTATAAATTTCTCGCTTTTGCCTGAATTATGGCCCCTGTTGGACTTAGAATTCTTCGTCAAATATTTGGTTTCCGGATGATAACTTTAGTATTTGTTTTTCGATTGGCTTCAAACTTGTTAATCTTTTTCTCAAATGACTGAAAAATTTAGTCATTTCACAAAATCACTGATTTCAAAGTCTGACCATAACATATATATATATGTCAGTATAAATTTCTCGCACTCTAAAAAAATTGCAAATGTGTTAAAATGGTACAATTTGAACAGTTCACGGGCGTATGATGCAATGCCCAGCGGTGCTCTTGTTAAGTATTGGGAGGAGAGAGTGTTTATCTCTTGGAGGAATATGGCTTCAGTATGGTCAGTAGTCATGGAAATTCCATGGAATGGGCTTGTAGATGTAAGATGTTTGCTTCTATTAAGATCATTGGATCTTAATGTCAAATCAGAACATCAAATAAATTTTTTTTAAAAATGCTCCATTGTCATGTGAAGTTTGTGAACTATGCACAGTAAACTTAAACTGTCATAAGTTTATAATTCAATTTTTAGCTGCAACGAGCAGCTCTACATGTGGCAATGTCGGTCTGTCTGTCTGTCTGTCTGTCACCAGTGCGTTCAAAAAACACCATAACTCCTAAAATACTTGATGGAATGACACCATACTTGGTATGCAAGTGTACCTTCATGATGTCTACACCCTCTCAATAGTGCACGTCATTTGATAATTTCTGTCACATTTATGGACTTGTCACCAACGAGTTCTTTTGTCACCAACAAATTTTCAAACACCATAACTCCTACAATACTTGATAGAATGACACCATACTTGGTATGCAAGTGTATCTTCATGATATCTACGCCCTCTCAATAGTGCATGTCATTCGGATAATTTCTGTCACATTTATGGACTTGTCACCAACAAGTTTTTTTTTGTCACCAACGAGTTTTTGTCACCAACGATTTTTCAGACACCATAACTCCCAAGATACTTCATGGAATGACACCATACTTGGTATGCAAGTGTAATTTAATGACTTCTAGACCCTCCCAAGAGTGCACGTCGTTTGGATAATTTTTGTCACATTTATGGACTTGTCACCAACGAGTTTTTTTGTCACCGAGTTTTTGTGTCACAAATTCCACATTTTTGGCATTGTATGATTCATCGCAGCTTCGGCACACTGACAGTGGGTCTAGTTTTTTAATGATATCAGATTTTCTTGCATGTGATTTTCATAACTCGATGAATAATTTTCCTATCATATGAATGTTTTTGCTTTGTCTTGCCAATTTGTCAAATAAAACATTATCCCCATATTCCATGATGCAATCAAACAGTGATTGTTGTAGGTCAGTGGTTAGTTTGGATTTATATGGGTTGTTCACACTGGTTTTTATCTTCAGTATTTGAGACCTTGTGTTTCGGCCTATGTTGAATATAATAGAAATGTCACCTGTACAGAAGTAGATATGACTGCAGTGATATAAATGACAAAGACTTCGGCTGTGTAAGGGTGCATTATAATACAAGCAAACACTCTAAAGTAAATTATAACAATTGAAATGAATTATCTTTCACTTTATCAGAGTATGACAGGGAGCACGATGGCTCAGTGGTTACGGCATTGAACTTCAAACCGAGAGGACCACGGTTCGATCCCTGCCATGGGTGACTGCGTTGTGTCCTTGGGCAAGCCACTTAATCCCAATTGCCCATGTGGGGGCACTGTGTACTAAGGCATACTGCACATCGATGGTGCAACTGTCTTCAACCAATGCTAACCCTGCTTGTGTGCAGTTAGTACAGTTGCTCGCCGTTGCACAGTAGTTCTCTCCTGGTTGTCCGGCTTTCTCCACCCGTAAAACTATCTGACACGAGGTGACCCTGGCTGTCGAAAGTGTTGTTAAACTCCAATAAACAAATAAATAAAAAATAAATAAATGAATCAGAGTATGAATGTGTGATGGGCATGTTAAGTTTTGTATGCTATGCACTTCATGCAGTGTAACATGTTCCATCCCACCTTCATACTCATTCATAGATAAAGCCAGGCCTGAAAATATGCAATCTGACATTTGCAGAATGAGGTCCCCAGAGGGTGAATTTGATGATGCTATCCCATACAGTGAGCCAATTTATCCTCTGGGTACCTCTCTGTTTAGCTTTGAGACCCTGATTCAGATTGAGGTTCACAGAGGGTAAATTTAGTGATGCTACCCTGCTGTGCAGGGTAGCATCACTACATTCACCCTCTGGGGACCTCCTTTTGCAGATGACAGTGTGCTTATTTTCTGGCTTGGATAAAGCAACAGATAATTCATTTGAATTCTTATTTGAACACGTACAACTTTCACCACCATTATGCAGGCCTGTGGAAATTAGGTAAACAATCATTTTGTTTGCCTGGCATTTGCCTGAAGAGAAATAGAACTGCCGACTTTCCATTCGCCTACATTACTAGATCCTGAGACAAATAATATTTTTACTTGAATTGTTGTTGTACCTGGTTGTACAAGACTAAACATAGTGCAAATGCAGATTTAAGAAAAAGGCAGTGATAATGAAGAAATAAATATATATATTCTGATGTTAAGGGGGACCATGTAAATTCTACAAAAGAGTGAGGAATCCAAAAATAATGATGGCCAGTTTCAATTCAAGCTACTGCTAACTCATGTTAAGTTTATCTAGGATTCCCTTCCTTGTGTTTTGTGTTTTAAAAAGAAAACTGGTAATCGAACATTAACTTTGTCTCAGAAGAGAAGTGAAGTCGTCGGAGTATTGATTGTAAGTTACATGAGAGTCTTGGTTAATTTTTAGCTCAATTTGACAACATCAAGTATGAGCTGTTGGGATGGGTTGTGACCCGTCATCCATCCATATGTCCATCCACACCAACAAATCAGATTTATGTGCCTAGTTGTTGATACACAGCACTGTTGTGTGCCTATTCTGATTTATGTGACTGACCACATAAATTGGAACTAACAAATTGGTGTGTATGTGTCTGAAAAAGAAGGTTATGAGGCTAAAATGGGTTATGTGGCTACTAAGTGACAAAAAGTAGGTATTGTATTTTCAGTGATTTTATGTTGGGGTTAGGGTTAGGGTCAGTACGCTGAAAGGGTTAGGGTTTGCTACCACCCAGAAATTAGTCTTAAAAAAGCTTTTAGTGGTTGTCCATGCATTTCAAATTCCTCAAAAGTTCAGCCACATAAATCCGGATTTTAGGCATGTCCATATATGCATCCGTACATTCCTCTGTCCATACACAATTCCTTTAGCACACCCTGCAGACCCCAGCTCTCATACGATCAGTTCCAAATTTCATACTTGGCTTTAGGGAAATGTCCAGATGAGAGCTATTGAGTTTTTCCGACTTTTGTTGAAAAACTTGGCCCCCACTGGCCATCTTAGATTTGGCATATAAATTGTTAACAATTCCATTGACACACACTACAGGCCCCATCTCTCACTGATCTTTTTATGCCCCCGAAAATGTTTTCAGGGGCATATAGTGTTTGTCATTTCCATCTGTCTGTCTGTCCATCAGAAAGATTTTCGTGTCCACTACATAACTCTGAGATGCTTCATTGGATTTTGTTGAAACTTGGCATACATGTTGCTTATGGGGAGACGATGTGTAGTGCACAAATTTTTGGGGGGGTTTGATGGAGGTCAAGGTCACAGATCAAGGTCATTGCCATGTCGGCTGACAATCTCTTGTTCACACTTAATATGTAGCTTTGGTGCAATGTCTAGATGGGAGCTATCAAAATTTTTTTCTGAATTTCATTGAAAAACATGGCCACCAGTGGCTATCGTGAATTTGGCATATAAATTGTCAACAATTCCATTAGCACACCATACAGGCTGCATCTCTCTCCTGATCTTTTTCAAATTTCATATTTCTTTGGTGTTATATCTAGTTGGAAGCTATCAAATTTTTGTGAATTTTGTTGAGAAACATGACCTCCAGTGGCCATCTTGGATTTGGCATATAAATTGTGAACAATTCCATTAGCACACCCTACAGTCCACTACGCTCACTCAATCTTTTTCCAATTTCATATCTAACTGTTACGTCTAGATGGAAGCTAACAAATATTTTTGAATTCCATTAAAAAACATGACCGCCAGTGGCCATATTGGATTTGGCATATAAATTGTCAACAGTTCTATTGTGTTTATGCCAACCTTAGCACAAACACTGGTGTACTTATCTGTTCCACTTTGCATTTCTCTTTCTTACTAAATGTAAAAGATTTATCGAAAAGTGAGTTGGCTGGACATGAGTTAACCCTTTACCCAACATAACGGCCAAAACCGGCCAGTGCTATTCTCAAAAATCACCAATTAATTTTCATTATTTTTTCATTTTTTGTCTCAAAAACATAGGTTATGACCCCTCATTGGAACGAGCTCGTTCCAATGAGGGGTCATAACCTACGTTCTTGAGACAAAACATGAAAAAAATTAGTTATTCAAGAATTTTTTTTTCAAGTGTTGTCTGCTTTTCATGTTAGGTAAAGGGTTAAGGTAATCTTTTTTTGGCTCTTCTTAACTTTTGATTTTCAACTGGCAACCCCGGAAAGTGAAGCAGTGCTCATTTACTGTGGTAAGCGAGCTCTGTTTTACTGGTAAAATAGGTCACAGTCATCAATGCCTAGGGTAGAAGTCCTCTAAAATGGGCAACATAGGTGAAACAATTGATTGGTCCTGGCTTTATATCCATGCTGCAATCACAACCATTGTGCAGAAATATATGACCTTAAAACTGGTAGAGTGCTGAAAGCCTATATTTGGACTTTATTCTCAAGTGCAGGAAAGTGAAATTATTTTGTTGTTTGGGATTTGTCTTGTTGCAGTTGATGGGGGAGTGCCTGTCCCACATTGCAATCACTGGGTAACATATTAATGTCCTTGTGTAAATTTGGTTTCAAGATTACAGTACATACAGAGTGAATAGCATCTGAAACAGATGAAAGAATGCAGTGTTTACATTTCAACAAAATGCAGAGTTATCCGGTGAAACTGTGTTAGAGCAGAGATTACTAATACAATGTAACCCACTTAATTGGATATCTCTCAAATGAATAACCCTGTTAATTGAATACAATTCCCCAACATAAAACCATTTACCATACCTCCAATACAAATTTGACCTCTTAATTGAATATAGGTTATAGAGAGTAAACTCCTGTTAATTGAATTAAAAATCTTTTAACCTGTTGGGAAATTACCCTAAATCTCCTCAGTATTCCTTCGTTTATAGACCTCTTTGGCCTCAATACAACCAGTACAGGCATTTAATTTATTATATCTTGTTTGACAGAGTTCATGGAGCTCTGTCGAACAAGATATAATAGAATAAATGCTAAGTTTATCTCTAGAATACAAGGCAGTGACACAATCCCTGTTAATTGATTACTCCTTCTAATTGAATAATTTTCATTGGCAAAGTGGCCATTGAGTTAACAAGGTTCTACTGTAGTGTGTTGGTCTGTGATTTTGTGTGAAAGGGATTAGTGTTGTTGATTGACAATAAACATGTTAAATAAGTTTTCCCAATTCCACTCGAAATTTCGTATGTCTTTGCCAAATGCGTATACAATGTATATCGGAAATGTCAATCAGACCTGACAGACTATCACATGCCCTCGAAGTTTGATCAGTTTTCTTAAATACAGATACCACATAAAATATCAAAACAGTTTTTTAATGTATTGATATTAAAGGGTGATACCTGTATTTAAGAATATTGAGCAAACTATGAGGACCTGTGGCAGACCAGCATCTGCAGATCATGCCCACCACCCTCCCTCCCCACCCATTTCAGCTTGTGACTGCTAGTCAGCTGAGTCTGTCTGAATACTTCTGATATGTATTAGATAATATGCATGTATAATATAAGCTTATTGTGGTTGGGGATATATATAAATACTGTTACATATACATGTATACCATTGCAAACACAGCGAATTGCTGAAATAACACCAAGGCTAGCCTAATTGTCAACAGCATGTCCTACTGCTGGCGACATTGAAGAGAGTCAATTTTATCGGCTTAGAAAATGTACTGCATATACATACAAAAAAAAGAAGACTCAATCTGGATGTATCGAAAGATTTATTAATATTTACAAGAAAATACCAATTCTTCAGACATGCTACAGCAAACTAAATCAGAAAGAAGACCGCTGATATAAATTTTACAGCATTGGGGAAGTCAAGCAGAAAATAGCAGCCTTAGTTTGTGCTATCACTATTGGTAGGCCTAATAATCCTCGACTGAAAGTATGCCAACAACTCACTTCCCACAGCAGAACACTTGAGTCCTCATAGCCCTGCATCCATATCTCTACAAGGGGGAAATCATGGGTGGTGAACTGCCAACTCCCCAAACACCACAACCCCCTCCTTCCCACCACTAGCTTTGTTTTTGAAGCAAAAGATAAAAAATATTATTCTTATTTTTTTGTGGGTGACCAGTGTCATCTTCGATCAATGAGTGTTAAAGAAAGAGTTAAAATTGGTAATTATGAAGGAACGTTATATTGAAAAATGCCGATGGGTAATAATTTTATTCATCATAAGTGCCTGTGTGAGTTTGTGTGTGAGAGAGGAAGGCAGAATATATATCTTGAAAAATTGTGCCCCCCCCCCCACCCCCAACACACACACGTTTTGGTTACTGGTTCGGTGGGGTGCTGTGTTAGCAACTTAAGATTGATAAGGGCAGGCCTCGGTTCACAAGTGAACAACACTTTTTTCTGGAGCTTACATTCCTACTCTTTCACAAGTGGTCAGTTTTATTCACAATATGGCGATTTTAAATTTCTCTCTGATAGTAATAGACTATTGTACAACCCTTGACATTTATTTTTCTTTTAGAAGGATATCTAAGAAACCTTTTCTACAGTTGTTGTCTATGTTTAGTAAAGTGTTCAAAAAGCAGAGACAACTGAAAAATTGTTTACATTCTCACACTAGAAATCAATTAAAAATCAGCTTTTCATTTTCTGTCCATGGGCGGATTTTTGGGGGTGAATTGAAATTCTGAGGCGGTACAATTGAAGGGTTAATATGATGTGTGGGAAGCATTTCTAAAGGACTGAGAACAATCAGAAGCATGTAACAAATATTTGTCCCCCGAAAAATTTTTCGGGGGACTATAGAAATCAGCGGTGTCCGTCCGTGCATCTGTCCGTCTGTCTGTGCATCCATCTCACTTGGTGTCCCATGATAACTCCAGTTTGGATCATTTGATTCGAATCAATTTTGGTATGTGATCTTCTTAGCCCAAACCACAGGTCAGGTTCGAATATGGGTTTGGCCAGATTATTTTTATTAGAGTTACACCCCTTTTTCGACTTAGAAATTTCAAGATTCGCGGTGTCCAGATGATAACTCCAGTTAGGATTATTTGATCGGAAAGAAATTTGGTATGTGACTTTCTGGGGTAATAATGCAGGTCAAGTTCGAGTATGGGTTTGGACCGATCATTTTTATTAGAGTTATACTCCTTTTTTGACTTGTTTTTTCGGGGGACATGTGGCTGAACGGCCTTTTATTGTTCATGAAAAATATCTGAAAAAACATCATGACATGTGGTTTGAGAAGTTCCAGCATCCTCTCTCAGTTTAATACTGCATGAAGCTCGACCCATCGTTAATGTGAATTGAACATTCTCTGACAGCATGAATGACTGTACTTTTGGTTGCGGATATCCTTAACCTGTCTTAAATCCAACGACAGTGCATGGAGAATGCTTTGACATAGAAGCGTAGGCAGAGTGGAATTTCCACACATACCAGACTGTGTTATGTGAAAGAAACATTCTCAACTTCAAGTGAGCTTCAAACCAATTCCAAAAGCCCATCCACTGAACCATACTGTGTCCCTTCTGTTTGCTTTGTCACAGAAACTGAGTATTGTGCGGAAATCCCAATTATATGATAGGGAGTTTTATATGTGGTCGCCGGGAGTGTAGTCAAGATTCTTATTTTGTTCTTGGAGGAGGGGGGGGGGGATGGGGGAGGTGCTGACTGATATTCGGTAGCCATCATGAAGGGGTGGGGTGCCTCCCACTAGAGCAAATCTGTGCATTTTTCTTTCTTCATTCATCCTTATCGCAAATACTTTTCTTCTTCAAAGAACTGTGGATGTTGGCCTCCATGTAAGATCAACTTATTGTACTTTCACTTCTGGGAGGGAGGGCTTGTAAGCTTTTAATTTCCATAAATTGTCACCAGACCATAGTTAGTTCTAAATAATCTTTCTTTTTCCTCATTTATGGAACAAATATGATTATTATGTCTCCCCTTCCCAGAAGGGAGACATATTGTTTTAGTGCATATTCTTCTTCTTCTTCTTCTCCTTCTTCTTCTTCTTCTTCTCTTCTTCTTCTTCTTCTTTTTCTTCTCAAACAAACTTTGTCCGGGCCATAACTTTTTTGTCTTTTGACCTACACCTTAGATACTTGGCATGTGGATGTATCACCATGAGCCGGTGTGCAGTGTACCATAGTGACCTTCATGTGACCTTTGACCTGAAGGTAAGATTTATGTGTTTTTTTAAGGGAAACATCACACAAACTTTGTCCGGGTCATAACTTTTTTGTCTTTTGACCTACACCTTAGATACTTGGCATGTGGATGTATCACCATGAACCGGTGTGCAATGTACCATAGTGACCTTCATGTGACCTTGACCTTTGACCTGAAGGTCAGATTTATGCACTTTTTTAAGGGAAACTGTCTGGACCAGAACTTTTTTGTATTTCGAGTCAGGCTTTAGATATTTGGCATGTGGATGTATCACCATGAGCCGATGTGTAGCGTACCATTGTAATCTTCATGTGACCTTGACCTTTGATCTGAAGATCAGATTTGTGCTTTTTTCAAGGAAACTTTGTCCAGACCAAAACTTGTTTATCTTTTGAGCCAGGCCTTAGATATTTGGCACATGGATGTATCACCATGAGCCGGTGTGTCACATACCATTGTGACCTTTATGTGACCTTGACCTCAAGGTCAAATTTATGTACTTCAAATAGGGAGTAATTGTCCAGACCAGATTTTTTTTGTTTTTTGACCTAGGACTTGGTTATTTGACATGTGGATGTGTCACCATGATACCGCATGTCGTGACCTTCATGTGACCTTGACCTCAAGGTCAAATTTATGTACTTCAAATAGGGAGTAATTGTCCAGACCAGAATTTTTTTGTTTTTTGACCTAGGACTTGGTTATTTGACATGTGGATGTGTCACCATGAGACCGCATGTCATGACCTTCATGTGACCTTGACCTCAAGGTCAAATTTATGTACTTCAAATAGGTTGTAATTGTCCAGACCAGAATTTTTTTGTTTTTTGACCTAGGACTTTGTTATTTGACATGTGGATATGTCACAATGAGACCACATGCCGTCTACCTTGATGTGACCTTGACCTCTGACCTTAAGGTCAGATTTATGTACTTCAAATAGGGAATAATTATCCAGACCAGAACTTTTTTGTTTTTTGACCTAGGACTTAGATATTTGACATGTGGATGTATCGCAATTAGACCGCATGTCACATGTAATCATGACCTTCATGTGACCTTGACCTCAAGGTCACATTTATGTACTTTAAATAGGGAGTAATTGTCCAAACCAGATTTTTATTTTTTTTTTGGACATGTGGATGTGTCACCATGAAACCGCATGTCTACTACCTTGTTGAACTGCATGTGACCTTGACCTCTGACCTCAAGGTCAAATATATGTACTTCAAATAGGGAATAATTGTCCAGATCAGAACTTTTTATGTTTTTTGACCTAGGACTTAGATGATTGACATGTGGATGTATCACAATGAGACCACATGTCATCATGACCTTTATGTGACCTTGACCTCAAGGTCAAATTTATGTACTTTAAATAGGGAGTAATTGTCCAGACCAGAATTTTTTTTTTTTGACATGTGGATGTGTCACCATGAAACCGCATGTCCGCTACGTTGATGAACTGCATGTGACCGTGACCTCTGACCTCAAAAAGAAGGGGAGACATATGTTTTAGTGTGTTAAAACACTTTCTAGTTATTTATTGATGCTTAATACTACATCAGCAACTGAGGCTATATCGTGGCATGAAGCACCAATAAATATGATAGATCGCCATCCTTCTTGATGTAAACACATGAATATGTGAACTCACCCCACCAGTACAGAGATTTTTTTCTGTTTGCAGAAATACAAGCAGTAGTCCCGGTGACTGAAATTGGGGTGGGGTAAGGGTGTCTTTAAAATCATGATGTAGGCCTATTTTTAACCACTCTCCACTGGAGAAAGGGGAAAACATTTTTCAGTCAACATTAATAAATTATTATGTTTATTCTAAGGCTAACACAAAAAAGGTGCAGCATAATTGTGCCAAAACAATTCAGAAAAAAATTAATTTCTATTCCCGTTTTGCCTCAAACTCATAACTCAGTCGTGATTTCAAAATCTTGGGGGCTGTGGTGGGGGGGGGGGGGTTGGAGTTGTTGGCCAGAATACTCAGGAGATGGTTCTGCCAATGGGTGGTAGGGGTGAAATCGTTTGACACCCTTACTGATCATTTTGGCTGCTGAAAGTCGGTTTGGACCAAATAGCCGAAACAGTTTGGATCAAATGATGGGTCGATTCAAAACGTTGAATTGAATAATAGAAATAACAGACATAAGCCTTGTGTGTGTGTGGGGGGGGGGGGGGGGGGGGGGGTTGCTGGCCTAGTGTCATGCTTTATATGCATTTGGCTCACCTCGGGGTTTCTGGGGGTGTGGGTGCTGTGGCTTCCTTTCTCTTCCTCATCCTCTTCCTGCTGCCTGGGTGGGTGCCTCTCTACAGCTTGGCTGCCTTTTTGGCTCGTTTGCTTTCAACTGTCCTGGCCTAGATGTTAGCACACAACATCACTCCGCCATTTACAGGTGTCAAGGGGCTCATGCATGAATATAAATTTATTCCTGAATATCACAGATTAAATGCATTGGGCATACAGGCAGATTTTTTGGATGTGGGGGTGTGGTGCAAAAGAAAATTACTAATAAATTATCAAGTTTTATATAGAATTTACCGATTTTTGCTAGTTTCTACATTTTTTGGCGTGGGGTGATGTGACCTCTATCCTGGTTGGTATGCCCAGGTTGAATGTTCAGGCATACATGTAGACAGTATTTTGATAAAATATAAATGTATCAAATATTACAACATGCAAACAGGTATACAAATAGTCATATAGTACTATACAGTAAATGACAATATTATTTTATTATTAACACTTTGGCCAACTGCTGATTTGTCGTGCTTCTCAAGTGAGAAGGCATTGGTTATTCCCTTGCTCCTAACAGCCTCCCTATTCCCATGCCTCTTCTCTCCTCCCCAACACTCAGAAAAGTGGCTTTCAAATTAGTTCTGTTGGATATCTTGAATGCATTGCTGATATTGGGGCAACTTGGCCTCAAAAATGCAACATTAATATATTTGGGACTGACCAAAACCATGAAAATTGTCTGGGTCGAGGTTTAACGGAACCAGAACATAGTGGGCAGCTTTAGAAATTTTCATCGGCAATAACTTCCAAATTCCCGATTTGATGTTACCTTGACATCGTAGCATCGTAGGCAACCTGAGAAAAAGTGGAACACACTACTGTTTAGATTACAAAATTCTATTCTTTTCAACATCGTGCAATCTTTTTTTCTTTTGGTACATTTATCCATGTGAGTTTTAATTTTATCTAATATTGTTACTGAGCACAGGGTCAATAATAACTAACTGTATTAAACGGTTAAGATGCCAAATTTATTCATCGAACTCAAATAGACAAGATATATTTAAAAGACATGTTCTCGGTGAAAGACTGAGCCACTTCAATCAATGGGGCGAATTAGCTGTCACTACTGTTTATCACATTTTACTTCAGCTAATCCTTTACGCACAGCAAACGTGGTGTGTAAAAGTTGATGCAGTGTTTCACAGAGCCAACTTATGAAAAATCACCCACCATTGTGTCGAGTGGATGAGACGCGACCCACTCTGTACATACCGTACTGACCCAAGCCGAAGCCCAGGGGGTGCTTGCAGTAGAAAAAGTAAAAACTGAGGGGATTGGGGGTGGGGGGGGCTTTAGCATGAGGATCAGAGCCTGTAACTCGGATCACAATGCGTTGGGATGGGAGATTACTTATAAAAAACAGTAATTCAACTTTCGGTACATTTCATTTCTGCAGAACCCTTTTTAGGAAGTATATATTTTCTCTCAAATAAAATAAAAGAAAATCACCTGATTATCTTATACATACGTTTCACTTTCAGATCATCATTTTAATGAATAAAACTTTTTGTTGTTTTCAATTGTTTTTGTTCATACAGCAGACTCCAATTCAGAACCGGATGCACCGGTAAGTATGTCAAATCCCAAACCATCCCTGGGAAATATCTGGTTGTTTCCTTTGGTGGAATATAAATGAATAAATAAATGAAAACTGTCTCCTATATATATTTTTTTTATTGAAAGAACATTGCAACAAAATATAAACACAATATATATAACAATCAAATGCAAACAAGAAATGACGTAAAATTAATGTCCCCTTTTTTTCAGTGCCTTTCACCTCATCCTAATCATAGGAACATTTACTGAACATACAAGTTCAATTTTTTCTACGTTCTGTTTTGTACTGAAATTGAAAAAAGCATGCGATGCGAGTATTGCAAACGATGCGACAGATATTAAACCAGTAACTTTTCTTTTCTGTTTTGTACTGAAAATTACTGTATCTGCCAGGTCATTAGCTCAACTTTAGCAAAGCCAAATTTGAGGTATTGTCATGGTCCGTCATCCGTCTGTCTGTCCGCCGACCATACACACGGCTCAGGCTAGAGACCGTATTTATGATCCGATCTTTACAAAACTTCTTTGGTACCTTTGTTATCATTGTGAGACGAGAACAAGTGTTTTTGGGTCCGGTCCGAAATTCAAAATGGCTGCTGGCAGCCATTTTGTACAAAATTAGGTGCAATCCGATTTTTGCGCAGAACTTCCAAATGAAAGCTCTGATTTGAATAATTTTTTGTTTGAATGTTTAGTACCATGGGATACATCACATATAATACAGGTTTTTTTCTTGTGCATAAATTATGCCAATTAGACTAACTTTGATCTATTTAATGTTACTTTCAGCACTGTAACTGCAAATGCCAATACGGCTTGGGCAAGAGGCCGTATTTATGAACCGATCTTTACGAAACTTCTTGGGTACCTTTGTTATCACCATGGGACGAGAACGAGTGTTTTTGGGTGCGGCCCGAAATTCAAGATGGCTGCCGGTGGCCATTTTGTACCAAAATTAGGGCAATCAGTTTTTTGTTTAGAACTTCTGTATGAAAGTTCTGATTTGAATAAATTTCTGTATGAATGTTTAGTAACATGGAATACATTACATATAATACTGTTTTTTTTCTCGAGCAGAAATTATGCAAATTAGATGAACTTTGAATTTTTCAACACTACTTATACACAGTAAGTGCATGTGCCAATACGGCTTGGGCTAGAGGCTGTATTCATGAACCGATCTTCACAAAACTTCTTGGGTACATTTGTTATCATCTTGGGATGAGAATGAGTGTTTCTGGGTGTGGTCCAAAATTCAAGATGGCTGCCATTGGCCATTTTGTACCGAAATTAGGTCCAATCAGTTTTTGTACACAACTTCTATACGGCTCAGGCTAGAGGCAGTATTTATGAACCGATCTTTACAAAACTTCTTGGGTACCTTTGTTATCACTGTTGGACGAGAATGAGTGTTTTTGGGTACGGACCAAAATTCAAGATGGCCGCCAGCAGCCTTTTTGTACCAAAATTAGTGCAATCAGTTTTTTGTACAGTACTTCTGTATGAAAGTTCTGATTTGAATAAATTTTTGTAGAAATGTTTAGTAACATGGAATACATCACATATAATACAGGATTTTTTCTCGGGCAGAAATTATGCAAATTAGATGAACTTTGATTTGTTCAGTGCTGCTTATACACAGTAAGTGCACATGTCAATATGGCTGGGGCTAGAGTCTGTATTTATGAACTGATCTTCACGAAACGTCTTGGGATACCTTTTGTTATCACCTTATGACAGGAACGAGTGTTTTTGGGTGCCTTTGTTATCACTGTGCTATGAGAACAAATATTTTGGGGTTCAGTCAGACCCCACTCTGGGACTCAAAGATTTCTTTTTTAGTTTAGCATCTAACTGTCACCCCCACTTTTACAATACTTTACCTATATATTTGTTACAGGCTATGGTCAGCATTTATGTACAGCCCGTTACAATACTTTACATGTACCTTTGTTATTAGGTCATTACCTAGATGTTTGTCATTGCTGTGTCACACACTCTTCATGTACATGTCTTAAACAAGTTGAGCTACAGTGTCATTGACACTTTCATTTTTTTTAAACAACTGGGAGTACATTTTTCATTGTGGGCGTGTTGCTGACAATTATTGACATGAGCCTGCACAATTGGAGTTTCAGAAAAGAGGGTGATAAAAAATAAACAAGACACGATGTTGAATGAGATATTTTATTTTTTATTAAAGAAGAAGCACTTACCTCGTAAAAAAATATGCCCAATTAATAAAATGTTAGGTAAAGAAAACAAAATACATCATACTTCGAAACTCCAAACAAAATCCAGTTCCTGATTTTGGTAAGTGGAATGCTGTGATAACTCACCTATTTTCGTTTCACCGCCTCTGTCTTTGCCAAACTGAAAACTTGGGGGAGTGGGGGGGGGTGGGGGTGGGGGGTGGGGTGGGGGGATGGGCTTTGACACGGGTAAGTCACCTTGATTCCTAAATCTGAAAACATGGGGGGGGGTGGGCTTATACACGAGTATGGGCTTGGACATAGGTCAGTACGGTACTGTATCTCCCCTTTCCACACTTGGAGGTTCATGTTTATTTTTTATACCCCCGCCTTGGCAGGGGTATATAGGATTTCTTGTGTCCATCTGTCCGTCAGTCCTTCCATCGCAAAATTGTTTAATGGAGGGTACCATCATGCTGTAATCAACTCCTCCCCCACTTTTCAATTCACATAGTTGAAACTTCAGAATATGATCATACACACAATGAAGATGTGCAACATGTATGAAGTTTTGCGAAAATTTTTGTTTCTCCACAGTTATTTCCCTTTCTTAGCTGAAAGGTGGGGGTATTTGTTTGTGTCACCTTTAGGTGACACCTATTGTTTTCTGAACACCAAGATGTCACATTGTTGACCTTGCTCACCCTCAGGTATTGGTGTGGGGGTAAAACACCACCTGGTGATGGATTGCGGGGGTATCACACCCCCTGGTGATGGATCGACTCTAGTTTATTTTTTTTATTGCATGACAGCAGTGGGGAAAGGGTGGGGGTTAAAAATTGCAAGACACAATGTCCCCAGTTCATACAATATTTTTGTAAAACTCTTTTTTACCTTTCTTTTTCTTCAAGTTACTCAATCTGCATGTGATTGTTATTCCTGTGGACAGAAAAATGCAAAATAATGAAAGCTAAAACCCACTAGAAGTGAAAAATATTGGATAGATCAATTGAAAACCTCTGTTTGAAGGGATGGGTGCCTGTAATTATGTGGAAAAGACTTTACTGCCTTTCAAGATAACTTTCACAATAACAATTTGGTTACATCAATGAGGCTTTTTGAAGCATATTTGGAACGTCAGTATATTTCTATAGAGTTTCAACAATTGCATGAGCACCCTTGTGGAATTATATGCTCTGCATCTTCTGCTGTGCATAATTACTTTGCTCAGCATTGCAATATTGTACTAAATCACATTCTCATAGAGTAAATTGTTACACACCGGAATCTGTCAAGAGTCATCATTTCTATATTATGTGCAAAATAAAATCTAAACACGAAATTTAACCTATGAAACTTAATGAACCTGGAGAGAAAAGTCACAAACTCCAAACAAACTCTTTTCATTGATTTAATCCAATGTGATGGCCTATTCTGAACAAATTTAGAAATTCTGGGATCAGGATAACTCACACTGAAGACAAGTTGCCCCAAGATACCCAACACAAGTTCCTCCGAAGACAAGTTGGTCCGAGCACATTTCGAGGCAAGGTGCCTTGTATATACTGAAACCACATCAGTTTTTCTTTGGATATAAAGCTTTTGATGCCTGTTTATACTTTTTAAGTCTGCATAAGATAAGCAACTGGAATTCGTAGTCAAGGCTATACTGTCATGGAACCTTTTCTGTACCCATTTCCACAATTTCAAAATGAATTTTGCTGAGATATGAAGCGGAAGTCTGGGGAAGAAGAGAAAAAAATTAAAAATATTATTTATTGGTGTTTAAGGCCACATACTTAAGCACAATGGCTAATCATGACCGTGACAGTTTTACGGGTGGAGGGAGCCGGAGTACCCGGAGAGAACCACCGGGCATCGACGAACAACTGACAGCTCCTCAACATTCTAACTCTGTTCAAGCTCAGTGCAAGCAGGATTACAGTGGTTGAAGACAGGTGAACCATCGACGTTCAGTACGCCTTAGAACATGGCGTCATCGTGCCCCCATGTAGGCAACCGGGATAAAGTGCCTTGCCCAAGGACACAACGTGGGTCGTCCCGGACGGGGATTAAAAATTATAAAAGAACTACAAAATAACACAGGTTAAATGGTTGAAGTTTCTAATGGAAGTAATTTTTAGGAACTCCATGCAGGGATGAAAAATGCCTACATTTGTTGAATCATTCTGAGCCCTTATGAAATGCCCATACAGTACAGTTGTTGAGAAGTGTCCAAATTTCATGCATATATCCCAAGGAAGGCAACACGCAATAATGCCGTGAATGGCAAAATCCAGTATGATCTGCCTTTGCGAAGTCACATGAAGGCAGTTAATCTAACATCCACTGTCTATGAAAATTGAGTAGCATGCAGCTAATCATGTTCACAAATTTACACGGTAATCGGGTGACGGTCAAGTTACACTGTTTGAGCTGGATAAAATATAAAAATCATGTTCATTGTCATTGAAACTGATTGAGAGTTCGTATTTGACTTTCTACATTTTAGCTTCAAACAGAAAAAAACCCCAGTTTACATGCATTTCAACTGTTAAGAAAATTCAAAATCATGCAGGTGTAAGTTTCTGAGTGGTGTGTTTCCATTAATAAAATAAATCCTCATGTTTGTGTTCGGTCTTGTTCTTCATTAGTCGTTTTACCGAGTCAAATACTAATTACCAAGAATCATCCTTCTGTCGAAGTGACCTCTGTATCATTTCTCCCCCCCCCCCCCCATCCCACTATGCTGATGTTGTGAAAATTATGGCAAGTGTTCCTTAAAGTGTGTGTTTGATTTTTTTTTGTCAATAAAGATATGATAAAGGGTATTCTACTTTATCTAGGCTAAATGTGTTCCTTTAGTTACTTTCATTCACAAATCCCAGAATGCACGTGCATGCACTAATGTCAAACTGCAAAGGCATGCAGAAGTACTTTCAAGTACATGTACAGTTATAATTCAGAAGAACAGGTTTTCTGACGGATGATTGTGGTTAAAAAATGGAAGGAGTCCTTATGTCGGTTGAAAGAAATCTTTAACATGATGCCACATTAATTCTGAACATTTTACCTACACGCCATCTGGCTTGTATTCATTGTGTTACAATTGCTCGTTTTGAGACTACCATCATACAGCAGCCTTGCTTTTGAAATTTATTTATGGTTTCTCAATTTGTTGTGCATTTTTAGCTGTGACGTGCAGCTCTATATGTGGCAATGTCGGTCTGTCTGTCGGTTGGTTGGTCGGTCTGTCTGTCACCAACGAGTTTAAAAAACACCTAACTCCTAAAATACTTGATGGAATGATGCCATACTTGGTATGCAAGTGTATCTTCATGATGTCTTCACCCTCTCAATAGTGCATGTCATTCGGATAATTTCTGTCACATTTATGGACTTGTCACCAACAAGTTTTTTTGTCACCAACGAGTTTAAAAAACACCATAACTCCTAAAATACTTGATGGAATGACACCATACATGGTATGCAAGTGTATCTTCATGATGCCTACACCCTCTCAATAGTGCATGTCATTCGGATAATTCTGTCACACTTTATGGACTTGTCACCAACAAGTTTTTTTTTGTCACCAACAAGTTTTTTTTGTCACCAACGAGTTTAAAAAACACCATAACTCCTAAAAACTTGATGTTATGACACCATACTTGGTATGCAAGTGTATCTTCATGATGTCTACACCCTCTCAATAGTGCATGTCATTCGGATAATTTCTGTCACATTTATGGACTTGTCACCAACAAGATTTTTTGTCACCAACAAGTTTTAAAACATCATTGGCATTGCACGAATCGTTGCAGCTTCGGCACTGTGACAGCGCGCTCTAGTTTAGCGACGAATGGCCAAATCCAAAACTGAACGATTTGAATTTCTGTATTTGTCATTCTGAGATATTCTATTGATATAAAAGTTGGAATTTTGAGGGAGGGTGGAACATTTTTGGGCTCATTTCAGGAAAGGGGACAGAACATAAGTCATATTTCGTGGCATTCAAAGACAGAAGGGTGTGTGTGTGTGTCAAAAACTTGATGGAAAAAATATGTATACGAGTCCCTAGGTGGATCCCTAAAATGTCAAAATTCCACCTTGTGTCTGCAACTTTTCTCCGCCATTGATGACAGCAGAAAATTAAATACCTTTTATATTTTATATTGCCAATGTTGATTGAAATTTGCTCAATACGGCAGATGTCAATGCCATCTTGGACTTTTTTTTTTTTTAACCTGTCTCACACATTCTTCATTGAAAACACTTTGTTTTTACACCTATGAGTCACCTGCGAGAAATGCCACCACTCCAAAAAAGACAATGTCAAAAATGAGGCTCAATGGGTGAAGGTAATGCTGAAATTGGGTCATGTTTATTTTAGGCAGAGTATGCAGGCTTGGTGTTTTGAGGAGCATAATCGCTCCCCGAGGCTATTTCCCACCTAGGTAAGCCTTGACGGATGATAGTCATGAACATCGGCATTTCAAATTGCAATGGAAAATGTGAAATCCGGCAAATGCTACACAACTTACAGCTGATCTACACTTGAGAGAGTAAGTTGAGTTATGCCTCCTTTATCGGTGAATTTGGTTGATGTCCCTGTGCAGCTGACTTCGTAAACTATTGACAAATTCACAATGCGGTTATATTTATTGTTTTTGGCAATTAACAATTGAATACGCTTTATGGTACTCACTAACTGAGCTGACACCAATATCTTTAATAAAGTATTTTTTGTAAACTTGCACTGTTCTATTTTATTAATTTGATTTAAAATCACAAGATATGATGGACAGCTCCTCATGAGGGAAAACAAATGCCATAACCTTTTCTTCAAAAACTATATTCCATAATTCGTTATTGCAGTCTTTAGTTTCATTTGCTCATGAATATAAATTACTACAGCTGTTATAGGTGTGGGCACTTCATACCCTGTGTTTTGTTCTCCATTGTTTGGTTCTTCTTATGATGTATTGTATTTTTAGTGTTAATAGGATAGTCATATGCCCAGTGGTATGTTTGTGTAAGTTATTAATGTTCACGTAAGTGGTCGTTATTAATGTCTGAATGGATTATTGTTGTGCAGGCTTTCTTTCCGTTTCTCCACAGTGTGTATACAAATACTCTCAACTACCCCTGATGTGATGTTTTGGACAACACAGGTCTTAGAGGGTTAAGATATAAATATTCTGTTTATTTGAATCCTTTATTAATTTCTGGGTTAATGTTTAAAAAAAAAATTTGAATAGATGGAAAAAAAGTTCATTTTGAGATCTCTAGTTGTCAGTTTTTTTCAAAGTATTACCAAAAGTGACAGGGGAAGTCTAAGCCACGTCTCCATTACCATTGAATCTCCATTACCATTGAACAGCTTATTAATATTCACAAGTTCGAAGTTCACAGTGACAGTGTTGATGGAAATGTTTATCAATTTGCCGCCACGTTTTATCTCCTCCAGTGGCTAGAATAAATAAAACAAACACCCTAAAATGATTTTGTGAGTAATTTTATTTCCTACACCCGAAAACATGAGATTATATACACAAATGTGTCAAAAGTGGTCATTCCCTAATTCGACGCACTCCCATAATTTTCAGCTTTTAAACTGTGGTAAGCATCCGGCAGTCAAAAAGGACCATGTGGGAGGGCCTGAGAAACAGATTTTTAATTTTTTTTAGGCCTTGAAATATTAACATATTTTATATTAGTACAGATAGTTTTCTGATACGTGTAATTGTATGTGTGACCTTTGTTATCCATGGTATTGCTGAAGGGGGCACGTTTTGATATTCATGTCCATTATAGTCCCAGTGCCACCTATCTTGAATTTTCACCCCAATAACTATCATTAATTGAATGACTTGTCATATGTACAGTCGGTGACTTTCCCAAATGTGAATTTTATCTATGTATATATAGTCAACAATCTTATGGGTGTATGTGGAACATTGAAATTTCTCCCTGGAATGAATGCCAAATATAATCTGATATAGTGACTAAAAGTTGTGCAACCTATTGAACCTAAAACTAAAACACATGCCTTTATCTCAAAATCTGGTGGCTCAGTTGGTAGAGGTGCAGGCTGCAAGGCGAGAGGTCCTCTGTTCGAATCCCAACTGCGGCAACCGTATTGTGTCCTTGGGCAAGACACTTCACCCCCATTGCTCATGTGGGGGCACGGTGGCATTGTGTACTAAGGCATACTGCATGTTGATGGTACACTTGTCTTCAACCAATGCTAACCCTGCTTGTGTGGATTTAGTGTGTTGGGGAGCTGACAGTTGCTCGCCATTGCTTGGTGAATCTCTCCGGGTACTCTGGCTTCCTCCACCCGTAAAACTGTCTGACACGAGGTGACCCTGGCTCATGAAAGTGTCATTAAACCCCAATAAATAAATAAATAAATAAATAAATAAATAAATAAATCTCAAAATCCTCTCTTAAAATTAAATATATGAAGAGTTTGAAAAGCCATACTGTGAAAATGGTCTATTTTGTGTGCAGTAAACTCACTTGAGTATGAATATCTGGTAAAAACTCTCCAGCTACAGCCTGAGCCTCACCACTGCACATGAATGTAACTTACACCATATGTATGCATCCAGTGCAAAAGAAGTTCAGTTTTCTAAGTATTTAAATGATTATAGGTAATTATGCAGGAAATAACTTTTTTTACTTTAGGCCCCACAAAGTAGATCTGTTTCTCAGGCCATTGTTTGTAAAATTGCATGTGGGTGGGCAGTTTTTAGCTCAACTTGACAAAGTCAAGCTGAGCTATTACCATCACTTCTCGTCCGTTGGCGTTCGTACATATGTACACAATTTTCAGAATGAAAACCTGTCCGTCCTTAGTCAAAAAATATCAGATTCTAAAGGTGACACTAAGCAACTTTACAAACTCGTGAAAGAGCTCACTGGGAGTACGTCGGAAAACCCCATGCCTTTGGCGGAAGACGATAACACCCTCGCCAATAAATTCGCTGACCATTTCATGGACAAGATAAAACGAATCCGCGATTCTCTCAAAGACTTCGATAACTATAAACCCCTTTTTAAGGACGTGCAACAACTCACTTCGTTTGGAAGTCTTTCACAAGACGAAGTAAGAACTCTGATTAATCAGCTCCAATGTAAATCTTGCGAACTTGATATTCTGCCTACAAAGGTGCTGAAGTTATTTCTAAACGAACTCTTGCCGACAATCACTGAACTCGTAAATCTTTCTTTGGCACAAGGAGTGTTCCCTCTGAAGTGGGAAACAGGCAATTGTCAGACCCCTGTTGAAAAAGGCTGGACTTGAACTTACGTTCTCCAACTATCGACCAGTCAGCAATTTATCATTCTTGTCTAAACTGATAGAAAAATCTGCGCTGTGCCGGCTCAACAAACACGTGAGTGCCAACAATTCTCCTTCCAAAAAATCAGTCTGCGTATCGTAAGTCTCACTCCTGTGAGTCCGCTCTTCTCCGGCTCGTTAATGACATCCTAGACGGAATGGAACACCAGGAAGTCACTGCTTTGATTGCGTTAGACCTTAGTGCCGCCTTCGACACCGTCGACCACGACATTCTCCTTAATGTGCTAGAGAATCAATATGGCATCCGTGGATCTGCACTGACATGGGTAGAATCTTATTTGAGGCCCCGCAGCTGTCGGGTGAGCGTTAACTCGACTGTTTCCTCTGAACGGACGCTGGACTGTAGTGTTCCACAGGGAAGCTGTCTGGGTCCCTGGTTGTACCTGCATACGCAGGAACCATATTTGATATTGTACCCTCCATCTATAACTGTGTATGGATTCGCCGACGATCATACAGCCAATAAGCGATTTAAACCAACCCCAACAGAAGAAGCTTGTGCAATTGATGATCTACAGAACTGTGCTATTGACATTAACAACTGGATGAACAACAATAAATTAAAAATGAACAATTCAAAAACTGAATTTATTCTTTTTGGAAGTCGACTATAACTTAACAAGTGTAGTACCAAAGAAATAACAATTTGTGACGAGGTCATCAAATCAACAAATTGTATACGTTACCTGGGTGCTTTTTTGGATGAGTCTCTGAACTTTAAAGAACATGTTAAACGAAAGTGTAAAACAGCTATGCTTTACTATTTTAAAATTAAGAGTATCCGAAAATATTTGTCGAAAGAGGCTACAGAGACTCTGTTACTATCATTAGTAATTTCCCATTTGGATTACTGTAACATAATTCTATACGGTATTTCTCAAAATGAGCTAATGAAACTTCAGCGCATTCAAAACATGTGTGCCAAGCTCGTGTTAAATCGCTCAAAGTATGACAGTTCAAAACAGGCATTATTTGATCTCCATTGGCTTCCTGTAAAAGCGAGAATAAACTTTAAAATACTAATTTACATGTACAACTGTTCGGTAGGGAAAGCATCATCTTATTTAACCGATCTTTTGTCCCACCAGGTGTCTAAACGTACATTGAGATCTTCAGAATCGTCTGAAGGATGTTATGCAGTTCCTTTTAATAGGAAAAAAAAATTTTCCGACAGAAGCTTCAGTACAATTGGGCCAAAACTTTGGAACGAGTTACCAATTTCTCTAAGGAAATTGTAACTCTGTTGATATTTTCAAACGCAAATTGAAATCATTTTACTTCGATGATTATTTTGCCCTATTTTGAAAGTGGGCAAACAACAATTGTTGTAATTGTCCGCGATCAGCCTATATGCGCATAACCATCTTTTTGTTTTCACATGTGTACATTACTTTTAGCATTATTTCTATGATTTTCGATGTACAACGCCATTGAATACTATTGTAGAAATAGGCGTTTAATCAAATAATAAGTTTCAAGTTTCAAGTTTCATACGTACGTATGTACGTTAACAATTTTCCTTTGGCACACCTCACAGGTCGCATTTATGATCAGATCGCTTTGAAACTTTGTATGCTTGTTTGGGGTTACCTCAAGATGGGAGCTATCGGTTTTCTTCCATTTCCGTCAAAAAATGTTGCCACTGGTAATGACCTTCAGTGAATTTAGTAAAAAAAAATAGTGCTTAAGCATCAATATTTCCCTTTGACACACTCTGCAGGGCACATTTATGATTAGTTCACTTGCAAACTTGGTGTGCTAGTGTGGGTTGACACAGGGACCAGCCTGGGAGGAAATTTTAGGGAGACTCCATGTCTCCCTCCAGAAAAAATAGGGAGACTGCAGAGTCATGTAGGGAGACTTCATAGGCAAGTGGGGAAAATTAAGAATATTCATGTACCACCCCCCGCCGCCCCTTCATATTTTCAATTTGTGGTCCTCCATTAATGTCCCAATAATCCAGGACCAGTGTCTATGAGGCATCTATGTCAGGTTAAAAAATCACAAAGTAATTATTGACTGAATATCCCCCACTGCTACCCCTCTCCTTCATGACCCCCTCCCCTCTTCTTCATGCCAATCCCCCCAGCACCCTCCTGTGGTTGCCTTTCACCAAAGTCTACTAAGCTAATAATTTCCTAAGTCTGAAAGTGTGAACAGGACCAGATGTAAGAAGGTTGCTTGGGAGGTACTTTGTTAGTAAAGAAACAAAATACATTCTGGGGTCGAGTACTTTGTAAAAGAAATGGGCCGTGAGCTGCGAAAAGGGACCTTACAGGACATCCAATGAAAACAGAGAAAGACGTCAAAAACGAACGACGTAAAAATTGTGGGCATGATCAAGAAGACGTGTTGTCTACTGTGTAGCAAACCAGCTTCAGGCGAATCCAGTTGTTTGGTTGTTTCCATATGACTTTACATGTTTCCTATTAATCGATGACATTAATGTCATAAAACTTCGAGGCACACAGCATTTTCTGATGAAAATAAACACACACAAGATATATTGACAAAAACACGTTGATTTCATTGTTTTCCAAGAGAGTTCGATGGGCTGTCAGCAGATGTGAAACAACTGATTTTTTCGCTTCACTCTGTTTGGTTTGACCTGTTTAAATGACGTTTCGCACTCGCTGAATTGTTTACATCAACGAGTGTTTCTATTTTTAAATCACTGTGTGACTTCGAAAAGAAAGTTGCCGAGAACTCGGGTTTCAAAATCATCTTTGTTTCCGTCACTTGTTCTAACATGAATTCATCATGTTCCTGCAGTAATACCTTCTGAAAACCAGTTATAAGTTACAAATTTTATGTGCCTGGAATAAAATGATTTTAACGTTGGAAGGTTTTTTTTTTTGTTGTTTCTGTTTTTATTTGAAGTTCCGCTCTGGCGTAAAAATGACTAAAGTTGTCTGTTCTGTATTCAAGCTCTACTCTACGTCGCTACTAGTCATTACAGTACACATAGATCATACAGACAAAGCCTTGTGGTGTTCTATTTTCTAACAGCATAGTTGGACTGTGGAAATTGAATGTGATTTGTTTTCTACAGCCCTGGATACAGCATGCCACAGCGTACATTCTTTACAACCTCAAAAGCCGCAACACCTCATGTCAAGCGCAGTAACTTGTGACCAGTGTCGATGCTGGGGGGGGGGGGGGGGGGGGGGGGGGGGGGGGGAGGTGAAGGGCATTTACCCTGTCCCTAAACATAGATTTTGCCAGCCATCCCCTTTCTCCCATTCAGCACAAACACATTCACACACCCTCTCTCTCACAAACATTGACTCTGCTTTTGTTATTCCCATACATACCCAGCCGATGAACTTATCCAGTAAAGAACTACAAGCTCGAATGCAGTTATCCTACACAGTTTGTGAATCATGCCCTCAAAATATGGGTTGTAGGCCCTACCTCATTATTTTCAACGTTCAACAACTGTGTAAACCTTTAAAAGCCACCAGAATAGTCCGAAAGCACAATTTTTTGTCTGTTTTTTTTTATCTGGGAGGAGAGGTCTGGGACCTTGAGAAAAATTGAATCACCTCACCCCTTCCCCCCCTCCCCCAAAATAATAATAAACAAATAAATAAATAAATAAAAGTAAAACCCAATAAATCTTCAAGGATTGCTCCTGCCTTAAAAATTATTGATATGCACCTCTATCCGCCCCCCCAACACCCCTTCCTCCATGGGGAGCATATCATGTCCCCCTACTTGCCCCCCCGCCCCCTCCATGCAAGATTTTCTAGCGCCGTCCCTGCTACTGATCAAATTAGGTAGCTCACAATTGTGTCAGTTTTTCTTTCAATTGGAGCCTTATTAATTTTGTGATCGTGATGCAACTCAATTATGTTTATTTAACGAAATGTTTCAAAATCACAAAATTCAAGTATCTTTCAAAACTTTCCTTCGAAGCTGTTCGAGAAACATATCTCGGTTCTGGTAATTGTTGCTGGGACGAATAATGTATACCATTTTCCTAAACTCATTTTAAGAAGGGATTTGCGTTTCAAAGGAGTAGAAAGTAAAAAAAAAAAAAACTTTCAATTTTTTCCAGTCCTCATAGGAGGCGGGAGGGGGGGGGGGGGGCGTCAGCTGTAAACAAAAATACACCAGGCCCAAAATTTAGCCCTTGTAATGGAAAAACATTTGCAAGACACTAGGCCTGTGCACCCCCCCCCCCCCCCCCCCCCCCTTCCGAAGCCGAACCATTTTTTTCAAATCCACTTTTTCCACATTTATTTCACTGATAAAAAGACCTTTGAGCATTGTTATATCTTTGGTGGTCACTTAAGAAGATGATAGGTAAAAGATATAGGTTTTATTTGTTTTGAAAGTTACTTCTTCTGTTTTCATATTTCTCATCAAAATTGGATTTTTGCACACACACACAAAAAAATGGCTCAAATTTTGTTTTTAGGTAGTCCAGGAGCGGAATGTTGCTTTTTAGGCCTCGTGTATTTTTTTTTACTGCTAACCTCCCACTAGTCCCTCATGAACTGAGGTCCCTTGGTGACAATT